>JAUMJM010000026.1:18002500-18417500 GCA_033558235.1 Neomorphus geoffroyi
CAGTTATTCTACAGTAGCTTGGTGCAGTGAATACTTATTTAGGACCTATTTCATCACAAGGATGTTCAAACCTACATCTTCCACTTCCCAGAAGAATGGCGCACCTACTTCAGAATATAGGTTTTCTGGAGTGAGCCATATTCTACTCCACTTGTTTAACTACTCAAGTAATAGCAATAATCAGTATTACTATTCAAGGCTCATTTGGCCAGAGAACAGGTGGAAGAAAGAGCATAATTCTGGAGGCCTGTGATGAGGGCACTCATCTGGGAAGCACTCTGATAGTTTTTGCAAGAACTGCTTATGCATTTTTGAACGACTTTCAATATAACAGGCTCGCACTGGCTCACTTTCTTTCATCCAATGAATTGTGGTTTGGTTTTTTTTTCTTTATTTCAAAGAAACCCCAGTGTCCCTTGCTTTAGAACAGTTGTTATCAAGTAGTCTGTGGTAATTTTGGGAGCCAGGGGAGATGCACATTTGGATCTCCTCTGCCACAAAGGTGTGGAGAGCCTAGTTCTCCTATGTCCTTGCTGAAGCCGTGTGAAAACAGGCATCTCTTCTCATCTTGTGTCAAAAAAAAAAAAAAAAAAAAAGATGGAGAGGAGTTAAAGTTGGGTCAGCCAATGCGACGGTGCACTGAAGATTTTGAGGCATGAATTCACATTGATGCGGGCATGTCTGGGTGACCCAAAACAAAGTGTTTGTGTGTCTCAGACTTTCCTCTTCTGGATGTCTTCTTTTCTAGCGTGCGTGGTTCCCTGTGGATAGTGATGGTGTTGCAAATCCCATTTTAAGAGATACTTAGATTTCCATGTACACTGTTGATGGTGCTTAGGCATCCAACTGAAAGACCCTGGGTATCACAATAAATAACTCACTGGTGATACCTTAATTGGGGAATGCAGGAAAATCCCAGGATTCGGAAGTGTTTGGTCCAGTGTTCATTATGTAGCTGTCTCCTCGCTCTTGCATTTCGGTTCCCGTGGGCCCACAGCGGTTCTGAGGTGTGCTCGCACTAGGTTTTTAGTTTCAGTGAGTAAGGGACCAAAGCTGTTGAAACATAAAATGGTGCACACTTGACAGTCTGTGTAGGTACAGTCTTATTGAGGAAGGCCCTCAGTTTCCACAGTAGATGACTTTCTATTTTCCTGTAAAGCTTGTCACTGGATAGTAATACTGATTCTTTTTTCTAAAACTTCCAGTCTCAAATTACTATTGGAACAAATATATGATTCTAAAAAAAACAGGACTAGCTTAGAGCTGTATAGATATAATAATGTAAAAACAATAATAATAAAAAATAATTCTATATTGACAGGAATAGTTTAAAAAATTCACAGCCTAATATTCTACTTTTGAAAACTGTGTAAAATTTCTCAAATAATTTATACTTACTCTAGTGAACTACTATTATATTAAAAGGGAAAAAGGGTATTAATATATGGAAGATACAAAAGCATCTAAAATCTGATTTTATTTCAGAGATGAGGGAGGGGAAAAAAAAGAAAATTGGTGGCTACTGTTTTGTGTGCAATTCCCAAGTATATTTTAAAAACAACATTGAATTTCTATAGCCAAATTATATTTTCTGCTAATAGGGAGTTGGGTTAAGATGAATAATAGAATGATTGACAAATCTTTTAGGGCCTGATTTTACAAGATGCTGCGCACCTCCTGATTGCTGCCAATCACTTTCATTTTCTTTCAGTTGATCCGAGAACATATGGCATTATTCAGATGGTGCTGAGCACCTTCAATCACAGTCCTCATAATGCCACAACATCCTCATTCTGTGCAAATGTGAGAATTGCTGTTGACATTTTGAATTGGAGGGTTATTTGGTCGTTGTCTGGACAAACTCTCAGCTGATACAAATGGATGTTCTGCCTGAGGAGGGATTGCAACAGTAAACAATAAATAATCAATTTTGTTAGCACTATTGTATATACTCGAATTATGTGAAGTATCAATTTGGTTCATACAATTCTTTACCTCTTCCACTTTTATTTGATTGGGGGGAGGGGGCGAAATACCATTCTTGTGGAGAACTGAAGTTTAGTTTACTCTTGGTGCAAATTTTGAAAAGTGGAAACTCTGGATGTTATGTGCACAAGGCAGTTGATAAAGAGACTAGAAAGGTGTTTAATTTAAAAATAAAAGAAAAAAATAAATTTCAACATACTGATTTGTCCTGCATTACAGTTACCTGTAGAGAACCTCTAGTCATGTCTATCTGTTTTTGATACCTCTACAGAATAACTGTCCAGCATCCTCTGCCCAACCAATCAGAATGTAGGAAAATCTACCGATATGACGGAATCTACTGTGAATCTACCTACCAGAAGTATGTTGAAATCTGTGTGAGTCTTGCCTCTAGCTCGTGCATTTAGTGCTCGTGCTCTCCCGCTATTCAGAAATTACACGTGTTGAAACCGTACACTTCTGCTTGTGTGCAAAACCTCTACTGCAGGGACAGTAATATGTTTAATTCTTTGGGATTGTGCTCTAAGAGCTAAAAAGTAAATAAAAAAACCCTTTAACTTTACTAAATCTCTTAGATGTGCTTCCACACAGTGCAATAAACAAGAATGTATATGCTAGAAAATCTAGGCAAAATGTATTGCACAGGTGCTTTACTTCTTAGGGATTTGAAAGGTGTGTTACGTATAAATTAGCTGTCACTTTTTTTCAGTCGTGTAATGGAATGATGAGTTGTAATTTGCATAATCCTTTAAGAAGTCAAATTATACTGTCATGTAGCAGACTTAACATGCTAGCTAGGATTTCTTAGCTGTGCAGCTAATTAGTATGTACCTTACAGGACAGTTAAATTGAAGTTGAGTCCTCTTGCTTTGCAGTCATTTGCCTTTGTCCGTTGCCCTAACAGAGCCTGCTTTTGTGCGTAATTCAAGATCATTACTGGTGCTTCTGACAAAAGTGCTATTGCTATGGGCAGGCAAATGCAACGTGCTTTACTTCTGTTACTTTTGCAGTCAATGAAGTTTCTGGTTTACTATAGTAAGGAATTAATAATATATATTTGACAGGTGTATTGTAGATGGTTTTGTATTAATATATTGCAAATGCATTGTGAATTTTCTGTTGTCTTGTTGGATTTTGAAACTGCTTTTTGTCGCTTAGTGTTTACTTTTCGTACTCCAACTGTATTCTTCTGTCACCATCATCTTGTCTATAACAGATTTCGTTTTACAAGAACCTCTTTACTTCTAAAAATTAATTGTATTTGCTTTGCAACAAAATGTATCTTTGGGAAGGAAGTCATACTCATTATAATTTTTTAGTTCATATTCTCTCATCCACTCTTTTTATTCCATATCCTGCTGTTTGTTTTCTGAATATTTTCTTCTAGTAATAGGTACAACCACTTCAGTGGACACTGTTACTTCAGCGTAAATGAGGAGTATCATTTTGGCTCATAGAAGTGAGGCGAAAAGAAAAATCTAGATCTATTGATTTAATTACAGCTTCAATGTAACTTGGTGAGCCAAAATGAAAATCGGGCCTCTTGCTTAGCTTTTTTCTGAACGGATACTTTTGATGTGAGATATGATTTATTAATGATTTTATATTGCCTTATAAATATTTCTTCCATTTTTTTGATTTTTGATGCTTTTCACTTCTATCTTTCCAAATAATGGCAGTGACCAGGGTAACTGAAGTAGTCTAGATCTAGCATGGTTTTAAATGGTACCATAGAACTTAACTTCAGTGGCTTTACTTTTCTTGTAACTTCACTTCAGTAAGCATAAAAATGTATTCATTTGTTTAAACATTTGAAGTGGATTTGTTGTACGTTATTTATATCAGTTTTTAGAACAACTTCAAGGTTTCGAAACTTTGTGGGAATAAGAAAATTTGGCACCGTTTGTCATGAGCGTTAAATACAGCAATGGCTTCACTCTGAACACTGCAAAATAGTTGATTGTCTTAATTTTTTAAATTAAGTAGCATTTATGGTCAGTGGAGTTAAAAAGAGCTAGCTGTACTCACCACAAGAAGGAATAGTAGATGTTCATGTAGAGGTAGGTATAGAATTACAAATAGGCATTGGTTAAATTGCTTTTCAAAAAAGGCAAAATCCAAAAATCAGACTGATGAAACAGTGTTGTTTTTGACATCTGTTTTGTCATATCTGAAATGTGAATTTTAAATTATTACAGCCCAATTAAACTTGCTTGTTAAAATCATGGATTATTTTGAGAAAACAACAGTGAGGTCTTTCTACAGAAAATACAGAATGTTTTTTTGATTAGTCTTTTTTTCCCCTTGGTACTTCACAGTATCACAGTATCGTAAGGTTGGAAAAGACCTTTCAGATCATCCAGTCCAACCTATGACCCAACACCTACACCTACTCCTACTCCTACTTGTCAACTACACCATGTCACTAAGTGCCTCATCCAATTTCTCTTTCAACACCTCCAGGGATGGTGACTCGACCACCTCCCTAGGCAACGCATTCCAATGAACAATTACCCTCTCAGTGAAGAATTTCTTCCTAATGTCAATCCTAAACCTCCCCTGGCGAAGCTTGAGACCATGTCCTCTCGTTCTGTCACTGGTCGCCTGAGAGAAGGGTCCAACTCCTGCCTCACCACAACCTCCCTTTAGGTAGTTGTAGAGAGCAATAAGGTCTCCCCTGAGCCTCCTCTTCTCCAGGCTAAACAACCCCAGCTTCCTCAGTCGCTCCTCATAGGGCTTGTGCTCCAGCCCCTTCACCATCCTCGTTGCCCTCCTCTGGACACACTCCAGCATCTCAACATCCTTCTTAAACTGAGGGGCCCAGAACTGGACACAGTACTCAAGGTGCGGCCTGACCAGTGCCGAGTACAAGGGGATGATGATCTCTCTCGTCCTGCCGGCCACACTGTTCCTGATGCAGGCCAAGATACCATTGGCCTTCTTTGCCACTTGAGCGCACTGCTGGCTCATGTTGAGTTTCCTGTCCACCAGCACTCCCAAGTCCCTTTCCGCCTGACTACTCTCCAGCCATTCTGCACCCAGTCTATAGCTCTGCATGGGGTTGTTGTGTCCAAAGTGTAGGACCCGGCATTTGGACTTGTTAAACCTCATGCTATTGGAGTTAGCCCATCTCTCCAGCCTGTCCAGGTCCCTCTGTAGGGCCCTCCTACCTTCTAGCAGATCGACACTTCCTCCCAGCTTGGTGTCATCTGCGAACTTGCTGATGAAGGACTTGATCCCCTCATCCAGATCATCAATAAAGATATTAAACAGGACTGGGCCCAGCACCGAACCCTGGGTTCTTCCATGCTTCTTCCATGCTATTTAAGTTCTTTGAAGCATTCTTTCTGTCTTCTTCCCAGTGGATGTTTTTGGTTCTATTTCCCATAGCAACTTATTTCCAATGATATAACAACAAATTCCTGAAAACTTCTCACTAGTCAAGACCAAAAAAAAAATCAAGCTATTTTCAAGACACCTTTAAAGCTAATGCTTTAGTGCTACAGGATGTGAAAATATGGTACTTGATGTTCATGTATATCTCTTGTATAAGCTCAGCCTCTCCCCTGATTGGGATGGGAGAAGGAGAATGTATGTAAACAGGCCAGTGGTGATCAACAGAAAGGACCATCCTTTTTCCTGTAGAATAATTTCTGCACTGGACACAAAACAGTGAACTACTTATTCTGAGATTTAAAGGAATTTTAAGGTTTGCCCATACAGAGTAGGATAGGACAAATAACCGTGAATTTGGGAGCTTGACTATTTTTTCTGCAACCCTTTTTAAAATTTAAAGCAGTATTATGTAGAGACTCTACTCCTGGATTTATGCTTAACCATGTACCTACTAAAGGTATTTTGTGTAAAGCTACTTAACAGTTGAAATCAAGATATTCTGATCCTTACTATAAAAATTTGAAAGGATCATACCATGACCTCCTACTTCAAAAATACTTCTCAGGAAACATTTGGGGAAGTAACCTTTTTAGTCGAATCTTAGTGCTAGTATATACTCGAAATAACAGGGAAATAAAGATTTTTGGAACACAAGTTCCTGAGGAGCTGGACTAATGATTACATTACCTTATATATAACTAGGCAAAATAGTAAATATTTTAGTACAGATCTCTCTAGGCTATTTATGATCCTCTTGCAATTGAATCTCATAGCTGCTGCTAGATATCTTGCTCAGAACAGATCGCAACACACGGTTTCAAAAGCTGTTGGCAAAATATTTTTTTTTTTTTTTTTTTTTTTTTCACTCTCCCCTCATTGTCCTTCATCATGGTTACCATGGGTCTATGCTGTTTTAGGTGGCTCAACATATAAATATGTTTTTTAAAAACCTCCAGAGCAGGGGTGTCAAACTCATGGTCCGCAGGCTGAATTGGGCCCTCCACCTTGTTTTATGTGGGCCCAGCACCTTGTTTCTACCTGGCGGCACCATCGAGCTCCTTGCTGATATGCCCCTGCCAGTGTGCCAGTCACATGTGCAGCGTGTGTAATGTGTGTTACGCTGCAGGAGCAGGAGAACGGCAGGAGCTGTGAGTTTGACACCCCTGCTCTAAAGTAAGATTTACAACGCTTACAAATTGTTTCTGTGTTCACTAGTGGTAGAGATTAGCACAGCAAGCATTCTTGAAAGATTTTACCACTGTATTTTTTTGAAGTAGATGGCATTTCTTGAGCTACGGAGGTAAAATGGGAGACCCGTCAGTTGCTGGTCTGGAATACAGCTGTATTCAATCAACTCCTGAATATTTCCCCTTTTCTTATCCAGTCCCCATACCTGTAGCCAGGAATGTCCAGCTCCTCTTTGATGATGTCAAACAAAATGGACAGCAAAAAGAAATATTTCATGTTCAGTTCTAGCTATTTCACTATAACCTCACTGCCAAGGTTTTTCCCTCTTACTCAGGTTGAAACTCCTTTCCTCTGCTTGCTCAGACACCTGTGGTTTGCAAGGTTCTTCACCTTTATGGAGTGTCAAACACCGAACAAAGCGTGGGTAGGCGATCTCGAGAGATAGCCCAAGAGAAGTACAGCTCCCTGCCCATGTTAGGGTTTTATTTGTTGCTAAATCACAAGAAGTAATCTTGTGTCAAGAATAGGGTTTAGTTTTTTTGCTTGTCTGTAGGTAGTCTCTATACAGGATATTTATTTTTTTTTTTTTTTTTCCTTTTCCCTCAGCCTGGAATTTATTCTGTTCATAACATGCCCCTTCAGATTATCACCTGGGTCATGAGGGGAAATTCTCAGTCTGGTGGCCATCGTGTGCTATCTCCAAAGCAAGGGGTGGAAGAATTATCTCTTCCTGTCCATATTAAGCAGACTTATAAGTCATATCTCTCTTCAGGAGTATGGAGAATAGGGAAGAGTTCTATTGCTTCTGAAATTGAGAACATGGAATAAATAGGTAAGGAAAAATCTTGCTTCTTTGAATCCAAGAGATACAGCCATAGTGTTATTAGCTCTTATATTTAATTTCTCTACAAGTTAGTGAAATGAGAGCAGAATAGAAGGCTCATTGAATTCAGTCTAATTCAGTCCTGGAAGGTGTAGCTTGGTTATATACACACACTATCATCCTGATCCTGTAAATGCTCAAAAAATCTAAATTTAACAGACTGAAATGAGTTCCCCTCAGACTATATGTTAACTCAAACCCATAAATATTTGTACTACTGAGAAAAGGAGGCACAAGGCTAAACCATTCCCATCATCCTGTAAGGCTTAAATTGAGACTTGTATATTTATCAAATGGATAAAAAAAAAAAAGCCAGAATTGTTTTGTATGCCCAAGAAATCTCATGCCCCTGGTAGACAATGCAACTGAGAATATAAACCCTTTAATAGCCCAGATGGCTCTCCGAGAGTTCCTAGTGAAGGAATTCAACCAGATGAAGAACATTGGAAGAGGAAGCATTTATTGAGATTGTTGAAGTGGTCTGCAGGGCTCATCACTCTCTTAATATGGACAAAGCTGTAAAAGACCTGCAGAGGAAGGAGGAGCTGATATTTCCAAATGTAGATTCACAACTTCATTAAACTTGGTTAAAAAGCTTTGCTAGTTCAGGTCGGTGTAGTCATTTAAGCAGCAAAGAAGTTGAAAATGGCTGAGAGGTCATTGTCTTTTTTCATATTTTTGCTTATTAGTGTTTATTTTGCACATAATTTAGATCTAACAGTTTTCAGATGACTCATCTGAAAGCATAGCTGAGGAAAAAATACAATAATCTGGAACTCAAAAACCACGTAATGGAGGAAAACAGAGCTCTCATTCAAGCTAATGCTGTCGGGTACACGAGCTTTTTGCCAGCTCTGGCTTCAGTATCCCACGTTTAGGGCTTAACCTAAGAGAGAACATACTGAAGGAGCTGGTATTGAGTGTGATCTGCTCCAGTAAAACAGGAAGGATGGGCCTCATCTTCTTGCACAGTAGATATTTCTTTGAGGTAGTGTTCCCTCACTTTCGATCTTGATTTTTTCCTCACAATGTGAATTTAGTAGATGTATTTGAAGAAGATTCTGTGCATCACCTTTTCATAAATTTGACCTCTTAGAAAATATTGAAGGCTAATAAACTAATTCATTCTCTATCAGCAAATGGCAGAGAAACCACTGCTAACTCATATAACAGGCCTTTTAATATAAATTATGTGACTCTTACAGTATGAGGCTACCTGGCAAAACTTTATCCCTATTACAGCTGCCTATATCTGCTCTCACCTTTGTGTGGCTTTGAGTTGATGTTCTCTATACTGATAATGTGTTCAAGATGTCTTTTGTGTGAAGAAAAAGAAAAGTCTTTAACCAAGTTTAAAACACATCCAAAAGTAAGCCAACATCTCCTTACATGTAAGATATGAGTGTGCTTTCTCTGGGTAAGAAATGAGATTAGCTGTGCCACTTTAAAATGATTAGTGATGACTGGATATCGTTAAGTTGAACATTTAATTCTTGGCTGATTGGAGCATTTGAGAGAAAAGCACTCAAAAAATATAATTTTTCAATAACAGAAATTTTTTCACACTTATATTTCTATTATGACATCATTAGATGTTGCACTGGCTTTAAAATCTTACTTTGAGATTAATGGGATATCGCCTGAATAGAGAACAGTTGCAATGTATACATGTTACCTGAAAATTTTCTTCCACTGAATTATAAAACCCCATGTTTAGGTTTATAAAATCCTATTCATGTTATAGCTCAATACAAATTTTGAAAATTCACTTAAACTTTGCAGTATCTTATTGTAATATCTATTCTGAGTTAAATTCTTAAGTGAATTTGGTATTGATCAATTGACCAATTAGGCAATTACCTTTTGCTGTCTTGCACTCAGTCCATGTTAAACTGGTTGGGTCTTCAGGTCCTTTATCCACACCCTTTCAACAGGATATTAGTCACAGTCTCCTTGTTCCCTGTTAAGAGAGGCTTTTTGATAATCTACAGAAATCGGTTTTGCATTTTGTTTTCATTTCAGGCATTTTTGTGTTTTGTGTTTGGTTTGTGTTGGTGTGGCTTGTTTAGGGTTTTTTTTGGTGGGTCCCTCCCCCGCCCTGAGTTGTTTTACTGGTTTCAGAAATGGAGAGATCAATTCAAATTATCTGCGACTAAGCTGCTCTGTGTATTCAGCAAGGTTTCAGTTTTCCCATGCTCTTTCAGTAACTCGCTGCTTTGCACAAATACAGAAGTGTTAATACCAAGTATATCCAAAATATTACTTGAGTTAGCAGTGAGCAAGACAAGTTCATTTGGCTTACTAACAATTTATACGATCATTCCACAACTTGAAGGAAGGCAGAGAGGGGGAAGGGGGGGAATAATTATCCCCCAAATGTAAGGAGTTAGAAAACTCACGTTAAGTGCTATGGATTGCAGTAACAAAGCTAACCTTATGTGTGCGTTTGCAACTCTGTCTTTCAACACTTTGCCATCTTTTGATTTTAAAAGCACTGTATATGGTAGTAACACAGTCTTGTAACTTCTGGTTCTTTTTAGAAGGAAAATGCTGATTATAAGATCTTCAGGTGAAAGAAAATCCTGCCTTTCTTCAGATGAATTGTGCTTACTGTTTAGTTAAAGTATTGTTATATTTAGTCTCAAATTTTTAACTTTTATGTAGCAGAAATATACCAAATCCAGCATTAATAAGCTGAAAAGTCCTCCTCCTTTAATATTCATACTCCTCCTTAGCTTTCCCCCCCAACCCCTCCTATTTAGGTATTTGTAGACAATAACCAAGTAATCATTTATCCTCTTATTTGACACAGGTTTCTCATTCTTAGCAAGGAAAGTTTTCAAGAATTTGAATGCTGCTCGTATCTGTTTCTGTATTCCTAGTTTGAATACTTATATAGTCCATTAGTTGTTCCTGTAGTAGTGTTCAGGGACCACAGAAATAAACTAGAACCACATTGTTACATGCTGTTTGAAATGGAAACATTCTCTGTTTCAACAGTGATTTATATAATCCTTTCCTTTTGCTACTTTGCGTTTACTTCCTTGTACATTAAAGGATCTTTTTTGCTGCTCTAGTCAGGGTATTGGTCTGTAGGCTAATATTAATTTGGTTATCCACCATCATCCATGTGCCTCTTCCTAGGTTATTATATTGTCTTTGTTTGGAATCTGTGTTCTTACTTACTAGATAGACAGCTTTGTGCTCAGCTGTGTTAAAACACATCTTATTCAGGTGAGCCCAGACTGCCGTGCAATCTGTGGAACTGACAACTCTCTGGTATTTACCATTTTATTATCTTTTGTGTCATCTGCAAATTTTACTGGGAAGGATTTTATGTTTTCTTTCACATCATTGATTTATTCTCGTGCACAGGTACTCCATAGGGAATAAAGGGCTCAAGGAGTTCTTTCCCTGCACGGAGTACTTGGGGTAGACTTAATCCATATTTCAGAGCTGCTGGTCATAATAGCTGGGAGCAGATTAGGGCTGCCGGTACTGATGAGTTGCGACCAAACAGGGGCAGTGAGTCATGATCACATTCTCTTTACTTCCAGCAGTACGAGATGGCTGCAGCCTTTCTTTAAAGTAATGTGAGGCTTGTTTTTGCATAGTGATGCCGTGGAAATAAAGAAGACAATTCTCTGTTGAAAATGTGTGTCTGAAGTAATGGCTAACTAGTGAATTCCACCCTTCCATGCCCCCTATTTTATTTTAAAAAAAAAAAAAAAAAAAAAAGGCTTCTTTCTGGAAACAAAGCAAATGTTTAGCAAATTTAGTGGATATGTTTATCCAAAAAAAACCAAGGCAAAGAAGTGGTTTTTGGAAATTCTAAAGTATTTCATATTATTTTTCTTCTTAAATGAATTAATTTTCATTTCACTTCCAAATGATGCTTTTATTTAGAACTAAATCTGTGACAAAAATGTTGAGTTATTGCTATCATAAAGGAATTTTAGCAGAATCTGTAGTCAGTTTAAAGTATTTATACCAATTTGCTTTCCCTTTAAGACAATTACTGCTCCAATTAAAACATGGAAAGATTTTGCAAAGTCTGCATCCCCTCAAACTGACATACAGAAAACACGACTTGCATTACATTTTGTAAAATTAATTTTTTTGTTGTGCAACATTTTTGGCAGGTGTTATGCTCTTAAGGTTACATTTTCATATACAAATGTGTCCATATGAGCACATACTTACACACACACTTTTGAAAAGAAAGAAAATACAATAATTTTAGGGAAAAAGACAATGGAAGAGTAAAGCATACTTCTACCTGAGTGCAATAGGAAGGTGACAACTTTTTAATTTATGTAATTTTTAGGTGTAAAACAATCCTGTGTTATGGTTTAAAAAACAACACTAACAACAACAATAGCAAAATCACAATATCATATGAACCAAAGATTATATAATTAGAATTTGCCCTTAATTTCTGGTAAATAGGGAGTGAAATTCTCATAAATGCCAAATGAAAATTCTGATCAACAAGAAGGAGAGGCACAATCTGCCACACTTCAAAGTTGTCTGCTCATTGCACAACAGGAGACCCATGAAAGTGGATACCTTTGCCTGTTATAGTTGCATTGAACTTTGCCTTACAGTTTCATAAGCGATGTTGGGTCTGTGCCATCTTTGAGATTGCAGACTGAGATGCAGAGTAGTTTAAGATGCTGTATCATGTACCATTTAATCAGGCTGCACTATTTAGAGTATGTGTTGTGTACTGGGAATAATTTGTGTGTAAAGTCTTTCCAGATGCATCTGTATAAAAGGTGAAATTCCCCTACCTCTGCACAAAAGTCAGTTAAATGGACTGTGGGGAACAGAGCAGCAGTTGAATGAATTAATTTCATGTAACTGTCCGTAGCCGGCTGTGATACTGCAGCGTGCTTCCTCCACAGCTGACTCGCAGCCAGGGCCTGTACACATCTTTGTGGAGTTCTTGGGCTGCTGAACTTCTATGCATTGGTCAATTGTTGCTTTGCATAGAAGTGTCTTGTATAGGTTTCCACCCCCTTTGCTAAATTCCAGCGACTCATTTCTATACGCAGGGCAGCAGCTCCATAAGCCTCATGACTGTGGTGGACTCTTCGCTACCTCTAAGATTAGAGGTCATTGACAGCATTAGGAGTGGGTGTGCTAGCACTATCCCCTTCTTCTGTGTATCTTTTCATGTAAGCTACTGTACATGCTACTTCACATGGCTGGGGGAGAGGGTGTGCTGTGTATTCCACTTTTCCCTAGTGGAAAATCTGCTGTTCACGAGAGTACTCTTGGCTAGTGAGTCTCACTGGTGCACATGTAGGCAGTCTAGGCAAAGGGAGGCAGCCCAAAGATTTTTCAACCTGTAAACTGGCTTGTGTAACAAGTCACAGTTGGGAGTGCAGTAAGTTTGTCAGCCTGTTAGTCCCAGGCTGTCAGGAAGCACCCCAGTGTTGCGGATGCTCCCTGCCTTAAGGCTGTAGACTAGGCAGTCCATCGCTTGTACAATCAGTGACCAATACTGATCAATGTATTGATCGTAACTGCTTTGGTACAGCTACTTTGTCTAGCAGTATTTTCTTTCCCTCAAGAATGCTGCCATATTCTGCATTTTGAGCTGGATATTATACTAAAAAGGGCATTCATATTTGCTAACTTGGCAAGTTGAATTGAGAGGTCTTTGTTATCCAGTAGGGATAGAAAATGATGGAAATATTTTGAGTGAAATACTGAGTTAAGATTAAGAGCAGAATACAAGCCAAGTATATTTTGGTATAGCTTGGTCAATTGGAGGTATTAAGTGGTGTAGTGTTGCACTTGGACAAAGCTGCATCAGCAGAAACCTCTATAGCAGCTACTATTTTACTTGCAAAACTGTTCTTTTAGTGATATTGCTTGTTTTGCTAATAAGTGGTGATTTTCCTGTATGAGTCCAAAGCAGACGTTTGCTGATATAGCTGATTACATGCTTAGTGCTTTGCCACAGCAGTATACCAAGATTGCTCTATTGGCAAAATGCTTCTAATGCAGACCTCGTCTGATTTTAGTCATTCACTTTTCTTGATTTCAAAGCTCAACAAAATAAGACTCCTATTGTAGAATTTGAAGGGATGTTATTTGTTCCACGACTCTGTAGTGAATAATGACTGGGATAGAGAGACCCAAGAGCTGTACTGCATTTAAAAATCAATCCTATTTTTCATAATATAATTAAATTTTTCTGTCATTTGAGGTATTCTTGTTGTAGACTTGAATTAAGAGTGAGAAGCCTAATCTTATGAGTTGCTTCACATATTTCTCTTCTGGTCTTTGTAGAATCCTGCTGATGGTGTGATTTGCCTGATTAATTGTGACAGTGCTATCCATGTTAAGTCCCACATCGTTGAGCTCCTTTGCCTTGAAATCAAATGGTGTAAATGAAAACTTTGCAAAAGTATCCTGAGCTTTTTCATCCTCTCAGTCTCAATCAAAATTGAAGTGAAAGGCCTGGTGACCATAACTTAGGCACAATGACTTGCTGTGTGCTTTGAGCAACATGTAGATCTTATGCCTAGGAGGGCATTTTATAGTTACCATAGCAGGAGGCTGCCTTGCTTCCAGGGGTAGTAGCAGTAGAGTTGCTGCATTACTGCTTGATTACTGGTGATGGTTATGTTACATGCTGGACCAAGTGTGACAAAGAGAGGCAGTTCTGATTCATATCCCTCTGGGGTGCATCAGGCATGTATCCAGAGCAGACATCAGCATCAATGGTAACCGTGCCATTGAAATTGCTAGAAAAGGCGTGGAATCAGATCATCATCCATAAAAGACTACTGCTGAATGGCTGTGAAGTTCACAGGTGGTAGATTCATGTCTTATGGGAACATGATACTGTGTAACAGGCAAAATCCGAACAGATTAAGGCGACTTCATTAGATAGTGTTTTGCTGTTGTTGATATTGGCTTATTTTTACCTCACCTCTTCCCTAAGATTGCCTGCAAGTTATAAACAGATCTTTTGTGAGGCGTCAAAAGAAGAGCGAATCAACCTCTTAAGGCTTAGGTTGGCTCCTGGAGATTAAATTGAAATGTAATTTTTGACACTATAACTAAATGCAATGAAATACATTCCAGAATTTAAAAAAAAAAAGTCACCTTAACTTTTCTGACTTTTGTACATTCCAAATATTTTAATTTCAATATTTTGATGCATTCCTGCAGCAATGCTTACTGCACAAGAGTAAAAATAGTTCAAGCAATGAACTATTCATCCTCTATACAGTTTACATCGACATCATTTATTTTAGGTTGAAAATCATGAATAGATCTGCCTTTATTTGATAGAGACTGTACTTACAGAATCTTGTAAGAATTCATAAGAAAGGTGACTAAATATCACATTTTACAGATGTTCAGATCATTTTTGTTTGGGTATTAGCTGACCCTCCTCTGCACTGCCTTTTATTAGGATAAGTGCCCTCCTCAGCAACAGTTTAAGGAGGTGCAGTGCTGCTCTGAGCTTCCAAGCTTGTAGGGCCTCCTCACCTGGATTCTTTTTAAAGGATAGTTAGCACTGGCCATATAACTCTTGAAAGCATTGAAGTACTCATGGTTGCAAGTGAGTGGTTTCTTGTTTTCTTTTACTTGCTACTGAAGAACGCCACAGTCTTGATGCATGTGGTCTCACTCCTGGCTGCCCATGAACACTCTTTATCCATGTGCTGTTAGGTTGTTAGCAGTAAGTTGGAGTGTAGAAGAAAATGCTATTTAATATCAGACTCTGCAAAGGGGAAGTAGGGCTTTACAAGAGCTCCTCTGCTCTAGGAGTGGCTGTCCTACATTTTCCAGGTGTGTTTACTCTAAAGCAGAGGTGTCAAACCCATTTTCACCGTGTGCCACATCAGCCTGATCCTGCAGCATAACATGCGTCACGCGCTGCATGTGTGACTGGTGCGCTGGCAGGAGTGTAAGGGTAAGGAGTTCGGCGCTGCCACCATGTAGAAACAAGGTGCCACGCCAGATGAAACAAGGTGGAGGGCTGGATTTGGGCCGCGGGCCTTGTGTGTGCCACCTTGTGCTCTAAAGGCATGGTGTACTGTTTATCTGTTTACAGATATGTATTTAGCAAGAAGTGATTTGGAAAAATATATTAAAATTCATTTTGATGTGTAGCTTCTTCTAGATTAACATTTTCGTGGGTTTTTTTACTTTTTCCATGTGCTAAGACTAGTTTGTAAATTTCAAAGTAAACAAGTGATTACTGATGGCCATCATATCCTTCCTATTTATACCGTTTTTGTGGCTTTGTAGGCTGGCTTGGTTTGATGACTATTGTGTAGATATTTTTGATTGACAGATAACAACCAAATTCAGCTTGGATGACCAAACCCAATGTATGCAAGTATCAGCCTTTTATTGTTCTGTTTAAACAAAATTTTACTTGTGCATTAGAATGAAAAACGTGGTTTGAGTTGATACAAGTGTTGCATATTGCATAAAGATAGCAAGATGACATCAAGAACAGAAAATTATTATATTTTGGGTCAAAAGCAATAGTAACTATAAACAGGAAGTTACTGTTCCCCCCCTCCCCCCCATCATGCTCATGTTTTGATACTGAAACTCTACCCACCATTAACTCATATTCCTAATTCCTGTCCCCATAGCTTCCTCTGCCCCTGCTGGTGCTCACTGTTCTTTAACCTCCAGCCCTAGAAAGACTGGTATATTATTAGTTAGGGCAGGGACACCAACACTCTGTAGAGCTGTCAGGAGCGCTTGGATAGGCAGATCAGTGCCTGATACTGGTTTTAACGTGGCTATCTCTTCCAACGATATTTCCTCTGGCTTGAGACTTGTATTTGGAAGAGCACAATATACATTCCAGATGGCACTGCAAACAGCGTCTGCCAGGGAAAAGCAGGTAAATATAATGAAGCAGAGAGGTAATTCGGCAACTGTACTGTGTAGTTTGATTATGGCCTCAGATGCAAGGGACTCAGAAATACTAGTTAAAACATGAATACTGGTGTTACAATGTTTATTACATGGTAGTAAACAATCCACTCAATAAACGTATGAAAATTTAGGTCAGAGCTGTAATTTACCACACTGGTGAAGAAAAATGTTGTGGTAGAATGAACTGTCATGCTGTTGCTTACAGATTTTTTTGGCGTGTAGCTTTTTCAATGATGTATTTGAAAGCAGACTTGGAATATGAAAATCATGCTGGTTTTTAATCCTCATTTCAGTTAGATAAAAATCCTTGATTTGTATATGTGCAAGAGAATTTTCTAAATACATGTTCTCCTATGTGGTATCAATTTTTAAGTTAGCTGCAATTTTTAGAAGTGAGCTGCACGTGACTGTGTTTTCTCTGAGCCTTTTTTTTAACCCCCTTGCCCATTTCCCCACGTTCTTTCAAGAACTGTTAAGAAAAAGCCTGGATACTTTGAATAATTATTTTTGTCATTTAAAGCCTTCTATGTCCTTAAAACCCAAGAAGCTACTTTCTGGCTCATTAGTCTTTCTTGAAAAAGAAAAGTTTTGACAAAATTGACAATTTTTTTGAAATTACTGGTCACACTTCTGCTTTTCAGTTCCTACCAGAATATTGAGGTGGCTTTTTCCAGATTTTTTTTTTTTCTGGATTGTCAGAGGAACATTGGATTTAATATAAATTCCTTGAGATGCAGGGATCTATATTAGATAGTAGGTGTTACTACATTTAACTATTTTACTTGCCGTAAGACTGGTCTCTCATTTGCCTTGTGTAGTCAGTACTAACTTCTGGGTGTATAAAATATTGTCCAATTGGAACCAGTAGTATTTTACTGCAGACTCTCTTTTCCTAGCTATATGTCATAGTACAGTGTAAAATAAGTCTATTTAAAGTAGCTATAATGCATGGAACAAAGAATATTTGTGATGGAAGTTCACTGTTTGTAATGTAGAAATTCAGTGTAAATACCTAGTTATTTAGGATGATTACCTTCTGGATATGTGGCTCATATGAAAGGGAAAGGGGTTGGATCTCTGTATGAATCTGTAGCTTGCCCTAAGTAGCTAATTGCATCTGCAGGCAGGTATGGGTTTGGTTGTCACCACAGTGTGCGTGTATATATATTCAGGGACACACAAACATGTTCAACAGGAAAATATTCAGGGACGCACAAACACATCCAACAGGAAAGTTAAAATCATTCCAATTTGATTCAGAGCATGCCTGTAAGAAGAGTACTCACAGCAGTAGAAAAAAGAGCACATGTTAATTCCAAGTCTTTAAAACTGTAAAGTCAGAGACACTCAATCACTGATCTTGGACTTGGGAGGGATGAATGGATAGAAAAATCAGAGAAATCATGAAAGGCAGTGATACAGTTTTTGCAAACTAGAGGAGGCTTAAAAATTCATGGATGTAGTAAAGCCCAAACATAACAGCTAGATGATTGTAAAGGATTCTTGCGTGGCTGCTGTGGTATTATATATCAGAGGGAAGATCTGCTGTGTGACAACTTACTGTTCAGATTTTACAGATCAATCGGATACACTGAATATGTGCTGACTGCAGTTGTAACAATTCTGGAAAAGAAAACAAGGCCTTAGAATTCCACATATATCTAGAAAACGCATATGGAGAGATTTAACTGTTCTGTGCAAGCAGCTAGTTGCATTATGAATTGCAGAGTCAATCAGGACACAGCAGAGGAACACTTAATTAAAACACTTCAGTGCCCTCTCCGTAATTACAAGTGAAACACTGTTTTGTGACTTCTCTGGGGTTTGGGAGTTTTTGCTGTGGGTTTTTCCCAGTGATCTTCTGGATGAAGAAAGATTTCCTTGTTGTGTAGTACAGTTTTCTTCCTTCCCTGGATGGCAAAAACATAGGTCTTTGAATGACAAAGATGTTCAAATCTGACCCAAGACTAC
Organism: Neomorphus geoffroyi; assembly: GCA_033558235.1. NCBI lineage: Eukaryota > Metazoa > Chordata > Aves > Cuculiformes > Neomorphidae > Neomorphus > Neomorphus geoffroyi. The sequence continues at coordinate 18,020,853 of JAUMJM010000026.1, forward strand.
CACTTCTTATTAGTCACATTTAAACACTAGGCTTACCTATGTTTACTACTGAGTGGTTGCGGCTGGTTTTTGGTTAAATATATCAGGATTTTGGTAAAACTCCATTCATAGAATCATAGAATTGGTTGGAAAAGACCTCTGAGATCATCAAGTCCAACCATTCCTATTCCCTTACTAAACCATGCCCCTAAGAAAACCGTTTACCTGTCTTTTAAACACCTCCAGGGATGGCAACTCCACCACCTCCCTCGGCAGCCTGTTCCAATCCCTGAACACCCTTTCTGTGAAGAATTTTTTCCTAATGTCCAATCTAAACCTCCCCTGGTGCAACTTGTGGCCAAGTCTCATCACCTGTCACTTGCGAGAAGAAACCAGCACCCACCTCCCCACAACCTCCCTTCAGGAACTTGTAGACAGTGATGAGGTGTCCACTCAGCCTCCTCTTCTCCAAGCTAAACAACCCTAATTTCCTCATCCGCTTCTCGAAGGACCTGCTCTCCAGCCCCCTCACCAGCCTCGTTGCCCTTCTCTGCACACGCTGCAGCCCCTGAATGTCCTTCCTGTAGCGAGGGGCCCAAAACTGAACACAGTACTCCAGGTGTGGCCTCACCAGTGCTGAGTACAGGGGCACAATCACCTCCCTGCTCCTGCTGGCCACGCTGTGTCTGACCCAGGCCAAGATGCCATTGGCCCTCTTGGCCACCTGGGCGCACTGCTGGCTCGTGTTCAGCCGGCTGCCAACCAACACCCCCAGGTCCTTCTCTGCCAGGCAGCTTTCCCACTCTTCCCAAGGCTGTAACGCTGCATGGGGTTGTTGTGTCCCAGGTGCAGGACTCTGCACTTGGCTTTGTTGAACCTCATTCCATTGGTCTCAGCCCATCAATCCAGCCTGTCCAGATCCCTCTGCAGAGCCTCCCTTCGTTCAAGCAGATCCACACTTACACCCAGTTTGGTGTCATCTGCAAATTGCTGAGGGTGCACTCAATGCCTTCATCGAGATCATTGATAAAGATGTTGAACAGGACTGGACCCGGCACTGAACCCTGGAGAACACCTCTTGTGACTGGTTTCCAACTGGATTTAATTCCATTTACCACAACCCTTTGTGTCTGGCCATCCAGCCAGTTTTTAACCCAGCAAAGGGTGTGCATGTCCATGCCAATGGCAGCCAGTTTCTCCAGCAGAATACTGTGAGAAATATTGTCAAAGGCTTTACTGAAGTCCAGGTACACCACATTCACAGCCTTTCCCTTGTCCATTAAACGGGTAACCTTGTCGTAGTAGGAGATCAGATTGGTCTGGCATGGCCTGCCTTACATAAACCCATGTTGACTGGGCCTGATCACCTTATTGCCCTGCGTGTTCTGCATGATAGCACTAAAGATGATCTGCTCCATGACCTTCAATGGCACTGAGGTCAGACGGACAGGCCTGCAGTTCCCCGGATCCTCCCTCCAACTGTTCTTGTAAATGGGTATAACATTTGCCAGCCTCCAGTCTAGTGGCACTTCCCCAGTCACCCAGAACTACTGTTAGATGAGGGAAAATGATTTGGCGAAGGGGTTTTGGCCAGCTCCCTTTAATACCCTTGGGTGGATCCCATCTGGCCCCATAGACTTGTGTATGTCTGATTGGCCAAGGAGCTCTCTAACCAAACTCTCCTGGATCGTTGGAGATGCATTCTCACTGTCTTCTGGTTCAGGGAGCTGAGTATCCCAAGAGCATCTCACCTTACTATTAAAGACCAAGGCAAAGGAGGCATTAAGTACCTCTGCCTTGTCCTCATCCCTTGTCACTACTGTCCCTCTTGCATCCAGTAAAGGAGGGAGATTCTCCTTGGTCTTCCTGTTGATACATTTGAAGGAACATTTTTTGTTGTCTTTCACCAAACTGGTGAGGTGAAGTTCTAGTTGGGCTTTAGCCCTTCTGATTTTCTCTCTACATGATCTCACCTCACCCTTACAGTCTTCCTGGGATGCCTTACCCCCCTCTTCGAAAGCTTGTAAACTTTCCTCTTCTTCCTGAGATCGATACAAAGCTCTCTACTCAGCCAAGCTGGTTTTCTTCCCCGACGACTCACTTTACGGCATATGGGAATGCCCTGTTCTTATGCCGTGAGGTTTTCCTTTTTGAGGAGCATCTAGTCCTCTTGTGCTCCTTCGTCTTTTAGAGTATTGTCTGGTTTGGGGCTAAAAGCAAATAATGGTCTTTAAAAACTAGAACTTATTATTTTAAAAATTGGGATCTCAGAGACATAAAGACAGGGAAAACATCTTTGTGTAACTTCAAACTGGTATCCTAGATACTCCAGTACACTGGAAGATGTATAGAGTTTTCAGATACAGAAGGTGGACTTGCTGCTTGCCCGCTGAAACATTTTAGGAAAGCAGGATGGAACCTTGAGCCTTTTGGGGTTTTGTTTTTTGTTTTTATGTATTTTGTGTTCCTAGACTTTAATTTCAGTGTCATGCCTATTATTGCATCATTAGTGTTCTTTTATTATTTTGTCTCAAAAATATGTCCTGAATATGCTTTTATCTCTTTCTATTACTTGTAAACGTCATACTGCTTCATCACTGTGGCACAGCTAATGCTCTTTTCCCTTGCTTAAGCCTACCGCAGTCTCTCTGGCCCTGCCGTCAATCACCAGCTGGATGCTGAGACAAATTTTTTATAGCAGCTTCTGTCAGTAAAGAGAAAATATTTTGAAAAATACAGTATAAAAGCTGAATGTCAGCCTGCTGAGTGGCCCAGTTAAACAGGAGAATTGGCTCTGCCAAGTTTTTAATGTTTAGCTTTCTTCTTAGTTTAAAAAAAAAAAAAAAAAAAAAGAAAGTGGTTAGGGGTCTAGCCCAAATAATAAACAAAATAAGACTTTCTTGGCAAGGACTCGTAATTGACTAGCTTACTAAAATTCTTAAGCATGTCCATGACTGTTTCTGTCTCCGCCTTTCTGGTCCCTGCAACGTGGAATTTTTCAGTCTGATTTGGATGTCACACAGGAGTTGCAAAGAACCTATAAATTCCAGTAGCTCTGTCAGACCCCCCATAGTCTGCTGTTATGTTTGTGATTGTTTGGGTTTTTTTGTTTATTTTCTCTCTTTCAGCAAAAGGAAATTTTTTTAAAAGTGTGTTGTTTCTGAGGTTCAAAATCCTACAACAAGCATTACTATCTTTGCAGGAAGTATTCCAAAAGAGATCCTGGATGTCCTGAACAATTGTATTTAGTCTTTATGACCAGGGCAAAGCCCACTCACTCAAAAGATTTAGATGGGCAAGAAGCTGCATACTTCTTTTTAAAACCACTTTGAAAAGGGATGGTGGAAGCACATGGTATAATGCATAGTAAATCTTGTATTAGAAAGCCACAAACCCCTCGTTGAGAAGTTGCATTGGTCTCTTGAGCCAGAGAATATTGCTGTCCTACAGATATATTATTGGAAGCTGCGTTGAGAAGTGCAGCCTACTTGTTAGTTGATAAATAGAGATTAGGAACATCTACTAGGCTATTTTATGGTGCTTGTTAACAATATTTACCTTCCTAAATTGATTCAGTATAATCCTTGCTATGGCTTTACCTCATTTCTGGAAGACATATAGATAATGTGGTACTTATACGAAGTCTTGCATGTCACTGAAAACCTGCTGTGTTTCCTTAGTTGAATTGTGCAGCAGGATTATATTAACATAGATTTTGGAATATTTGAGCTCCCATAGGGTATGGTGTGTGGTTGATATGACATGACTTGCCTTCAACAGTTGTTTTAACAAGATATCCTTCACATGAAATATACCAGGCTGAAAGGCATAACTGAGTGACTTTAGTAAGAAACACTGTTGGCAAAATTCTCCACTTTCATCTTTATCTGATTAATTCAGGGCTGAATATTATAGAGGAAGTATTTTTAACCTAGCATAGTATTTGGTATGTTTATTTTTAAAAAAGCCAAACCTGAAAACCCCACCCTCTAACCCCCTCCCCATATTATTTAGTACAAGATAATTTTTAACAAATTGTTAAACTTATTGCAAATTTATGTGCATTTACTCTAGTTGAAACCCATACTGCTTAAAATATCTTCTCGCTCCTACTAAAAACTGCTTTAAGAATACATTAATTAACACTTCTGTTGTACTTGGCATATTTAACACACAAGATAATTTACAGTTCCTAATATTTTAAACTGTGTATTAAAAAGACTAGCGAACAGAAAATACACTGTATGTGAATATAGCATTAAATACTAAACAAATAATTTACATGTAGGTTGGTCCTTAATTTATTAAAAATAGATATACTTTAATGTCTTGATAATACTGCTAATGCTGTTTGAATTACTATTAACATTTTTCAAGTTCCTGCTGATGTTTTATTCTTTTTATTATTACCATGCAGAGACCTAATATCTAATAATATCAGTAATTAACTTTTTGTTTATATAAACAATTAATTTCAGATTTTATGGTAACATATTGTATTTTAATTTTTATCTATTTTTTCCTTTCCAACGCTTTTTTGTATGGCCTGAAAAATATTCAGCTAAATTAATATCTGAAAAATCCCATCTATATACTTCTATCAAAATGCTTTGACTGATTGTGAACTTGAGAACAGATTTCAGATATGGACAGATTTTTGCTGTCTCTTTGACTTTATGCAGCAGGAAGAAGCTCACAACATGAGTATACTAAATGGCTTGAAGGTTTGGTAATGGGGATGTGGAGACCTTCACCTTAGGTCACTAGTTTGAATGTAGCCCAGGTGGGTGGAAGCTGAAACCTATTATAATTTGATGGCTCCTGGATGGCCTGTGTGAAATGAGTTGGTGGGCTCAGTCAGCTTCCTAGTAGAAAGATGTCAGTACTGCATCACAGTGCTCTCAGATTAGGACCCTTGCTGGAACTCTGCAGAAAAATTGTTGGCCAGGTGGGTTTGGGCACTGAATTGCTTTCTGTACTTCAAGTGATTCATGTAGAACAGGCAAGAAGCATAACTGTGTAACAGATTGGAGAAACCACTGCCAATTGTTACGCCAGGTCTGGCTTGTAAAAACATTTTCAGAACCCTTTAGCTATTTTTGACTCTCACTGCTTACAAGGTACTACAGAGAAATGCTGCCTGGTCCTTAAAAACAAGTGTAAGATCTGGGAAAACAAACAAACAAAGCCCCAGAGAACTTTTAATGGCAGTTAACACAAAGTCTGGAGAGGCTATAATCCTGGTTGAATTTTCCTAGTTGACTCTCAAACTAGACAGTTGGATCCTTTGACTTTTCTGCCAGTAATTTTGTCACCAGTTGGGTTAGTAATCCTGGTATCAAAGGAAGAAAGTAATATATATAATTTTCAGAGGCAGTGAGAGACTCTTAATTGTAATCACTGTATAAAATCAATGTTCAAAATCTAAATGTTGTGGAGGATGGCAAGGCACATAAGTTTTTCCAGCTATCAGAGAATTGCTCTCTTCTTACTGCACGATGGCTTGTGTGTCTGTCTCGAACATCATAGAATATCTGGTTGGAAAAGGCCTCTGAGATCATCAAGTCCAGCCGTGCCTGTTCCCTTACTAAACCATGTCCCTAAGAAACCAATCTAGCCGTCTTTTAAACACCTCCAGGAATGGCAACTCCACCACCTTCCTGGGCAGCTGTCCCAATCCCTGAACACCCTTTCTGTGAAGAAATTTTTCCTAATGTCTGGTCTAAACCTTCCCTGGCGCAACTTGTAGCCAGTTCTCGTCCTATCACTTGTCACTTGTGAGAAGAGCCCAGCACTCACCCCGTCGCAACCTCTTTCAGGTAGTTGTAGACTGTGATGAGGTCTCCCCTCAACCTCTTCTTCTCCAAGCTAAACAACCCCAGTTCTCTCAGTAGCTCCTCATAGGACTTTTCTCCAGCCCCCTCACCAGCCTCGTTGCCCTTCTCTGCACACGCTCCAGCCCCTCAATGTTCTTCCTGTAGTGAGGGGCCCAAAACTGAACTCAGCACTCGAGGTGCGGCCTCACCAGTGCTGAGTACAGGGGCACAATCACCTCCCTGCTCCTGCTGGCCACGCTGTGTCTGATAGAGGCCAAGATGCCATTGGCCCTCTTGGCCACCTGGGCACCCTGCTGGCTCATGTTCAGCCGGCTGTCAACCAACACCCTCAGGTCCTTCTCTGCCAGGCAGCTTTCTCCTCCCCAAGGCTGTATCACTGCATGGGGTTGTTGTGTCCCAGGTGCAGGACTCTGCACTTGGCTTTGTTGAACCTCATCCCGTTGGTCTCAGTCCATCGATCCAGCCTGTCCAGATTCCTCTGCAGAGCCTCCCTTCCTTCAAGCAAATCCACACTTACACTCAGCTTGGTGTCATCCGCAAACTTGCTAAGGATGCACTCAATGCCTTCATCGAGATCATTCATAAAGATGTTGAACAAGACTGGTCCCAGCACTGAACCCTGGGGAACACCACTCGTGACTGGTTTCCAACTGGATTCAGTTCCTTTTACCACAACCCTTTGGGCCTGACCATCCAGCCAGTTTTTAACCCAGCAAGGGGTGTGCCTGTCCAGGCCAATGGCAGCCAATTTCTCCAGCAGAATACTGTGAGAAACGGTGTCAAAGGCTTTACTGAAGTCCAGGTAAACCACATCCACAACTTTTCCCTCATCTGTTAAACAGGCAACCTTGTTATAAAAGGAGAGCATGAGCCAGCCCATTTTTTCTGGTCCTGACTAGCAAATGAAGCTCACCTGGCAGGAGAAATGCAGCCTCATCAGGCACTTTCTGATTTTTTCTTTTTTTTTGATTCAGTGCAGAGATTCCCCCTTTGTCCTTAGAATCTTTTGGAGAGCCTCCCTTGGGGATTACTGGTACCTATTACTAGCCCACCTTCCCAACCAAAAACTAATTCTTACTTTTTATTCATGGGGCTAGAGGCCACACCGCTGGTGAGAAAGGTCTGGTTCCCATCAGGTTACAGATACCTCGAGTCATACATCTGTTGGGCATAATGTTATCAGTCACAGGTGGTATCTCATCCTAGAAAAGTCATGGGGGCAGAGAAGCTGGGATATTTCACCAGTTGTACTTCAATCCACTTCACTTTCTTCAGTTTTTATTGTCCAATGATTATGGCAAGATGGTGCTGATGTTTCACCTTCATTCACGTGCCTCTAACATGGGCTGGGTAGGAGTGCACGCTGGTGCATGGGTGGAATTACTTGAAAATACAGAGGCACATGTCGTTTCTCAAATTTCTAGCAAATTTGTATTTCTCCTTAAAATACAGTAGCATCTTCTCAGATAAGTTAAACGGTGAATTTACTAATATTAAGATGCTGGGCAGCTTTCCACTGGATGTGTTTAATTTTGTGTTTCTAAATATAGGGTTTATAGTCGGTATCCCAAAAGCTTGTATAACTTAGCATATTCTGTATGCATCCTCCTTAACAAGCAAATCGGATGCATAATATTAGGCTGCCTGAATACACTCAATTCCTCAAATATTCAATGAGAATTTACAGATATTGGGTTATTTCACTTTTCTTTATTTGTTAAGATAGTAATGCATCCTTGTTTGAAGTGAACATTGCTTACAGTATTGCTGGAGGATTTTTTTTCCTTTAGAATAGTTAACAAAATAAGAAGTTGTAAATGGAGTATATTCTACTGTTTTAAAAGGAAGTTTGCCGAAAATAGGCAAATAATAATGTTTACTATACCTGCATCTATTCTGAGATCACTAAGTATCAACATTTTCATAAAAGCAATCACAAAGCTTGTGTGTGGTGCAATACAAGATGCTAACAAATTTGAATATTCTGTTAAAATATTATAATGTAAATAAAATTGCAGAAGGCCTGAACTGAATACTGTCTTTTGAACACTAATGGGGAAAAAAAATGGATTATTTATTTATTTTTTATGTAGCAATCTTTATTAGCTGAATTTCTAAATAATGGCATATTTAACCAGATCTGGCTCGATATATAGTCACAGGGATTTTTGTTAGGTTTTTTTATGAAATAAAAGGTTACATCTGACAAAAGGAATTCTCTGACAGGTTTTAATATTTAATATTATCTGTTAATTCTAAATTAAATGTTTGTGCATGTTTACCAGTGTGGCTTTGTTTTTTGACATGGGCAGTTCCAATTTTTAGTTTGTTTTTCCTGCAGTGTCTGTTCAAAACTCCTAAACCTTGTGCTGTAACTATGGATGATGATCTAGGGACTGCAGCAGTTAGACAAGTCACAGTAGAGGTTTGTAACTTCTTTTAATTTGCTAATCCATGCATGGAACAACATTTCCAGTGTTACCCAGAGATTAAGCCCCAGGGCCAAGGGCAGGGCCTCAATTTTAGTTTGCTAGTGATAGGCATACTGTGGTTAGAACTAGGTCTCTGCCGTGAACAATACCAAGCCTTTTCAATTTAAATTTCAATAACGGTAGCAAAATATTAAACATGGAGAACATGAATTAAAAAAAACTCCAAACACTGCCCTGTCTTTGCATTCAGTCATTTCCTAGATATACTATATACTGCAATATTGGAGAATAAAAAATTGTTACATTTTTTCAAAAATATAAAATATTAAAAATACAGTATGTTAATTTTATGAAAATTATTATTTCTGAGAGTGTAAGTACTAATGAGTAAAGAACAAAAAAGATAAAGATTTTTGTGTAGATGATTGCATTTATGTTTAGCAATGTAATAAGTGCTGCACTTCAAGGCGATTTTTTAATACATTTTTGTTTACTCTGATGATTAACTGATAACTCGTTCACATTAATTTGACTGTTTTTAATGTAGGTCACAAGAATGGTAATCACTTTATTTGCTGATAGTAACTTTGTGAGAGTGGAAATATTTTGGAGCCATAGATTCAAAACGTAAATATTTATAATAAATTAGTGTCAATTTATGTAATAAATGCATCATAAAACCTCTATGAACGGGAGAAAACATACCTAGTTAGCGTTCAGGGTTTTTTTATATTACTTTCCATTTTAAATATATAGAATTTTTTTTTTAAAAAAGGAGAATGTATATGGGGATACAGATTTTTCTGTATTAAGAACTTTTAGAAGAAACTTATTGCTTACGTAAGCTGGGAGGAGCCATGACTAAACACAAATAGAAAAGCCATCTGTAATCACTGTCTTTAGTATTTATGGGAATAACGTTCATTATGTGGTCATCTATTACTGCTATATGTGTTATGAATGTAATTGTGTAGTTAATTTTCCTCCCGTTAAATTCCCTCCAATGCCAGTTTTTAAGAAAGTACTAAAAATATTACAAGGTGCTTAACTAAAATGAAGCTGCCATTGTAGTAGTATCTACACCCAAATAGATGACACAGGGGTGATGAGTCTAGCATGAACTCCAGAAGTTTAACTAATAGGAAAGGCAAATCTAAGATCAGATTAGTAAATCCAAGAGGTCTTGAATACTCACGGTTCTGTAGAAATGCTGCATCTTAGGACAGAAAAATCAAAGGGGGAACATACTGTCTGCCTTACTACAGTGATGCTTCTCTTTAAGAAGGTCGTAGTCCTGCATATTATATATACCTGTGACTCCCATCACCTTTGCTATGAGTACTGTACATAGAAAGCTTGCAGAATCTGCCAGGATATAGGCTTTGTATTAGAGTTATATAGCCGTAGTTCCTGTAGCGAGGTAAAGGAAGATATGGGATACCTTTGCTGTAGCTCTCTTTTGTGGAGTCTTCTTTTTCACATAGGCTCTTCTTGTCATACTCATTCACATCCTAAGAATTTAGCTTGTGTGTGTGTTTGGTTTATTTCCTGTCCTTTGAGTTTGGGAACAGTGATTGCAGATTGCATTGTGGACTGCTCTAACTTCTGTGGGATTGTTGTCTTAATGTGATGCTGAAATAGTAGAGGTTCATGGCAAATGGTACCATGGCTCCAAACCACGCAGTATTGCTGCGTAGCCATCAGTACGTTGAGGAATGGCAGTTCGGAAGGGGTGTCCTGAAAGCTGTAAATCTCAATCCTTTATCCTCTCAGATTCTTTCTTAGAGAATATAGTTCCCTACAGTGTTATAGGATAAATCATATGAAATCACCATGCACTCTGCAATTTTTATTAAGCATCGAGTAAAAGGATGTTTTCCATCATCTTTTTCAATTATCGGTCATATTTTTCGTTGCAAATATAACCCAATCTTTAACAGGCCTCCGATTTTGTGGCAATTGTTATTCTAGGTCGTAGAAAATATAAGGTAATGAGATAACTGTGTTATTTCTTGGTCTTTGGCACCAATACACATGCTATTGCGTGCTGCAGTTATCATCTCTATGTCTGTTTTTAAGAAGTCTAGAGTAAATACTTCAAAAAACCCTCAGTGTTTTCAGGCATTCGCTTTTCCTTATGACTGCCTCAGTATTTTGGGAATACAATGGTATTAAGCAGTGAAGCAACTCTAGAGTGTTCAAAGGAAGGTTTATTTAAATAGCTGCTTCTTGTGCTAACTGAAAAGAGTTCCATGCTGGTTGGTTGCATTAGTTGGATGTTAAAAACTCCCTGACCACTTAATACCGATTATCAAGTCATACCTATAATAAATAAGTTTCAGGTCAGACTCAGTTGCAAGCATAATAAAACTTGTTTCCTTGCCTTTTAATGTTTGAAAGGTAGTAGTGCAGTATGTGCGTGGTCTGAGTATTTTGCAGACGTGATCTGCATTTAATCTGAGAAAATTAATTCCCTAAGCTGCTGGCAGGCAGCATGTACTTGTTAATTATTCAGGTGGATGACAAATGCAGAGCAGAGGTTCTCGCAAAGACAAAGTTTGTATGATGCATGTTTAGTAACTGATAGGCTTGACATTCTGTGGTGTCTTATTCAGTGCTAATCCTAATAAGCTGCCTGATGAGATGAATGCCTATCCTCCTGTCCTTTAGAGAGAGAAAACAGAGATTTGAAAGAACTTCATTATAGCAATAAATCCCATACTTTCTGTTATTCCTGGTGAAAAGAGATCTTGTCCAGATGAATAGCGCGCGCACACACACACAAGTTAGAATAATAGTGTAGTGCAGAGCATTATGATTGGTAGGCCAAGTTTATGCAGTTTAATGCACTTCAAATTCTTTGGCTTTGATCTGCAAGTGATATAATCCTATTGATGTATGATTTTGAGGAGATGTGCAGTTTGCTGAGGAAGTAACTTGAAACATTGTATTTACTGTAGTCGTTTTTCTTCTCTCCGTTGTTTGGTAGTGAAATGCTGTGCTGTAAGTATTCTGTCAATCAGTTGCACTGGACAACAGTGAGGACCAAAGTTACCCTTGGACACTGGAAGCATTAATAACCAAGAAGGCTGCCAGTGCAAGTGGCTCTCGGATTTTGCCAAATGTTTTTTATGCTCAGTTTCTTTTACGCTTTCCATATTTTTATTACAGTAGGAAGAATACTAAGAGGTTTAACTCCCTCAATGCAGTGCAGAGCACTGAGCATCAATCCTGAGTGACATTTCTTAAGTTATTCTAGGGCATAATGACCAAAGGCGCATCTTTTGTCTGGTCACTCTTCTCTCACATGGCAGGCTTTTCTTGTGGCTAACTGAAAGAATAAAAACTGAGCTTTTTGAACTCAAAATTTTTCTATAAACTGTAGGTACAAAGAAATCAGTTTCAAACACTGTAACTTCTATACAAAGAGCAAACTTTCTACTCTATCACTTGGTTTTTTTTGAATTTGGAGTAGATGGTTGTTGATGGAGGTTTCCCGTCTGTGAAACTTATTTCTGTCTGTATTTTCAACTCTGTTCAGACCTATTGTCTAGCTCAAATGAATGTGACACTGGGAGAGAAGAGTCACTAGATTTCTGTCAAGGTGGTAGTGGTTTAACTTCTGTCACAATCCTTCCCCTTCTCTGTGCGGTGGGGGGAAGGAGGGACAGCGTAATAAAGTACTGTAGGTCCAGCTTCTGGTACGTTGACAGAGGCCCCTAAAAAAACCAGAACTGTCCCTGCTTTCCAGACTTTCCTGAAGTACTGCGGGTACCTAATAGCAATCAGAGAACAAGATTTAAATATTTTGAGAGGAATACTTTGTGGCTGATGGAGGTTAAAGAATTACAGTAACATAATGCACTTGTTTATCTTTACAAAACACGTGGTGCATTGAATCCTAGCTCTGAGCAATCCTCCTGTCTTGAGGTGAAGGAAAATGTTAACTTAATTTACAAGCCAGCAGAGTCCTGGGCCTCTCCAGATTAGGGACTTTTAATCAAATGGAATTGTAGCTAATAATTGAAACTAGTTTTCTGATGCTAACTGTGAAATTCATCTGGAATCACCAAACTCACTTCCACCAGGTTTTAAAAGCTGGTTCAAATCTAAATGTAGCAGGAAAGGGCTTTCGTTTGTTCCACCAATTTATGTGTGCTCTTTTCTTTTTCTTTTGCACAAATTGTTGGGCATGGTGGTTTTAGTTTTGAGACCACCGAACTCACTTCTGCTAAGATTTAAGTTTTGGCTGAAATCAGAGCATATAGGGATAATGCTTTCGTTTGTTCCACTAATTTACGTATCTTTTTTCCTTTTTTTTTTTTTTTTGTGCAAATTGTTGGACATGGTGATTTAATTGCTGAGACCTAATTTTACCTAGCAGAAAAATGCATTATGTACTGGGTAAGTAATTGGTGTCTACAGAGAAATTTCATAAGGTACTTGACGCTTAATAGGATGTACTGAGCTATTCACAACAGAAAAGTCAGACAGTTTAGCCCCTATAGTTAAGCTCCTATACCAAAGGATAGCCCTTGCTTTTTGTGTCATTTTTGCTTTCCTTGATATTTGCGAATGAAAACAACATTAAGTATATTTATATTAGAAATAAATAGAAGAAATTGTAAGGAAAATAGTAAATTGTATTGTGCATTTTAATGAGTATGTGCAGAAACTGTTACTTATTCTTTGAACAAAAATGCAAAACCCTGGTCACAATTCATTAGTATAAAGAATTACTACTAATCTCAAGCAAATCTTGAAAATATTGTACGTTAGCAAAACCTCATTAAACTGTCATATACACACTTCAATAAACTTTAGAAAATATTATATTTTAAGAATGCCCTATTAAACTGTCATGTACTTTTTCTGCATTTCCTTTGCTATTATTGCTTGATTACTAAGATATTTGCATGCTAATTGAAGCTTTTTTCTTCTTCTTCTAATTGGCCTTCTTCCCTCAGTCATTTAGGGCAGAATCTGAGATGTGCAAAAGCAGCAGAGATTTATCTTGGTTTCTCTGAGGAAACTGTTCTTATCTATGGGCTTCCAGAAACAATTTGCACTGCCTCTAAACAACATGTGCATCAGACCTACTATTTCCAGAGTAGCATGAATTTTAACAATAGGAAGTGTTTTTCCCCCAATACATGCACAAATCTGTGACTTCATTCTATTTGCATCTTGGTGCCCTGTTGTTCATAGAATCATAGAATTACCCGAGTTGGAAGGGACCCAGAAGGATCATTGAGTCCAACTCCTATCCCTACATAGGACACTCCCAACATTCACACCATGTGACTGAGGGCATTGTCCAAATGCTTCTTGTATGCTGGCAGACTCAATGCCTTGACAGCTTTGCTGGAGAGCTGTTCCAGTGCTCCATCACCCACTGGGTGAAGAACCTCTTCCAATCTAAACCTCCTCTGGCATATTTTCCTGCCGTTACCTCTAGTCCTATCATAGGTTGCAAGAGAGAAGAAATCAGCACCTGTTTCTCCTCCTTCCCTTGTGAGAAGGCACTAAGCAGCTATGAGATCCCCTCTCAGCCTCCTCTTCTCCAGGCTGAACAGATCAAGTGGCTTCAGCCACATCCCCTCTAGACCCTTCACCAGGCTTGTGGCCTCCTCCGGACACTCTCCAGTAGTTTGATGTCCTTTTTATACTGTGGTACCAAAAACTGCACACAGTTCTTGAGGTGGGGCTGTACCAGTGCAGAGTAGAGCGGGGCAGTCACCTCCCTTGACCAGCTAGCAATGCCGTGCTTGATGCACCCCAGCACACAGTTGGCCCTCTTGGCTGCCAGACCACACTGTTCAACTTGCTGTCAACTAGAATCCCTGGTCCCTCTCTGCAGGGCTGCTCTCCAGCATCTCAAACCCCAGTCTGTACGTGTATCCAGGGTTGCCGTGTCCCAGCTGAAGAACTTAGCACTTGCCCTTGTTAAATTTCACACAGTTGGTGAAGTGTCCAGCTTTCCAATCTGTCAAGATCCCTCTGCAGGGCCTCTTTGTCCCCAAGAGTGTCAACAGCTGCCCCAAGTTTTGTGTCATCAGCAAACTTTCTCAATAAACCTTCAAGTCCTTGATCCGGTCGTTTATGAAGAGATTGAAGAGCACTGGCCCCAGGATGGATCCCTGTGGGACCTCACTAGTGACTGGGCATCAGCCTGATGTAACTCCATTCACTGCGACTCTTCGAGCCTGACCCATCAGCCAATTGTGTAGTCATTGTATTATGTGTTTATCCAGCTGTATCCTGGACATTTTGTTTATGAGATGACTTTAAGAGACAGTATCAAAGGCCTCGCTGAAATCCAGAAAAATTACATCAACTAGTTTTCCCTGGTCAACTAGGTGGGTGACCTTGTCGTAGAAGAAAATTAAGTTTGTAAGACAGGACCTTCCCTTTGTAAACTCATGCTGGCTGGGATCAATGACTGCGTTGTCTTTCAGATGTTTTTCGGTAACTCTCAGAATAATCTCCATGATCTTACCAGGCACTAAAGTGAGACTGACAGGCTGGTAGTTACTGGCGTCATCCCTGCTATCCTTCTTGAAGACTGGGACAAAATTCTCCAGCTTCCAGTCAGCTGTTACCTCTCTACGTTCCCAAGAGTGTTGAAAAATCGTTGAGAGAGGTCTCACTATGATATCAGCCAGCTCTTTAAGTACCCTTGGATAAACCCCATCAGGCTCCATCAGCTTGTAGGAATACAGCTGGAGCAGCAGATCCCACACAAGTTTGCGGGTGATTGGGAGATTGTTTAGCCAGTTATGATCCTCCTGCTCAAGGCTCTGAGGGACCCGAGCCCAATGTCATTATTGAATACCAATGCAAAAAAAGCATTGAAAGTCTCTAATCTAAGTTGCTATTAATGAGGTGCCCATGCTCATCAAGTAATGGTCCAATGTTGTTTCTGGCCTGCCTTTTACTCTTAATGTGTTTGAAAAAACCTTTTTTATTATCCTTCACAGTGCTGGCCAACTTCAACTCTAACTGAGCTTTGGCTGTGCAAATTTCCACCCTACAGTGGCGAACAGCATCCCTGTAGTCCTCCCATGTCACCTGTCCTTGTTTCCACTGGTCATACACCATCTTCTTATGCCTCAATTTGAGTAGAAGATCCCTACTCAGCCAGGGTGGCCTTCTGCCTCACCTGCTTGATTTCCAGCATTTTGTTCCCTCCCTTTTTATGTTTGCACTCACAGCTTTTTATCAAATGAAATTGTCAGCGTTTTTGTGAGGGATATTCTAACATCTTTAGATCAGCCTTTTGGGGACAGTGTTTTGTCCAGTTCCTGATTGCACTCTAGAATTGTGTTTGGCTTTAGGAGGCTTGAGTCTTTGCCTCTTCTTTCCTTTGCAATGACATTATTACAGTGGTGGTGCTCTGAAGTTTTTGGTGGGATAAAATGAGAGTGAGAAAAGGCAAGAGAGGTAAAAGAAAACATAATTTCTTTTTGCTCTTCTGTTGTTTCACCTGGAAGCTGAGCTAGTTCTGTATACCGAGTATAGTTTCTTTTGCTGGCATTTCTAATTTTATTTGTGCCAAACCTTCACTCAAAGTTCATAAACCCAGAAATTTCTTGTTATAGACCTCCAGCCTCTGTCACTACCGAAGTTAAACATGCCTCTTCTACAAGGATATCGGCATGTTTTTACTGAGAGATACCTTTACTCAGCAGAATTGTCCTTCCACTTTGCCAGTCATTACTACCTTCCCAGTTTAGATAAACAGGAATGCAGCCACCTTGCTTCTCTTATGAGTGCCATGAAAACAATAAGGTAACAAGAAAACCTAGACTGATTATCATTCTAATAGCCTTCACTTTTTTTACAAAAAACTTTTTGCCAACAATGGCTCCTGCCAGTACCTCATGAGCTTTCTCATGGGAGAAGTGGAAGGAATCAAGATTCAAATCCATTTAAAGCAAACTCTAAAATCAGATACTCAATTGGATCAATTCTGAACTATTGCAGTCAGATATTGAAAATATTTGAACAGGAAATTCAAATCCCATAGCAATGAATAAAATCATGTCATGCACTGAAAATAGTTATGGAGAAGTAAATTTTTGCATGTGTTGGACAGAGTAAGTGAGATGCTCCAATTGTATCAGACCTCATCGGGTATGTCAGCCATTCTTCCTGATGTAGTACACAAAAGGACTTCAATACAGAGGCATGTAGAGTATCAGTAACTTTCAGTTATCAGTCATTGAGACTGCCAGACTTTCTCTAGAACTGCTACATTGTTAACATGGAAAGGAATTTCAAGATTAACTCCTGGTTTCAGACACCCTATATGGCCATGTATGAAATTAACATACAGCTCAACCTGTTCCTATTGTGAAGGAACTGGAGGTGAGCAAAGCAAGATTCTGCTTGTGGCTTCCAAGTAAGCTTATAAAAATGGCTTGTCTTCAGAAGAGTATAATTTACCATCTTCAGATAATTTTTAGATTTTATAGGTGAATGGGACCCATTTTCCTTTGCTGACTTTGATCCCAAGCATACTTTAAGACAAGACACTCCTATGGTGTGTTTCTTGGGATGATGATAGCAATAATGCCTTTGGGAAACAAGGAAATGCACTTATCTCTTTCCATAAAAACGTAAAATCTAAACAAATACAGAACAATAGAGTGTCTTAGATTCACATAGACAGGGCCATATGGTGCTAAAATAACCCAACAATAATAGATATATAATGTGTAATATCACTTTGAAGAAGGTTTTGTCTAAGCTGATTGATAGCATTTTTTGGGAAGACCATGCGAATAAAATGATAGTGTAAAAAAAAAAAACAACCAACCCAAACCACCATCCCCCCACCCCCAGTTCTTTTTAGGGGGCCTGTTTTGGGGAAGTCTTATTCCATTTATCCATTTACAATCAAGATGTTATGCAGTAACTACTCAGTCATTTTAGCTTGTCTTTCCGTACAATGCCCAGTCTCATTTATAATCTAGGTATAACTGCATATTGTATGATTCCTCTCCATATTTGTTAAATGAAGTAAATCAAGGCTGTTCTTCCATTATCTTTTTCAGCTATTTTTTCATTCCGAAGATTTCTTCCTCTCCTCAGATTAATGTCCAAATGGCAGACAGAAGGGTTATGGCTGTTATTCACTGTTATCTCTGAGATCTGGTCTTATCAGTAGGAGGCCTGTGTTGGGTATGACAGGCAAATCTGTGAGAGGTTTTTCACAGTAACTGTCAAGAGTAGGATTGGTCCCACTCAGGAAGTTCTCTTGTATCAATCAAAATGAACTTCCTGTCTCAGTACACCCAAGGTGAGGAAAAAGACACATGAAGATTCACAGGGCTTAAGTTTGCTTCACATAATGGCTGCAGTGCTGACAAGTATTTCATTCATTTGCAATGAATTTGTGTGATGAAAAAGGATCTTTCTCCCCAAAATGCCCTTAACTGATATGTAATCTTTCACTATTTACTAGGCTATAATTCCCGTGTCATAGACTTCGGGCCATATAATGACCTTTGATTTTTGTAAGTCTTTTGTCATATTCACATGTATACTCCCAAATACTTCTGCTTTGTCCCATTCTTATTGCTTCTGCAGCCGAAAGGAACCCTCCATGTCCCTCATGTTTTAATGAACTCTTTTTATCTCTTTCCTTACTTGTTGTGTTATCTTTTTTTGATTCCCAGCCTATGTGCAGATAAAGTCAGTCAACTTCTAACATGGCTGTATGGATTCTCTAATGCATCACAGGATACCATTCACCTTCTTGACATTCACCTTTGGGAAAAGCAATGGATGTCATCTATCTGAACTTCTGTAAAGCCTTTGACACTGTCCTCCACAATGTCCTTCTCTCTAAAGTGGAGAGATATGGATTTGATGGGTGGACAGTTCAGTGGATAAGGATCTGGTTGGATGGTCGCATTCAGAGAGTAGTGGTCAGTGGCTCAATGTCCGGATGGAGATCTGTGACAAGATGTCCCTCTGGGGTTCATACAGGGACCAGTGCTGTGTAATATTTTCATTGATGATGTAGACAGTAAGATCGAGTGCACTCTCAGCAAGTTTGCAGATGACCAGCTGAGTGGTGCAGCTGTCACACCAAAAGGATGGGATGTCATCTGGAGGGACCTGGACAAGCCGGAGAAGTGGGCCTGTGTGAACCTCTTGAGGTTCAACAAGGCCATGTGCAAGGTCCTACACCTGGGTCAGCGCAATCCATGGTTTCAATATAGGATGGGGGGTGATGTGATTGAGAGAAGCCCTGCAGAGAAGGATGTGGGGGTGCTGATTGATGAGAAGATCGACATGAGCTGGCAATGCGCACTCGCAGTCCAGAAGGCCAACCAAGTCCTGGGCTGCATCAAAAGAAGTGTGGCAAATAAAGGGAGGTGATTCTTCTTTTCTACTCTGCTCTTGTGAGACCCCACATTGTGTCTAGTTCTGGATTCCCCAACATAAGAAGGATATGAAAGTGTTGGAACGAGTCCAGAGGAGGGCCAAGAGGATGATCAGAAGGCTGGAGGAACTCTGCTATGAGAATAGGCCGAGGGTTGGGTTTGTTCAGCCTGGAGAAGAGAAGGCTCCGGGGAAACGTTATTGCAGCCTTCCAGTCCCTGAAGTTGGCCTACAAGAAGGCTGAGGAGGGACTTTTTGCAAGGGTTTGTAGTGATAGGATGAGGGGGACTGGCTTTAAATATGAAGGGGGAGATTTAGATTAGATTTTAGGAAGAAATTCTTCACGATGAGGATGGTGAGACACTGGCACAGGTTGCCCAGGGAAACTGTAGGTGCCTCCTCCCTGGAAGTGTTGAAGACCAGGTTGGATGGTGCCTTGAGCAGCCTGGACTAGTGGGAGGTGTCCCTGCCCATGACAGGGGGAGTGGAACTGGATGATCCTTAAGGTCCCTTCCAACCCAAACCATTCTATGATACTTTGCTGTAAAGGCATATTGCTGGCTCATGTTCAGTTTAGCATTCCTCAGGGCCTAAGTTGTTTTCTGCCAAGCCGCTTTCTGGCTGGGTGATTCCCAGTGTAATATTGATGCAGAACTTTGCACTTCTTTTTGAACTTGGTGATGTTCCTGTCAGATAATTTCTCCAGCCTTTCAAGGCCCTTCTGGATGGCAGCACGACCGACCTTCTGGCATATCAGCCACTCTTCCCAGTTGTTGAGAGTGTAATCAGTCTGTGTCATCAGCATATTCGTTGAGGGTACACTATGCCTTATTATCGAGATCATTAATGAAGACGTTAAAGGCCTTATATTCCTTGCCTTTTCTATTGGCCAAATATCCTTTTCTTTTGAATCCATTTCTCTCTAATCTAATTTTTCAATTGAGTCAAGTTCAAGTCTTTGTCTTTAAGGATCATCTCAGTTCTTCATCCCTGTACCTATCTGTTCTCCTAGCAGTGCTGCCTTCCCTCCTGCCACTGACATAAGCTGAGAAAACTTCCTTGTCTCCTCACACAAATGCCTCTTGCATGAGGAATTCAGTTCAACGAGTAATTGCCAAAAAGAGCTGGCACACAGTTGGGATACGGTGATTTACTGACATCTCAGAAAATTGTTGCTGTCATGGGTAATAGACTAGTGTTGTTTATAACAGTCAAACATGCCTGATAGGGTTTCCATAATAACTGGAAAGAGTGTGATTAGCCTTACCAGAGAAATTAGGCTGTAGTGAGCAGAGTCTCCTGTCTCTGAGCTGGCTTGTGCTAGAGATGACCACCACGATGGCATTCTTGAACCAATGTGAAAAAGTCACCTCATGGAACTTACCTGCAGGGTTTTTGGTTTTTTAGTACCAATAGATATTAAGTACATTTATCCATAAAACCTTATGACTATTTAGGCTTTCCAAGAATTGCATGAGTTAATAGGTGTAACTGATAACAGTCCTTTTGCTGTTTTTCTCTTCTGTTCCTTGCCCTTCAGATCCATGGTGAGCTATATTTGGAATGTAGGCATTCATGCTTCAGTACTGTTATCACAGAGTCGTATGTGCCTGATAATAGAAATTATAATGACTGCACCTTGTACTTCAGCAAGAACACTGATGTAACAAACTTCCCTGCTTTGGGGCAGGAGAGAGTGTCAGAAGTGGCACTGCTTCTGTTGAGGTAGCATTAATGCCAGGGCTCTTCGTGGGGTGGAATTTGTTGGGGTTTTATTTTTGGTCTTTGGTAGTGTTAGAAAGGAGTTCAAACCACCTACAACATTATTTCTTTGGGAGAGAATTTCCGGAGTGAAGGCAGGCACGGAGATAAACCCATCAGTGCTGCTAAATTCTGATGGCTCCCATTGTAATGAATTTAGCAGGGAACTGAACCTTCCCTTGACTTGTATCGTTTTGATTTGGGATTCTGCTTTCTAAAGGATACCACTTGACACACACTGTTTATTTCTGCATGTCAAAGAAATTACGATTAAAATTCTGAATGCTCACAAATACAGGAATTTTAACCACAAACTTAAACATTTAACTGTATTGGGGAGGAGTGAGCGTACAGGATGTTATTTGTTTGGTGGGTATTTATGCAGAAGCTCTTTGCCTTCAGAAAATACTTCAAAGGCAGCCAGGGACAAAATGTGGCTGGACAAAGGGAACGGGTTTTTCCACATCAATACCAGAAAAGCAGGGAGAAAGTGGAGATGAGATAGGATTGGGATTTCTTTTTTGTAAATGAAGGGTATTCACAGCTTTTATGTGTCATGGCAGTGTGAGCTAGGCAGCCCTCGGTGGTAGGGCAAAGCACCAGGCAGTACAGAAGGATGTAGGACTTGTGAGAACACTGACAGTAGCATGTTTGTGTTGTGGCAGTACAGGTTTAGCACTCAAAACAACAGTGGTGTCATAAAAGCAGTCTATGAGAGAATGTATTTTCTTCTTTTTTCATAAACTAAGGATATCTTCCAGTTCCACGAAACAGTCAAAATGAGAGGCGTGTAGATGAGAGCACATAGCAGCCCCTGAGGGCAGCAAGGAGTGGAAATGCTAAAGAAGGAACCTGTAGCAAAGTAATGGGATTTTGCAAAACCTGAGAGAGAAATTATATTTGAACAGTACTCACTGTTAAATATGAGATGGAGTCTCAGTTGTTTTAAGGTTATGAAATGCTTCAGCCATAAGAAACATTTCCTGGAAATACCTTTTCCTTAGTAAACAGTGTTTGCAACAAGATAAGTTTTCGTCAGTTGTTGTAACACCAATTAGGACAGTGACTTTTTAACCAAAACAAGATAGTTCCAACAAACAATATCTAGAATAGATAGTAAAAAGCAGATGTTCTTTACATATCAGCGGAAGGAAACCTCACTGTAGAGAAATACCTCTTTTGTCCCATTGACTTACGTTTAAAGTGTTGTAAAGAAACTTTCAAGACTTAACTTTGATCAAAAGGAAGAGTCTTTTGAGAGCCTGCAGTGACACGTTTTCTCTCTGAGCTGGGTGGAGCAGTGGCCATGATTCACACCTGTAGGTTCTACCCTGCTGACCAGACACCTCCATGTTCTCAAGTCAGCCAGTTGCCTTGCAAGACTTATCAGATGTTAAACATCACAATACTTAAATTCCTTACTAAACAGCCTATCTTTAGGTCCTCATACGGTAACTCATATGCCATCCTGCAGGCAATTCCTCTGCAGGATGTATTTAATTTTGTGTCTGTTTGAAAATCGACTTTGTTTCAGTTCTAGAATGCTGTCAAAGCAAAGTGCTTCCAGGTGGCATCCAAACACGGCTTAACTCTGAGTACAGAGTGGTCAGAGCGCTCTCACGAGACTTGAAAGTCTCTAATCTGCCCAGCCATGTTTTAGTGTGCATACTTCCAGTTTTACCACAAAGGAATATTTTCCAGCTGGTGTTCAAAAATATTTGCTTCACCTTTTATAAACCCCATTTGCTCTGTCAAACAAATGTATTTGATTTTTCTCTTGTCACTTATGTTGGGATGTATGTTCAGCAAATGGATGGAGGAAAGAATGCACCATATTACAAAGATCTTTTTTCATCTACTTTTTCTTCTCTCTATCTTTTTAAACAGGGATCTCTAGCAGCAAAAAAGATGCTTTCTGTGATGTAAGAAGTAATGCATTACACTTTGTGGGTTTTTTTTCATGTTTTGTGTTAGCTATCTTTTTTTCCATTTCTGGGTGGGATGCATTGGTTTTAGTCTGACTGCTTTTGGTTTGAAAATGCTCACAAATTTTTTGGTAAACTGAAAGCTTGGAAATGTAAACTTGAAATCAGTAAATGTTCTACTTGTTAAATGTTCAAGTAATTGTGTATGTGAAGAGTGTGGAATATTAATAATGGAATATATTGTGTGAAATCTGTTCCTTTTAACTGCAAGTGGATTTATAATCACGGTGTCTATATTCGACTATGCAAAACAGGGGAGATATCTGGGTATTTTGTAGTCAGTTTTTTTCCCTCAAGAAGAAATAAACAAGCAAACAACAGAAACCACCTCTGTAAATATTTCAATCAGATCTAGCAAGATAAAGTACTCTTGCTACTTTTCCTAGTTCTTTTCCTAGTACTGAAAACTGAATAGGTATACTAAATTGAGTTTCTTTTTGCCAGTCATAGTTTAAGACATTATGCTGGGATGCTGTGGCTAAATTTCACTTATTTGTATTGTATGACTCTGTTTATAAGTACTGTCCAATATATGTAGGAAGGCAGTGTCCATCACTAAATTCAGAACACTAGCAGTATTAACTTTCATGTTTCTATCCAGGAAAACAGAGTGAGTTCACACAAGAATTTCCCCACATAATATGTAAAGTCTGAATGAGTTGCCAAATTATAGATCTGACTATAACCTCTTGTTCTTCCAAAAAAATTTCTCATCTTAAATAACTGGAAAACTTTTCTAAAGTTAAAGGATTGTGTCAGGTAAGCCTTAAAAATAAGAAATGACCACATTGTCTCCCGGCTACATCATATCTGTGCTAATTTCAAGTCCGTGTCATCAAGGAGTTCAAAAGAAAGTGATGTTATTTAATTTCATTTTTACTTGAACAACAATTACAAAGGCAATATATTGGGTTTTTCTGTTTGTTTGTTTGTTTTCTAAAACTGTACTACGGCACTGCAAAACACAGCTGTTACTTTTACATTTTGGGGAATGCTAGATAGTAACTAGGTACATTACCAGACTTGGCAAGAGCTAATTTTCCTTAGCTTTCAGTTATTAGACAAGTTGTAAGTTGCTACCATTGACAAAATGCCAATAATGTAGTCATATATCAGGCATCCTTTGTTTAGAGGAAAGTCGATCAGAACCCACTCTGGAAATTACAAAGTGGATGAGAGAGGTTGCTTTTGGATATAATTTGATAAAAATATAACATAGTAATAAGTATTGATTACCTAATCTAATTTTTATTCATTAAAACCTTTAAAAAGTATTTAATTAAAGGGTCAGATTGTTCTTTTGTGTAGAAATCCTTGATCAGGGGCAAGAACCTTCCTAAAGCATCTTTCAGAGACTTATTGCAGTTTGTTTGCATCAGGAGCCATTCGAGTCATTCCACACCCATTTTTTAAACCTTATCCACCCAAGCCTCTTGTCCTGTTGACAGAGATTTGTAACATTTGTTCCCCGTTCATTCCCCTTCTTAGATGACTAGTATGTTCTCCAATTACCTGGCAGCAAACCCTATAGAAGGCCAGGTTGGCAGCATATTACTGGCTATACAGTATTACTGGCTCAATCAGCATTTCTTATTCCATCTAGCTATTTAGGTAAAAAGGAAAATATGTGTACTGAGTGGATCCACAGGAAATGATCAAGGATGTGACCATGAACAGAGATGGGCTTGATTGTTTTCTAGAAAATACAGCGCTGGCCATTTGTCTTCACAGAAGTTTAGTCACCCTGACTTCAGGCAAATACAAATATTAGAAGGGGAATATATCTACTATTTTTCCTGTTTTGCAGGTTTGGTTGGTTGGTTTTGTGTTGGTTTTTTGACTGCATCCTTTTGGTTCACAATTTAGGAAACTTCCTCTTCCAGTGGACTTGGGCCACAAAACCAGTTAAGCCTCTAATTTAGTAAATCTTAACTCAGTTTCTAATTGGCTCAATAATGCATTGACTAGAGAAGAGTAGCTGCATGATTATGGTTAAACAAGCAAAACATATTTAAAATCAAGGATTTAATAATTGATACCATGACCCTTAGAGGTCCAGTCATTATAAAAGGCCGCCACTTTGCTGCTTCCTCAGCAAACCCTTTCTGTAGAATGAAACATTTTGGGCCGCCACTCGCAGATAGGGTTCTTGCCACACCAGACTCCAACATGGCCACAGAACTGCAAAATTGGCCCTAATCATCATCTTTGAACACTACGTCTGTATTCAATAACTTCTTTGACATTTCTGTCACTCGTGTTTTGAAATTACGAAAATTACAACCAGCTTGTCTGTTACTTCGGTTCTTTTTGGGAGTTGATGTGGGGCATGATTTTTTTTGTGTGCATGTGAGACAACTATTTAATCTACATCTTTAGTTATTTAAAATGTTTAATCTATTTTCCCTATGTTAATGTTTATTTAAATGACCCACAGTCAATATGCTTCAGATACTTTTCACTTGCTTGATATCTTTAATTTAAACTCCTTACATGTTACTGAAAATCAAGTATTCCTATATCTGTGAAAGAGTGAAATTCATCCTGGATACTGATGGATTTCCAAAGGCCTACATATCTTTAAAACCCTGTTTAAGCCCTCAAATAAACAGTTAAGTATATTAAGTATAGACACAAACTGTTTACTGGCCCTCAGAACACGATGATTTTAACCTAGACATAGATGGGATTGATGCTATCTGAAGGCTTCTGTAGCTCAGATTCAGTCCCTAAATGGCTTTTTTTCAGACACACAGGATAATTAGAAATGTTTCTCCACTGTTGGTGCCATGTGCGTATGACTTCAGTGCAGTTTACTGAGCTTGCACTTAAGCTTCGTTTTAAATTGCTGGATCAAAGGTACCTGAGTGACAATGAAGTCAGAGAAACTGTGCTGGCCAGAGGAAGGAGGTAAATTTGTTAATGTGGATCAAGTCAATCTCTTTCTGTTTTGTTCTGTTTGCTGCTACAAGCAAAATAAATATTTTTCCTAATTAATTTTTGTAGCTAATCAGACCAAGTCATCAGAAGTGTCTGAGTGGAAAGAAAGGTTTCAAGTAGGCTTGATTCCTTTCTAATTGAGGCTAGTTTGGCTTTGTTGCTGATAATTCACACTGATACAAGAGTTAAGTAACTAATCACAGTAAAGATCGAGATAGAGGTTCACCTCTGCAGCTATAAGGAAAGCTTAGCTTCCAGGTGAATGGCGTGTATGTTTTTATCCAGGTAGGGAGTGTAGAGGGGGTGGACACCTTTCTGGGATTCATTAATGTGAATCATAGGGGTTGAGCAGAGCATCCTTACTGAATGCCACTCTGTTCTTAAAAGCTGTAAGTGTGATGTATGTTTCATAGGAAGTAACTACAATGTTTCTCTGAAAAGTTTGAGTTATTCCAAGCTCTTGATTTGTTCTCTTTGTCACTGCGTTTTCCACTAGGAGGTCATGGGGCATAATTGGCTATTGCTTCCCTTGTGAGCTTCACAGGCAGTTGTGCTGACAGCTCTCAAGTTGCCTCTGGGTCTGTCATACTGCAAAGCTGCTGATGGGCTTTCTGTGTTGCTTTCCAAGCTATTGTGGATTTAGCCGTGCTTCCTCCTGGGCTGTGATGTATGATTGAATTCCCTTATTTAAGTGAAGCATACCAAGATCTTACAACTTCTGTACTTCTATCACATCAGTGGATAGATACAAGAGCAAAGATATTGCTGTGCTTAGTGCTATCACTTTACTTCCAGCATTGCATAACAATAGGCATGTAACTGAAAGAAGTGGTTGGAATTATTAGTGACTGAGTAAATGGGAAGCTTAACTCTTACATTTTTTACATTATTAGTAAGAATAGTAAAACACTAGAGCTGCAGATGTCTTAAAAGCAAGGTAGTAAAAAGTTGATTACTTGAGAAGAAGCAGGGGTGGGAAGGAGAAAAGAAATATTGCCCTTGAATTTCATTAGGCAGAAAGAGCATTGACTTAAAATGAAAGAGGAGTTAAGTGGTTTGTAAATGCAACTGGTTTTCTGGTGCTAGAGAATTCTCAAAAGAATTTTGTGTGATATGCAAGATTATAGGAGTCTTGAAAAATCAGGGCTTTGAAATAGCCATGAACACGTTTACTGTCCTGTGATGGTACAAATTTTTATTTATTTAAAAACACTTTTCAACTGTATCAAATCTACAACAAAGCTGTTGAATAACCAAATATAGCCTTTGACTGGTTATTGAAGGAGAAGGTCCATTTTAAAAATGCTGTGATAAATCAATATAAAAATGTATCTAAAATTGCAAGTACAAATAGAATGTTGTTCTTGACTTGTTTGCTTATATTGAAACTATATTATTTTATGTGAAGTATGTGTAATAGAGCATTAGATTTGAAAACTCTGTGTTGAATATTATTTCTGACAGCTTTTTTTAAGGTCACTAAAATTCCAATAATTCAGTACAGAATTGAAGTCGATTCCAGAGAAAAATTTAATATAGTCTGCTTGCCTGCCAGCTTCAACATAGTTCCTTAGTATTGAAATGGTTTGACACATTGAAATATAAAGTGCATTTGTCATATCTATTGGTGGAGTATTTTATGTGATCACATCTAACAAAACTCAAGCCAGAGTAAAACTTAATGTTAGCCTTCTATTTTACTCCCTTCTAAAGAGGAAAAAAAAAATAAAATTAGGGGATATAAACAGTTGTTAGTAATAAAAATACAAAGTCTTATCTGGTAATGTCATATCGACCCTCAAATAATTTCTGTTATATACTGTTTGTTTTAGTGGTTTTGTATAATACAGATGTTGTTATGTTAGTGATGTGCAAGTGTTCTATACATGTTCATTTATAAAACTTCTGCATCCTCTTTCCCTGTCCTTGCACAATCAGTTCTGCATTTTACATGCAAATATCCCAATAAGAGATTGAATTGTGGTGATTATTGCAATATAAGTTTATGAAAATTATTTTTCTTCTTCTTTGCTAAAACACTAGGTTACTGATTGACTTGATCAAACGGGAGCAAAGAGAGTAAAATGCAATGGAAATTTATGACATTCTAACACCAAAACTGAGTGCAAGGCTTCATTTAACTGTATTTTGGAGCAAGATCATGGTTCCTATGGAGCTGAAGCAAGGTGGTTAGTCTAAGGTAGAGATGTAAATGAACAACTCT
Source organism: Neomorphus geoffroyi (assembly GCA_033558235.1). Classification (NCBI taxonomy): domain Eukaryota; kingdom Metazoa; phylum Chordata; class Aves; order Cuculiformes; family Neomorphidae; genus Neomorphus; species Neomorphus geoffroyi. The sequence goes on from JAUMJM010000026.1 coordinate 18,048,406, forward strand.
GAAGCATATGAGCCCTAATAGTAAGATTGCAGGAAGCCCTTGTTAATGGCTTGTCTGTTTATTCCATGCATGCAGGCTTTAGGAAGAGAACACAAAGTGTTCCGTAAGTGTAAGTGCCCAGTTTCATGATGCTATGGCTGCCTAATGCTAAACATGGACTTGATGGTTTGATTAGATTTGTAAACTACCTAAAAAGCATGTATGGCCTGTGTTCACATACTATTGCTCATGTTGTTATGAGGCAAGCTCTGCTGCTGCTTTAAAATGTCACAGGGCTTTCTCAGGGAGGACAGAAGAGCAAAGAAGTATCCTTTGGAGGCTCCTTGCAAAGGACAGATTTGGTTGTAAGATACAGTTCCTTAATTTTTTTTTTACTTAATCTTCACAGGCAAAATTGGCAAGGAAAACACCATAAACATTCTACACTTTTCACACATACTCTGGTCCTTTGATAACCTGGTGGCATTATTTGTAGTAAGTTTGCCTGTTGCTTCCTAGGTGGTTATATGTCTTCTACTAGCTATTTTAATGACCTTTAGTCTTCTGAGTATAATATTCCAATTTAAAGCATTCCCAGGCAATGCTTCTCTGTTAGCACTGTGGTCTGGTGAAAATGTTGTACATTGGGTTTTTTTTTTGTTTTGTTTTGAGTTTTTTTCCTGGATATGAAAGCAAGTCTTTTTGACCAATCATCTATTTGTTGCATAGAAAGATACCACATGAATGAGCTGACCCAAATATTTTCCCTTATAATATTACAAAATGAATGCTTTTTTGTAGAGTTTAAAAATTATGCACACTTTAATAGTGCATCTCAGTACAACTGGGCATACACAGAACTTTGCATGGAATTGAGGATTCAGGTTGCTTGCCCACTTTGGGTCAGAGTTTAAGATTTACAAGTTACAAGAAGAAATACACTTATTTATTATTAAACATCTCTGATGCAATATAGGAAGCATATTGAAGAATGAACTATGTACTTTGGAGGGGCCAGGAACATGATAAGGGAACTTTCAAATAAAACTTGGTGGACCTTTTTGCTGTAGATTTGAAAATAAGTCCAGAAGGCTGAGCTTAATATAACATGTGGCAGGTGGCCTGCATTTGCCTGGAGAATTCCTCTAGGGCAAGACAGCTCAGCAAACACATAAATCCTTTTTTCTCTGTTATCTAGTAGCGCATTTAGTTGCCATGGGAATTTTATTTATGCAGCAGATCCTCTGCAGTTCAGTTTGTGCCTAAAGTTTAACTGTACAGCTGTTACCGTAAATACTACATGGCAATATTTTCAAAACAGAGCACCTTTGAACAAAAAGAACATGTCTTTTCTATTATTGATTTTGTTATGCTATCAAAATACCATTTTGATTACACTAGCATAGTGTTTCCCCAAAAGCTTCATAAGTTGATCTAATGTGTACACCTCCTGTACATCTCTTCCTAATAATTACTTATTTGCTTAGAAAAATGCATCCAGCATTCTATCTGAAGAGTATATTACAGCAAGTGAAATTCAGTAACTTGCAGGAGAGAACTTCATAGGAATACAGAGTGCCTGTATAGCTCTCTGCTTACTCTGAGGCTATTGGTTTTCCTTATTTGCTAGATGTAATAAAATATTAACATAGATCTTGGTTTAGATCGTTTTTTGTTTATTTGTAGTTCTGCTTTGCTAGTCAGGGCCATGTGAAGGGTTTTAAGTTCATTGGTTCTGGTACGATTATTAGAAACAAATTTGTTTCAATACCGATTTGTGCAACAACAAATAATCACCAAAGTTTTCTTTGTGAAAAACGTGTCTTTATGAATAAAAAATAGATCTTGTACTTTTTTAGGAGTGAACAGATTATGCCACACTGTCTGTATCCTAACCCATTCTCTGTAATCTCTAGATTGCAGAGTGTACTAACTAAAGGAATTAAAAATAAATATAGTTATAGTGCTGAGAATTCAGCAGTATCTTACTATTGATTGGAAAGCTTTCCTTGTATACAAGTGAAATATTTACTCCTTCCAGTACACTGGGGACAACTTATTCTATGGTACTGCTTTACATAAATGTAACTGTGATCAAAATACAAAATTAAGGCTTCAAGACAAACTTTTCATGTTAGATTTTAATGCCTTTTTTTTTTTTTTTTGGCACAAATCACACAGGTTTACCATCAAACTGTATTCCTGCAGTGACCGTTGTTTAACGATTCCTAGCATGAGCACACAACCTAAAGGTATTTCCTCTTTAGGTATAAACTGTTTGAATATGAATATTCAGAAAATAAATTCCAGGAAGATGAAGAAAATAAATGCTTTTAACAGCAGCAGTTTGGAGATGTTAACTTTTGCCATTTAGATGGTGGTTTGAGTCCCTTCAGGTCACTTGCTGCTAATCTTGATGCTGTAGAACAAAAATCTACCTCTGCCTGCACAAATTTCTGTTGAAACTGGTTGTGTGTTAAGCCAGGCTGAACAGCAAATGCATATAACGTAACGGAGCACTTCTATTCCCTTTTCACTGGTAGTCATTTAAAGGTAGATGAGAGGGGCAAGAAATGCATGTATTTGCTGGCAGCTTTACTCATTGCCTGTGAGAAAAGAAGTTTATTGTCTGGCTGACTGACGGATGCTACGTGGACAAAGCCTAGTCAGGAAATTTTCCTGGCCGGAACTAGAGACCTGTAGTAGTATTGATTGCTAGGAATCTGACATGGAGGATTAGGGTAAGAGTCCTAGAGGCTTGGAGCTGCAGCTTTGATACCATGCTGTGAGTGTTTTGGTGAACTTCATAGGTTTAAGGCAAAATTTCTGTTTTAAGATCTCACTAAGCTGAAATGCAATCACATACAGCTGCACCTGCTGTAGTACCAGTGGTACTTTCTGCTATGACCCATGAGGCCACGTGGGAGTATGGGGATAGGCTCTTCTTGCTTTGATGCTGACAGAGAAGTCATCTGTGATCGTGCTCGCGTCTAAGGTGCTCTTCAGAACTGTCCATGCAAAAATAATCATGGAGGTTACTCAGGAGCAACATTCATAGTGGGCTGGAGGATGAAAGATCATGAGCATCTTGAACTGATATACTGTTTTTTTGAAAGAATCCAACTGGTCACTAGCAGTTTCATTCCTTTTAAATAGTGGTTATTTTTCATAAAGTTTCTTACATCCAGTTGGCAAATTATAAATTTTTTTTTTTTAATTTTGCCTTTTTCTTTTTTCTTTCTCTTTTTTACTTTGAATAGTCTTGCATTCTTGAATTTACTTTTGACAACATACTCAAGGAGTTTGACTTAGAAGCTGCTTTGGCTTTGAGGGTGTGGCATCAAAGATGTGAAACTTGTATATTATTTGAAGATTGAGCACTTTATGGAGTGTGTGAGACACAGTGGATGGTGTGCTGGGACACCAAGGAGGCAACAGTGCACAGTTCCTCCTGGTGAAATACCTAGCAGAAGTCTGTGTTTACACATGACTGACATCCATACAACTTTTCTTGGTTCCATATGATGTTAATTAATGACAGTTCAGCATATACATTTTATAAATATATACTGTATAGTTACTTAACTCTTTAATGTTTAGAAATATCAAATACTCTTGCTTATAGCATTCTTGCCTTCCTTCTACCAGATGTCATGCTAAATTAAAACGTTACATCAGAAACAGAGAGGACAAAAAAGTTTCCTTCTGTGTGATTTCTTTCTGACTGATTTCTTCACGTCTTTAAGTTGTACATAGAATGTCTTGAGGCTGTGGACTTGTATTATTGGTGTCTAGAAAAACTTAAATCAATTGATTCAGGAATTATTAATCATTTATTCTGAAGATATGAAACTGTTATCAGATGTTTTTAGAAGAAAATGTCTTGGTTTTATGTTTTTATCTCTGAGCACAACTTAAGCTTGCTGGAGAAATTACAAGGCTCGCTTTTGTCCTGCTTAACTCATCCACTGAATCTCACATTTTGATATGAAGAGGGCGTGTCTGATTAACTATGAAGGAATCTGGGTGACTTTAAAATTAGCACTTAAAATATCATTCTGATATTCCTAATATTTGTATTTTATTGTTGGTTGCATGGTTGATAGAGCATGACGGGACAGAGTATGGAATAATATGTCATCTTGTTACTGTTTCATAAGTCTCAGTGGAGTTTGAAGTTTCTTAGGATTGGACCCTATATTTGTTCTGTTTTCTCACTTATACAGCTGGTGCGAGCTGCTTCCTTTTCATTTGGAAAAACAGAGATTTAGAGATTTACATAATCTGATCTACAGTCTGTACAAACAGAATTTCAGATGCTAATTTTCGCTTGTTTGTTAATCAAAGGTTTTGAAAAGGCAATGTTAGTGTATTATTAATAACTTTAAAGTACATCCTGTTTATGAGGTAATAACCTTCTGTCGTGGACTGAATTGACTTTGAGATTAATTAGCTCAGAATTTGTTTGATACAGAGTTAATCAACCTTACAGTGGCTATGGAGGAGTTTTGGTTTGTTTTTTTTGCTGAGCCAAGCTTCAAAAGATACAAAATAACAAGTAATGGAGGTGCCCTAAGAAAACAGCTATGTGATAGGTGCTTAAACCCCAAAATTATTAAGTCAAAATTCATTACCAAAAAATCAGAAACCTTTAAAATAGATTATTTGCTTTTTTTTAAAAAAAAAATATTACTGTACAGTTTCACAGAATTTTATTGCTCAGCATAAGAACTGAGAAAGGGAAATGACATTATATAGACAAATGTATATGTCTGCATGTCCATACACATTATAGAGCTTATTTGATTGGAACTATTATAAAGAGTAAGTTAATACAAATATAATATCTTTATGGAATAGAAATACTTCTGTCGGCTTTGAAACTGGAGTGGTGGTTATAAAATGCCAAGAGAGTATATCCCTTTCCGTTTACAGCAAAAAGATTTGGCTGTAGTATCTTAATAACAAAGTAGTACAAATGATAGTGATTTAATGCATGGAAATTTGTTATGTGAATTTAAGTTAACAGTAGAACTAACGCTTTTAATATTAATCTTTGGAACAGCTTCAGCTATTGGGTGATTTTTCTCCAGCAGCTCAAAAAAAGAAAACCAGTTTTGAAGTTTTTCTAAGGACTGTGCAATACTTAGAACAGAATCACTCTGAGAGTACCATTATCTGTTTTATGCAGGAATCTTCTGGTTTTGGAATCTGGTTTTGGTATCTGCAGAGCTTATTTCTAAATTAACCTGTTAATCTGTACTTAAATATAATGGGGAAAGTTCAATGCAATGTATTTTTGTTTCTAACAGATATTGGATCGTGGTATCACAGGACAGCTAAGGCTGGAAGAGACCTTAGGAGGTCTCTAGTCCAATCTCCTGTTCAAGCAGGGTCAGCTGCCGGGCTGCTCAGAGATTTTTCCAGTCAGGTCTTGATAAGTTTTAAAGATGCTACAACTATCCTGTACAACCTTTGGCACTGCTTGACTATCTTTGCAGTGAAAAAGCTTTCTCTTATATCTAGTTTGAAAGCTTTTCATTAGCACTTAGGCCTGTTGTCCCTCATCTCCTGCCATGTACCACTGCAAAGTGCCTGGCTTTGTCTTCTCTGTGCCCTCCCCATAGGTGCTGGAAGGATGCTCTTGAGTACCCACCAGAAATCCACCTCTTTTTCCACGCTCCACTCCTGCAGCCTCTGCTCACAGGGCAAGCACTCTAGCCCTTGACTATCTTGGATAGTCCTTTGCTGAGCATCTTGAGCTGACTAGTATCTTTCCTGAATTGGTGAACCCAAAAATGGACACAGCATCTAGATGTCATCTCCCAGGGCTGAGAATGGATGGATGAACTCTCCCCTTGCCCTACTGGTTGTGTTCCAGTCAGTATTGCTGAGGATGCTGTTGTGCAGGGACACACTGTGAGCTCATGTTCAGCTCACTGCCCAGCAAGACCCATAGCCCCAGGTGTTGTCCATGTAGAATATCACAAGTTTCCTGTTGGTGCAGTCCTCCAGCCTGTCTGGCTCCCTGCGGGTGGCAGCGCTGCTCACAAGTGCATTAACTGGACCCCCTCAGTTTGCTGTCAACTCCACAGTTGAAAAGACACCACTCTGACACTTCCTCAGGTCACTGAACAGGCAGGTCCTATGATAGACCGCTGTGGTACTTCAGTTGTTACCAGCCTTCAAATACAGTACAACTCATTAACCCCTACCACCTGAGGCCAAATATCCAGTCCGGTTTTGTAGCCATTTAATTATTTTGGGGGTTTTTTACTGGTATATTTTGAAGAGAACGGCTTTCTTGGGTAACAGTTGGATCTACCATTACTACTGTCAAATGTGAGAACGTTGCCAAAGTGTACTTTAAAATTATTTTTATGTGTGCTTTTTAACAGCTTTTTTATATTATTCAAGATTGATTGTTCCAACTTTGGTAGACCATTCTCAAGTTTGTTATCTTGTCATCTGGTTACTTCTGCTGAAGTGCCTTGTGAAATCAAGAACAGTAACCTAGAATAGCTTATAAATACTGTAAAGAGCACAAGAATTTTTGGCAAGCTTCATAAGCGATATGAACAGGAAACTTGAGGATTACAAAGTTCTTTTTTATTTTAATTCTGTTGAATGTCAAGTTTGTTGAAAATATATGATGGTCTAAATATGACACTTGAGGAGTTCAAGGCCAAGCAAGTGGGTGGGGAGGCTCCATTTAGCTTTTACCAACATGTTAATCTGACAACAAATACACTCTATAACAGGTTTACAATTTCTGTTTTCTATCTGTTTAAACATAACCCTATCACCCAAGTGTAATCTCCAGCTAAGGACTGCTATATTATAATTAATAAATTTCATGGCAGAAGCAGGTTTCCTTGGACCCTGATTTCATACTAATTGTCATTGTGAACAGTGAGGATTTTCCCTGCCAAGTTATAAGCCCTGAACTACAGGTATTCAGATACAAACTTGGACTGTACATGTGCACAGTCTCAGTGATTTCAGTCAGACCTGTGTCCAGTGTTACATAGAATACTTAAATAACAAGCTGAATTTATGGGTTTGGGAGGTATCATCATATACACAAACTAAAATTCTGTGAGCAAGGGGGAAAGGGAGTGTTGAAATTTCTCTCTTGTTTTAATTCTCATTTAATTTTTTTTAGTGTGGCTTCCAACACTGTCAACTGTGTTGTTCTTCTGAAGTTGCTAAAGGAATTTTCATCTTGTAAACAGTAAAAATCTTGTAAATATGAATAAAACTTACAGATCTATAGACAAATGTTTTGCCTAAATGCTCGTTTTTAAGATGTTAAAGAAGAATTCAATGTAGCTAAAGTGTTTCTCTGCAGAATTTTTTCTTGCATTTTATTCAGCCTGCAGGAATATACTGAACTTTCTGACATGCACCATCTCAAACTGGTCCAAAGCCTATGGGTCTGTTAGGCAGTGTTATATTTGTGAGGATGATTTCACATCTTCCAATAAGTTAGTCAGGTCTGATGTTCCATTTTTTGCCAGATGCAGTTAACACTTGCATGCTGCCTTTGGGCCAGATTAATCATTGAGTTGATATTGAGTTTGACTTCTGTGCTGAGGACATGCTGATTAATTTGTAAGTTAAAGCAGCAAATCCAAACTGTACTTTTAATATCTCAATCAGTTCTCTGGAAAACATTAAAATATATATTATGTTGATTTTCTTTAGTTAAATTCAAGTTAAATGAAGGTTTTTCATTCTGTGGCTCTAGCTATAAGCTTAACGCCACCTCAGTTTTTGATGTAGCTTTTATGTATATATATTATTCACAGTACAGGATTACCACTTCGACATCCATATTCCTGTTGGAATCTGAAGTGTCCTTTAAACATTGCATTGGGCAGATTATTAAGACTTCCTACTGTCATTCGAAAATGAAACCATGCTTTGTCTGTATTTATCCTTGTCTGTTTATAGGAAACTGGCTCAGGGTTTTATCTCCTCCAAGCTAGACAATTATAATGCTTTGCTCACTGGCTTGCCAAGTGGTGTCGTTACCAAGCTTGAGCAAAACTCTTTTGCCAGAGAAGTATATCTTGCAGAAAAAGACAGCGTATCTCCCTAATCCTAGCATCGCTGCATTGGCTACTCAGAGACAAAGAATTGATTGTGAAGTTGACCTGTCAGCCCCTTCGTGGTCAAGGTCCTGAATATATCTCCCAATTTAATTTTGAGATATATCGCTTCCAGGCCTCTGTGCTCTTCAGTGCCCTCTTAGTGCAAGTTCCAATTACAAAACTACAAACCTTGCTTGATGGAGGATTTTACCATTATGCCCAACAGCAAAGGAATAAGCTGCCTTTCTCAGTTTAGGAAGCTCATGCTCTTTGCTTAAATCTCCTCTTCTGAAGATTCCCTTGTCTATCTTTTTTCCTTTTTTAGTGAGTAACATTTTATACACTGTAATTTAGTCATTTAGGGCCTGTAATATATTCTATGCTACTATGCAGAGTGAAGTGGTGGTTGTAGTTTTGAGTAGAGCTACTTAATTTTTTTATAGTTGGTTTGAAAGCAATCTTTTAAAATAAATTATTATTTTTGTCATATACAAAGCAGTTAATAGGTAAGAAAGGCAGCAAAGAGGAGGACCTCAAGATTACTGCACCCTCCAATATCCAGTAATTGTTTGCTTGTTTGGATTTGGAAAGCTTAGAGCCAAACTTAGCTGTCTTCCCTTTACTGAAATATTTTAATTATCAAGCTGTTGGCTACTCTGGAGTGCGGCTTTCTAAATCACTTCTATGAGGAATGTGTTGTTCATATAACTAAGGTTAATTGACGCTTGGACCTGAAATTAGATCTGATACATCAAGCTATAGACCATATGCTGTTCTAGAGTAAATGCCTGTGTCTTAATTCTACCTTTTGTTATAGTGTTGGAAAAAACTGAAAAAATTCTAGTTTCACGGTATCACAGTATCATAAGGTTGGAAAAGACCTCTGAGATCGAGTCCAACCTATGACCCAACACCTACACCTACTCCTACTTGTCAACTACACCATGGCACTAAGTGCCTCATCCAATCTTTCCTTAAACACCTCCAGGGACGGTGACTCCACCACCTCCCCGGGAAGCGCATTCCAATGGCCGATCACCCTCTCAGTAAAGAACTTCTTCCTAATGTTGAGCCTAAACCTCCCCTGGTGAAGCTTGAGACTGTGTCCTCTTGTTCTGTCGCCGGTCACCTGAGAGAAGAGACCAACCCCTGCCTGACTACAACCTCCTTTTAGGTAGTTGTAGAGAGTTATAAGGTCTCCCCTGAGCCTTCTCTTCTTCAGGCTAAACAATCCAGTTTACATCTGAGCAGGGAAGGAGCAAAAATTTTTAATTGCTTGTTGAAAGTTACAGATACTCCATTTTCATATGCAGAGACTGATTTCCTTTTATTATCCAGTGGTCCTTTGCATAAAAAGTATATTGTTTTAATGTTTAAATTAAATTCTAGAAATTAAATTGTTAATGTCAGAATATTTTAAGTCCTCCAAATGACCTTTGTAGCAACCTTCCAAATGGATAGAAAGAGGAGAAGATGCCATTTCTTAGAGACAGGTGCAGTAAATGACCACTTGGGCAATCCAGGTCACATTATAACTTTATTTTAAGCAAAATAAGGTGGTGCTGATTCTTTTGTTTAACTGTAATTATAATGGAAACAAGCATTCTGGTACTTTAAATGTATGGTTGTAGAAAGGAGTTGATCTCATTGTTAGTCCTGTTTTATGTGACATGTTGGAGAACTGACCTTTTGCAGCTTGTTCACAAGGCTTCATATTCCGTTCTGACTCTGACTTTTTCCAGTAGATTTCTTTACCTTTTGTGCCCTTGCCCAAGTAGATCTTCATACAACGCTTTGTTTTTGCATACCCAAAACTTCAAGCTAGAAATTTCCTGACAAGCTTCCGCCCCGCCCCCCCATGATTTCATAAGCTCTGTGGTGCATCTTCAGGAATATGTTTGTAATGCAGATTTAAAAACAAACAAAACCCCCAAAATGCCAACCTGAACACAGAGCCTGTATAATGTCTTGGAGAAAATCTCTTCACCACTCTTCACACCTCTGTTTTTCTTTGACCACATGCTTCACGGTTTTCATTCACTTCTGTATCATTGGACAGCAATCAAAAAATGAAGCCTATCGAGCACAAGTGCCTATTTAATTTAAAGGAAAGCAGTTAAGAGTTTTTAGATGCTAATACTTTATTCAGATGTTAGCAAATGACTTACACACATGTAGGCAGCAACAAAGAAGAACTATACGTGCTTTTGGAAATACATGATCTGGGCAGCACAAAAAAGAAAGGAAGCTTGGAAAGTGCAGTATTGCGTTTTTGGCAATGTTTTGCTCCATGCAGTGCTGCCAGAGCAGGAACAGTAGTGGACATTGTCTAAAGCGTCTCTGACCATCCTCTGAACTCTTGGACCACCCTATGGATGGATGGCTGCCCTGGGACATTTCTTTCAGGGGAAGAGTCTCTTCCTCTGCTGTTGAGTTTTGGCTGCTTTGTCCTTAATCAGAGTATGTTTCTTTTTGAGGTGTTAATCGTGCTGCTTTTCTCACAAGTGTGTTTTGCACTGTAGGCACTCACTGAATTCCTGTGTCCTTTAGGGTGCAGCTTCCAGTTCGGATTTCAGTCTTATTTTTACTTGGCTTACAAAAGTAAGACAGAATGAATTTGCAAATCCAGGAAAACTTCTGAACAGTCTTACAGGCACCAAGCACCCAGCAGGAGTTAAAACCTTTCTCTTTCTGGATAGCATAGTTATTTCATTTCCTGATTTGCAAGAGCAGAGAAATGAGGAGGTCCAGAGAAGCCAAGCAGAGCAAGGAACAAAAGTGCTAAGGAGAGCAAGACACCTTAAAAGCTTCTAGGAGCAGATGCATTTTGAAGTTGACGAAGGAAATAGAAAAAGCTATTGACTAAGTCCAAATGTGGCCTGAAATTCCAGAAGTGACCTGCTGTAAACCCACTCAGTAAGCTAGTGATCTCTGGATGTTTAATGCTGACGTGCTGTGGAGTGTATGGAGAACAGCCAAGCAGCATGATGGCTGTACGCTAGCAAAATAAGCAAGTTCTCGTGGGTTTTTTTGCTGTTTTGCATGTCACTGAAGTGTAGTCACAGTGGTAAAGGATGTGGCTTTGCAGCGCTGCTGAAACTGTAGTTAGATAACCGCTGCCACTGATAGCAACTCGCTATTTCTAGGTGTAAGGGTGTTAATCAGATGGTTAAAACAATTCAAGGTTGGGTTTTTTTTTTTTCTTTGAAAGACATCATAAAAGGGTTCAGGTAATGTTGAAGCCTGTCGTTGTTGACGGATGCTACATACTCCTGAGGCCTTTGCCTTCATATCATAATTTTTGGTATGTCAGTGGTAGCTGATGACTGTTCCTGATTTTATAAATGCTCTGCGAAAGACTTCCTGCTTACAGAAAGTAGCAAACGAGTGGTGATTTTGTTGTATTTCTAAATTTCACAACTGCATGCATATCAGCCTAGTCCACTGTTAGTCTACCTAACAAATTCCAGTGCATGGTCTACTTTAGACATATAGCATCCAGAATATTTTTTTTAATATTTTTTTCTTTAAATGAATAACAAATAATACTAATTTGTTTTTAAAAAAATAGGTTAAAGTAATGCAGAAAATCAAAGGAGATTTTGTTCGTAAGTACGTTATAGCATACTGTGATTTTTCAGCTAAGGTAGAGGGAGTGCTTTTGCAGACATAGTTTGCTTGGTATTGCATAAGAGTAAGGATTTCATTCTGTCCCCTTTATATCCTGAGTGGATTAAACTTGTGAGAAAGAAGGGCTTTCTGCAGCAGAGCTTGGTAGGAAGATATAGTGACCTTTGGAACTTTAAGAGGCATTCTTTGATTCCTTCAAAACTGTAGTTTTGTGATGCAATAAAAATAAAGTTAAGTATCGTTTCTGTGACATAAACAAACTTCTTTGCTTTTAGCCTCTGAATAAATAATACATTCCCAGTCTTAACATTTTCTGTAGCAAAGTGAAATGTGAATAGTAATATAAAATTCCACACATTTTGATTCCTTTATATTTTTTCTAGCCTTTATTAGTGCTTTCTCGATGCTCAGAAACTAATACCAAGTGGAACTGAACACCTGTAGCTCTCGCTTCGAGTTATGCTGTGTATTGAAGATGAAGGAAATTGCAGGTGTTCTGTATTTCCCAGAACTTATCCCACGTGCCGTTGCCTCTCTGAAAGGAGTTACTGTTCAAGCAGTCTCAGACTGAGCTTTTTGTTGCTGGATGTACTTAAGGCTTTGAATATGTGACAGTTTGTGCCTACTCTGGTTTATTGCCTCCTCCCAAATGATACATTCATTTCTCAATTTTGAAGTTCTTTGGATGCTTTAAATTTATTCATATAAGATGGTCTTGTATTGGGACCTTCTGTAACTTCTTTGCAGGGAATGATCATTCCGTAGCCATCAGCTATATCCTTTCTGTATCACCTGTTATCACCTGACTTCTTTGCTGCTCTTGTACATGATTCTAGATTACTGCATGAAGAATTGGCATCTTTTTCAGGGTGAGGAAATAGTGTTGTTATTCCTTGCACATCCATGCAAGAAATCAATTTTGATTCTTGCAGAATAGTGATACCAACTGTCCTGTTATTATAAATCTGTTATTAATAACAAACAGCAGAGAGTAAAAAGCATTCTGGTTAATGTTCTTTGAATCTGAGTTGCTTTTTAGGGCTGGGTACTCCTTTCTCATTTTCCCTGAACTACTTTCTGCTTGATTCCTTTGAGCCAGACATTTTTTCTGACGTTTTTACCTTCAAGGAAAAAAATCAACTAGTTTTGCCATTTCACTGGAACCTTTGCCCATATATAGGTCCAAGGTATATTATTTCAACCAAATGGTGTAAATGCAGAATTACTGTGTATTAATATAAAAGCAGAAACAGGGCATATGGGGTTTGGTGCATAATTTAGGATAGTTGTATTACCATTAAAAAGGAATTGCATAATCTTGCACTTGTTGCTCAACGAATTGAGTTCTGACATTCAAACTGATCTCCAGTTCAAAAAATATCACATAAGGAATTATTGCTATATTGTGAGAGAAGACAGGACAATTGTCCTAGCTCTTCCAGTCAGCCCTTCCATTGTTGGGGCCACTGAAAGTGCCTGTATCACTATTTAAACCAAATGAAGTAACCCCGAATCATTTGGCATCTAAAACTCTTTGCAAACAATTAATGAATTTCCACAATTCCATTTTTGATAATTTAATTATCAAAAATGTTTATAAAATTAGGTGAAAAGCCAGGTAGAAGTACAGGCTTTAGCTTTGAATCAGACCCTAAATAGTTTCCCATGTCCATGGCAATGGCCATATTATGTTGTTGCATTTGATCTTCTTTAATGCATATCAGAAATAGTACACAGAGGTCAGAGGAGTTAGAGCTGTACAATGGGTAAATACCTTTAGCCTGCGATTCACACTCTGAATATTACGGACTCTTGTTGGAAGTGTAGGTTTAACTAAGGATACACTGGAATGATATTTCATAGTTAAATTTCAACGTCTTTTGGTTTTGATATCATTGGAAAGTAATCTATCAAGTTTGCCTTGCAGGGCCTTTTTCAGGTTGAATTACAATGACTATATTTAGAACTGTTGGAATTCTTTGGGTTTTTTTCTTTTTAATTTCTCCTTATACCATATCACTAAGAAACTCGACAGAAAGCCCTAGTCCATATGTAATATGTGTGTTTTCTGATAAATACAGATTGGCAATACACAGTACAGTCACATACCACATTTTCTTGCTTGCCTTTTTAAAATCATCTTAATTATTTACCAGAAGATAAATCATTCAACATTTTAAATTTTAATTATCTGCAGGAATCAGCACTTAATATTCTATTCCAAACTTTTAAACTCTGCATAGATGCTGAATTTCCTTTAAAGAGATTTCAATTAGGCTTTTTGTGCCCTTTTTTTTTTTCTTTTTTTGTGGGGGAATAATTTGAAGTGTAAAAGACCCGTTTAAATCACCATCCCCTTCTCCAAAACGGGGCAGAATTATATACCCAGCAGTCTTTGAATTCTGGATATGCCTTCAGAAGTTTTAAATATTTGTTTTAATAATTGTTAAGAATTTATTATGGTGCATTAATTGTGTGCTCAATCAGTTATTAAATAATGAGTTCAATATATTAATCTTTCATGTTATTATTGTTAATGCTATGTTTAGGAATGAAACATTAATTAAAATACTCCTTTAAAGATTTTTTTAAAAACAAAGCAGTATAACTACTTATCAAGATACATATTTAATCTATGGGGAAATGATTGTAAGCACAGTTTTGATACAGCATATGCTGAACTTGAATTAAAGAGATTTTGGTTATGTAGAGTTCAAATTACCTTTGACATATTTTTGCAGGTTAGTTACAAAATTTTCAGCTAAACATAAAGCTCTTCTTTATCGTAGAGCCTAACATCAGATTTTAATCATATTTTGTACCCACAGGGTTTTAGGTTTCTAACAGGCCACCTGTTTCAGACATTAAAAAATTCACAGGACAGATGGGAAGGTGAAAGTAGTTGTCCTTGGATAAAGAAATTCTTACGCTGCAGGAACAGTCACAGTCAAGGCTGGCCAATATATCACACATATACCCCTTTCTTCTAGCACTGCTGTATCATGATTGCAGATTTCCCTTTAGTAGTATAAATATAGAATTCATCGCTTATCCTTTTTCAATAGCACGATTTGCAAAACCTTTCTCTTTTCCACACAATCTATGAATCACTGAGGGATAACATGACATGCATATAGTACTTGAGCACATACAGTGTCTTGTACACGTACCACAGCTCCTAGAATTCCTATGTTTTTTATTAATGACATGAGCATATGACTGTTCATTTGTGCAGACCCTTGGCACTGGTTTGATAGGTATTAAAATACAGATTTTAATATGACAAATGTACCAACCTAAAGAAAAGTGATTATTAGAAACAAGTGTAAAAATATGATGCTTCCTCCCTTGTATTGTCACTGTTTCCCAGTGACAATGCAACATCACTGACCAGTACGACTTTATGGACCAACTCTCAATATTATATAGCAAACACTTGGCAATGTTTTAAAATGCAAGGGTCAAATTATGGCCTCTGGTATATGTATCCAGTTTGCATTGCCCCAGTATTTAAGAGTCAAGAAATCAATTGGAATAATCAATCTGTTATGTTTGTGATGAACAAGAGAACAGACAAAACAGCAGACCCACCTGTGTTTGATTCCTGTGAGGATCCTCTTCTGCTTTGGGCTCTTTCTACTCTTCACTCACACTGTAAGCGGAAAACATTAGTGGCAGTATGTGCTGTTCCACCCAATTTATGCTGTTAAATGTGCACAGGTTCAATAACAATTTTTAATCCTGTGAGGTTTCACCTGAACTACATGACAGAGGGATGCTAGCATGTAGCCTGGAGAAAGGTCTGAGCAAGTACCCTGAAACTGGTGTCTAGCCTGTGGCACCGGGAAAATGGGTTTCCCTGCCTAGATAGATTTTTCTAGACAGAAGTTTTAAAAGTCCAAGAGAAACCAAGTGCAGAAAGAAAATCATCTCATAGTAGCTTCTGGAGGTTGCAAGTTCATACTGTAGATTGCTTTTTTCAGTGTATCTTTGTTGTACACCAGCTACTAATTTAATCATTGAATAGGGCAGAATTGGAGTTCTCCTCCTTGCTTTCCCTGATCATTAGGTAGGGAGGCAGTGCATGTCTACATGTTCTTTCTCTCTGGCCAAATTAATGCTGATTCTTTCGTAGAGTGCAGGAGGGTTTAGGAGTGCCTGCCCGCTCTAAAAAGGGTGATGCTGATGGTTAATGTTGGCCCTCAGGGTTTGATCCCTGAGGCAGGGGAGGAAATTGAACCTGCTATCTCTATTTTTCATCACTGTTGTAACCAATAAGCTGCTGTGTGAATAGAAGCACATCATCTCTTCTAGCTTCTGGCTTTCAATAAAGCTATAACTGCAGTGGTATTTTGTGCAAAACCTAGCCACAGAGGCGTGATTTAGGCAGTATCTGAGGAGAAATCAGATGGGGGCATGTTACTGGAGATAGGTGTCAGGTAGCTGTATAATGATTGTGCCCATATCTGGCTAGGGTGGCAGCGAGGATGTTTCAGGCATGAAAAGAAGCACAATTGAAGAAGCCTTGGGAACCTGTGGGAACTGGACAGTCTCTGTTGTTTAGAAGCTCTCAAGATTTACGTGGAGCTGAGGGAATGCACTTCTGATCATAGGCACCTTCCAAATTTACAACTTTTTGTGCCTCAGTCCTGTAGCACATATTTGTTAATTAATTGGTGTTTGCACAGAGTTTTACATAGAAAGCCCTCTGGTTATTTTGTTTGAACAGCTATATAGGTAGTTTCACTCATCCCAGTAATGATGCATCTTAGTCTGGGTATTTTTGTGAAGCTCTGGATCCTCTTCAAAGTACTTTGATCTTTAAATGTGTCTAAACGATAGGATTGTAAGGGACTAGGGTTTGGACAAAAAATCCATAAACCAAAACAAAGGATATTTAGTTCTGAGCACACATTTTTGCTATTATGTACAGTCATAATCTTTCTTACAAACTTGCTTGGAGAATGATTGACTTTCTCCTTACTTATTTCTGGCCTGAAATGTTACTCTTTTGGTACATAGGAGACCAGTGTATGAATGAACCCAAGACAGGAAGGTGGATGGCAAAATGCTGGTCCTCTTAAAAAATATGGGAGAGTTTCCTTTATAGTCACTGGGTTGTCAGTTAGTGTGTTTGTGGGATACATCTAGGTGATAGAATCATAGAATGCTTTAGTTTGGAAGACATATTAAAGATTATTTAGTTCCAACCCCCCCTAGTGACTTTCACTAGATCAACTTGCTCAAAGCCTCATCCAACCTGTCCTTGAATAACTCCAGGGATGGGGCTTCCACAGCCTCTCTGGGCAACCTGTGCCAGGGCCTCACTACCCTCACAGTAAAAAATTTCTTCATAATATCTAATCTAAACCTACTTTCTTTCAGCTTAAAACTGATATTCCTCATCCTGTCCCTACGCTCCATAATAAAGAGGCCCTCCCCAGCTTTCCTGTAGGTCCTTGCTATGTACTGAAAGGCCGCCATAACGTCTGTCCGGAGCCTTCTCTTCTCTAGGCTGAACAACCCCAACTCTCCCAGCCTGTCCTCATATGGGAGGTGCTCCAGCCCTCTGGTCATCTTTGTGGCCCTCTTTTAGACTCGCTCTAAGAGATCCAAGTCCTTCCTGTGCTGAGGATTCCAGAACTGAACACAGTACTCCAGGTGAGGTCTCAAGAGAGCAGAGTTGAGGGGAAGAATGACCTCCCTCAACCTGCTGGTCACCCTTCTTTTGATTCAGCCCAGGATATGGTTTGCTTTCTGGGCTGCAAGGATGCGTTACTGGGTCCTGTTGAGTTTCTTATCCACCAGCACTCCCAAGTCCGTCTCCTCAGGGCTGCTTTCGATCCATTCTCTGCTTGCTGGTCACCAATAAGCTTGACTTGTTCATTTTTTACCCAGTGTTTTTTTTCTCAGCAGTTTGGATGTATTAAATCTTCTGTAAGCAGGGCTCACTGAGAGTTATCCTGTGTTCTGAAATCTTTAAGAAAGTCTAATCTGATAAATAATTTTGGCTGTATGGACTATAACAGATATGTTCATTCCTGTATGGTGCATATTTGCATGGAATGTAATGTTTTATTGCTCTCTCCTTGTCCCTCTTTTTTTTGGTTTTTTTCCTCCCGTGTTTTGTCTTTAATAAATACATTTGGTTGGAAATAAGGATGTGGAAAGACAAGCATGCCTAAAATTGAAGGACGGTATGCTTGTGCCTAATACATTAGAGCAATTGTTCAAGAATAATTCATCTTATATAAAGATTACCCCTGTAAGGCTTCGAAGGTCACAGAGACTTCAGATTATCAGCTGCATAAATGCTGCTTGTGTGTTTTAAAGGGATAGCCTTGACACTTCATTACGGTTCTTTGAAGCAATTACTTTTATTTATTTATATGTTTAAGTTTTGTATTCCCTATTTGAACATTGATACTTTTTTTTCTTTATTTTTTTATTTTTGTTATTCATATCATTGTGCTAGAATTACTTCTGGACTGCTCTAGAGCAGCAGCTCCCAGATATGGGGTACTGACTCCTGAGGTAGGTTTTGAATTAACCCCCTGGAACTGCTGCTTTACAGTGTATAGGTGTACCATGAGATACCTATCAAACCATCTTGTACAGAAAATGTGAAGAGTGAGGGAGGATGTGAACCCACCAGAATTGCAGGAGAAATTCTTTAATTCAGTGTTGTTAAAAGCAGCCACTTTTATACATTTGAAATAGAAGACCCATAAGTAAGTCTTAAGATTCAGGCATTTCAGAGACATGACAGAAGAGTATGCCAGAAATACGAAATGTTTTGACAAATTGTGCCCTGCACCTCTTTTAGTGAAGGTAGCTTCCCTAAAGATAAAGGGCAAGACCTTTGTTTTCTGTAAATCTAGGAAACTCTATTTAGCTTACTAGAGCTAAGGTTCTTTACACCAGCTGAAAGCTGGCCTATAAACCCTTTAAATACATTCCCGCTTTCTGCCTTTCAAGCTATTTCTCCTCCGTGGATTTCCTAGTATTTGTGAGTTTTGTAACGAGCTTTGGATCTAGCAACAAAATGAAATGAATTTGTTTTGTTTTAGAAAACAAATCTGCTGCAGACTGTCTGTGACCTACTGGTCTCATTGGTGTATCTGACTAGTTTTAAACTGCTTGATCATGTTAAAAGAGGCTTTTCCAACTAATTTTAGTATTTTACACTGCTACTTATATGGATAATAAAGCTGTAGTTTTAACAGGGATTTATGTAATTGTAAACTGGGAGTGAGATGGCCTGCAGCATCATATTTAAGAGGGAGAATTTCTGCACAAGGCTGTCAGCTAGAATGTTAGTCTGCAGATGGAAGATGTTTTAGAAACACTTGCTGACATTGAAGAAAAAATATTGAATATGAATCCCTATATTGTATGTACTGTGGGTAAATCCTTTGAGTGTGTTATCGGTGTAATCCCATCAGTAAAGAGTGTGCATATTATATTTATGAATGAATTAATGAACTGATGCCGCTTTTCTAGATGTTTGCTGTCTGTGTGGTCAAAATCTTGATGTGTTCATTCTTTCAAAATTGAGATGGAGAATGAGCATTTGATGAACTCTTGACATGGTTACATTATTGCATAGGCTGCTTGCATAGAATTGCACGCAGAGGCAGAGCACAGAGTTTGTAACATCATCACCAAAAAGAACACAGACCTCAGAGACAGTTACTGTTGACAAAGAAAGAGCCTGGCCCCATGACACCAGCATGAAATCCTGAAAGCATCTCAACTCATGAACAACTTGCACTTAAAAAAAATCATGTAGAATTAGTTTGGTTAGAGAACCTCTGCACCGTTCATTTATTATTTAATCTTATTTTACTTTGTACAGACAAGCTATCTGGCCTAGTGTGAGGCTTCACACAGCCAATTACTTCAAGGCGTTTAGTTCATTTATTATTTAAAGCATAAAGCTTGTACAGGTTGTCCATTGCCGACCCTGTGAGGAGTCTATAGTAAATGCCTTTCATCATTGCTGACTGACTCATGCACACAAACCTACCTGCTGAGGTAAATAGACCAGAAGAACTGATGGATTTGTAAGATATTGGATTTAATAGCCTTTTTTATATGCTTAAGTGATGGAAGTTAGTACATATAGTTGAAGCCCAGTGTCAGGATTTAAAAAGAAATTAAATTTTATATAGTGCCATAAATTGTATTTGGTTCTGCTAACTGAAAACATTACAGGATTTGTTTTGTATGCTTCCTACCTTAAAATGTATTTTCAAATATATTGCTTGTGTATTTGAATAAATAAAATGTTACCATAATGAGCTACTTAATACATTTAAAAGAATATTAAGAGAAATCCCCCTTTTACGACAATTGGTTCTGTGATCCTGTTTGTTCTGCCCCCTTGTTCCTCAAATCATTCCTCTCAGGCTCATATTTAAGTCTAGTGCACCGATACCAGTGAGATGCTCTCTGAATGGCTTGGAAAGAGACTTGCTCAAGTAATGTGCCGATGGCATCTGATGGTTTTATGTGCCATTAACAGTGTATGTCCCACACTGAATGTGCCAGGTATTTAACCGGGGACTGGTACTAATTTCAGAGCTAATACTAAGCTGTTCCACATCAACGCTTACAGCAGGTGGTTTGAATTGACAGTGTAAAGGGAGAAAAAAAAAAGTGAGAGAAAATTACCATTGTACTATAGAATGTCTCTGATTGAATTGACTGATTATACTGTCAAAAGAGCATTGGGAAACTGGCAGTTTTTATAAGGAAGAAAGAAATGACAGGATTCTTTTAGAAGGAGGTTCTCTGACTTTGTGCAGTCAAATATTTCAAAATTATGATAAGATTTAATGTTTAATCTAGCACTTAAGAAGTCTGTGTGTTCTCCAGTTTATGACTTTTAAAGCTGTTATCCTGTGTAAACTGATCCTGCAGTTTTCTTATTCTTTTTTTACTTTTTTCCTTACTCTCTTAGTGTCCACTTTAAATACTTACCAGGTGATTCAGCATGAATCAACATAGTGAATCCCACCTTTTCGTACTAACTTTGTCCTTGAGTTTAAAAAAAAAATATGAAAAAAACCAACCAACAAACCAAAAAAACCCCAACCAAAACCCCACCCCAACCCACTCTTTTATATTTGAAAAACAAGTTATGTAAGACACCTGGAGAATGTATGTGAAGAAGGTGTATTCAGTGGCTTATAGTGTTGCAAATTTACCCAATATATAAATAGTGTATTAAATTAATCTTCTTAACTGCATTAATACCTAATTCCACTTGCAATTGAATTACTCTTTTAACACTTGATTTCAGTGGAACAAGACTAGACACAAATCAGAGAAGTAGTCTGAATGGGTTTTTTAGTAAGGTAAATTAAATTGTAAAGTAACGTCCTATTATCCTGTTCATTTTAAGTTATTAACTATGTCTTGTAATAGCACTGGAATTTTTTTACTTTGAACTCATGTCTGATGGGACAATTTTCTTCTTGATTGTATAATCCCACTGATTTCATCTGCTGGAGTTTTGGAGTTACCATCTGCTCCACTAGGGGCTCTGGTGGTAGCACCAGTGACCAGGAGACTTTTCTGTCCACCTAAGTTCCAAAATTGGATGTTAAAAAAAGCAGCTTTAAAAAGGTCTCCAATCTGTCCTTGTGTGGGTGGCATGGAATTTCATGAATGTAAATAAAGCTGTAAATAAATTGCCCAATTCTTTCTGATATTACAAAACAACTGAGATGACATAAGAATTTTCTTCTAGTTTATCTAAAAAGAAAGTTGTCTCATGAAAAATAAGAAATAAATAGAAACAAAAGTTGATTTCCCTGTGAGATAGATCTTATAAATCAATCCATAGACTTACTAACCTTTTGATTTTGGAAATCATGAAAGTTAAACTTATTAGGGAAATTGTGTTCAACCTGTGAAGAGTAGTGTAGTGTAGACTGCCAGAATAGATACCTTCATGTTTTGTACAAACCTGAGTGTGTTTTCATGGGTTCCACTGAAAGATAAGCTACAGTAGAAGGGGATGGAGAGTGGGAGTGAAAAACAGACTGTTAATCTCTTCAGTCACAGGATAGAATACAACACATATATGATGATGTGAGGTACATAAATGTAATTACATTTCTATGTAAAATGTAAATATGTTAGTAGGAAGTTAAATCATGCAAAGAAAGGAGAAAGTTTCTATTTGAGAATACATTAGAATGTGTATGCTTTTGATGCATTATTTGTCATGTTGAAGGCTATGGCTACATTATAGTTATTCCAAAATGTCATTGCAAAGCAGCAGGAAACTACATTCCATTGGATTTCTATGGTGACTACAGAGAGTTTGTTCCATTGCTTCCAGAGCAACCAGTTGTATCTTCTAGTAGCTTTAGGGCTAATACATGGAGCTATGCAGTTCCACTTGTCTTTGAACTGTAGCACTGAAAGCAAGGGCAACATAAATACAACAGGCAATACATTTTTATAATCTGCAGACTTTATCTGACCATTTGTAGTTTGGCAAACGTAGTCGTAGAATCTGGAAAAAATACAATATCCTTAAATTGTTCTCTTATGTCAATCAAATTGTACAGTCTTCTCTTTGCATTTGAAAGAAATCCAATCCTTGCTTCTTTGGGATTTTACTAGTCATAAACATTGATATTACAAGGGGAAAAGTATTTTGTTTAAACCACATTTATCTAGGAGGTATATTTGCTTTAAGTTAATGCTCAGGCTCTTTACCAATTTAAAAGGGAAAAATAGTATAAGAGAATGACTAGCCTTACTGCTGGATTCATAAATGTAACTTTCCTCTGTGTATGGAATGAAGAGATATATCTTACTGTTTCATAGCTGACACTATGAATGTTGTAGATTGTCATATTTATAATGTGAGTGGAAAAAAGTTAATACCATGTAGCAGGTAAAACAAAATATAAAATGGCCATTGCACTGTATACGAGGACAAGAGGGTTTAACTGATTACTATTCATTGCTCTGTACATGTTGCTAGGTGGAGATTAAGGATCATTTTTTTTGTCATTCTCCTTACCTAAGATTAGTTTTTGGCATAACTTAAACTGCGGTCTCAGTCAGTTTTATTTGGCTGTCAGTTTAGTTAGATGCAAACTGATGAAAGTTAAGTCCAGTTCTACAAAAGAAAAATCAGGAGTGTATATTAAGCTTTGTTGAAAAATTTACTCATGTTTTCGTTCTTTTTTCATACAAGAGAAAAATAATAGCAAATAGATGGAACCTTTTTTTTTAGTTGGATGATGTGCATGGTGCAGCTCTGTGTGGTGGATGTGCAAAATAGAGGAAAAATAGAAAGTAGGAGGAATTAAGTCTCCATTTTTTTGAAGACAGAATACGGATACATGGACCATGGACAATGCCTCAAGCATGTTGAAACCATTCCTTAAATACTCCCCATCTCAAATTTTACTCTGAAATTGTCAATTGCAAAATGATAAAAAGCTTCACTGATTTTTTTTTACTTATCTTTAAGTATCAGTTCAAAACTATGTTCGTAGCAAATTGGAAAGGATGTACAGAACACAGTTTACTTCAGAAAGGTTGGAAACTTTGTTTTTCAGTGTTTTGGGAGTTCCGTAGCCCTCTGGTGGAATGTAGGGAGAAACTACAAATGAAATATTTGATAATCGGTTATTATTCAACCATATTTTATTAGATACCAAAGTAATATATTTTTCCCCTGTCCGTTTATACAGGGGTGGTGCGGTCAACCATAAAGCCTCAATTTCCAAGCCTTGCTTGAAAAGTGTAGATTGTCTTTCTTTGTTGAAGTTTTCTATACTGCAACACTGCGTGATACAAGAAGTAAAAAGTCTTACCTGGACTGGTTGGGAAGAGACTGCTTGATGAGTAGAGTAACAAGTTTCTATGTCCTGACAAGAATCATTTAGCCTTCATGATCAGAGATATTCAGTCTGGGTCCCTGAAAAGATGGCTCTGTTAAGAACAACTGTTATATTTGGTCGAGAGTTGATATTTAGTTCTGACAAAGAATTTTTTTTTTTCTTTTCCTTGCCGAGAGCATGAGTGAAAACCAAAATGTCTTCTAGAGTGCTGCTCTGGTAGCAGGAGAGGAATAAATAGTGACATATTAGTAGCATAGAGCCATTCAGTCTTTATAAGAGGAAGTGGAAGCCAGTTTCCTTGTAGCTAGTATAGCAGAGGTGAAGGAAGAAGAGCACAGCAGCAGCAGGCTTTTTCGGAGTGGAGGTAGGAGAACAGCAGTAGCAGAGGTCCTGCAAGAAGTGGTAGGGTGTTAGCAACTTACTTTTCAGGTGGCATAGCCTCATTGCAATTGATTTTTAGAGAAGGCACTGGGGTGTGACTCCTATTAATGTACGTGGAAGAGGTCATGTCAGAGTGAATAGAAAGGAAAAAAAAAATAAAATCATGGTAGGGAAGAATAGAAATTTGGGCATCTGGAAGTGAGATCTGCTGAATACCTGTATGAGGATGGAAAGGAAGATGGGGATGGTCAGTTCCAGAGGGAAGAAGCAAGTGATTCCTTTGGGGCTCAGCTCTGAACTCTGATTTTACAGGAGCTGTGTTTGGAAGGAAGGGAAATGTGGGTGTGATTTGAGGAACAGAGTTTCTGAAAGTGAGACTTGAAAAGTGCTCTATTCTGCTGTATGGCCTAGCTGGTAGAAGAAAAAACAAACGAAAACTCCCAACAGCTGATGAATCTGAATTTTTAAGAACTCGAAGTAGGAATCGGTTACAGGATGTCAAATTCTACAGCATGGAAGTTGTCAGCAGCCAGGAAGAGAAATAAATGGCAGTAATGAGTAGTCTAACTCTTCTCATTGAGAACCTGGCAAATTTTAAAATAGTTTTGGTCCTTATCTGAAAAAAAAAAATCATGATGGATCTATAGGCATGTAGAATGTTTGCTCATGTTCCTGGTCTCTTAAATAAATTAGTCACCTCTTTTAGACAGTAGAAGCAAATTATGTGCTGTGGCAGGAAAGATGGTAGACCAACACAACAGGGTAGGGTTTTCCATATTCTCCATTCTTCTGCTACCAACTCACTTTCTGCAAGAGTAACGTATGTTTCTTGCAGAATATATTTATTTGAAGCAGTTTCAGGGCAGCATAAAGATCTTGAAATAGTTATCAGGATTTCTTGTGTGAACATTACCTACGTGACGTTTATTCTATATGACTCCAATCCCAGTCTAGTTAAGATAAAACAATCAGAACTGGGAGGTCAGTGAAGTTGCAAATAAAACATGACCATTTAAATTGAAACTTATCGTGATATTGCTAAGTGGGAAGAACACTGACAGATTAATGCACTTTTGGAAATCTTCCATTCTGATACTTGAAGTCACATGCAGAATGTATTCTCATTGAATTTCCAAGTGCTACAGATGTTGCCGCGATGCCCTGCTGTATTTGTTTGATTGTTTGAAAAACATAAAGCTGAGTTGCTCAAAAAAGTAATAGTTTTGTTTCCACTCTCCCCAGCTCACCAGCACTCTCCACTTCCCACAGCACATTCATTTGGCTTTATTAATTTCTGTGCAAAACCAGTTTTAAGTTCTCCCAGAAGAACTTCGTATCTTAAAATCATGAACGTCTTTCTTTCTCTTTTGCACAGTTTTAAGACTAAATCCTTTGTTAGCCTTTTCACAAAGGAATGTAATTGTTCCCAAGCCAGGATGCTTTATGCCAGGTTGCAGCCTGTGGCCACTTCTTGCTGCCAAGTTCTGAACCCCTGAAAAGAAGGGCTTATAGAACTGCTGACACAACCTTAACTATAATAATGCGAATGACACCATCATAACACTAATGATAAATGGCATATATTTTAAAACATTTAAAATGATCATAGCCTTAAAGTCAAACACATCTGGGAAATATTAATGGTATGTGAACTGCCCTATGTGGATCTGAATTATGAACAGCAGAGATGGAAAGAGATAAATTGCATAATAAATCACTTTACTTATTGTATTGTTTATTTTAAAAAAAAACATATATACTTTCTGTTTATGCAGCATGTCAGCTGTTTGAAAAAAGATGAATAGTTCTAAATTCATATTTATTCCAAAGAATGAATATTTAGTACTCTGTCGTGTCACGCTGACTTCAGAGAAATAACTGCAGTATATGGTTTTACCAACAATGATGCTCGGGGGCCATTGTATTAGTATATATTTAGTATGACTTTATCCTCTGATTAGTTTGTTCATTTTCATTTTATGAATTTATAGAAGTCAGGTGTTTTTCTAAGCCTCCTTTCTAATTTGGCAGAAATAGCATACACAGCATTGTTTGATGGTGCTAACTGGATAATTGAAGAAAGTGTTTCACAGCGTTTCATCGTTTACTGTGTTATAACACCCTAATTGTAGAATTATTACACGTTTTATTTTTTCCAAATGCCACTTTGCCAAACTGATAAAGCACAAGGGATTCAGGGAGCATTCCCAATCTGTTTTATCTATAAGAATGTTTGTTCTGTGCAAATAAGTCAGATGGCCTTATTTTAAAGTCTTTCACTGGGTACTGAAATAATAATAATAATTCATGGGCAAAATTTAGAGGTGCACCTGAGGCATGGAGATTTTTCAAGGGACTGTCTGTGGGCCAAAAGTCCCTCAGTCAAGTTAAACCCATCAGAGTCACAAACATCTCTCCCACCCTGTTCATGCTTGGTTAAGAGTTGGTGGGCCAACATCTGATCCATCTCATTCGTTTTTTTTTTTAATCTTTCTTTCTGTGTTTCTTTCTTGTCTCCTCAAGTCTCCTTACTGAAGAACACCAATGCTTCCCCCCTCACTACTTCTTCACTCCCCAAGATCATTGGCTTTTCCTAGTCCTTCAGGAGGGCTCTCATCTCTTTGCTTCAGATGTTGAGGAGTCCAACACAGAAGCTTTCTTTAGCTATGACAGAGTTAAAGGTGATGTGCAACCTGAAATCTTTCAAGTATCATTTTTTTGACAGCTGTTGCAATTGCATACTTGGAGGAATAATGCTGAAGATGCAGTGAACACTGAGCACTGGACAGTATTTTAGTATGTTTGACATAATAATTACCTTTTTCTACTTTTTGTGTTTCCTTTTGGTTTTGTCTACTTCTGATGTCATTTGTCGTTTTGTCCAGAGCCCAGGTCCTTTTTGGCTATTTGGCTTGTTCGAATGCTTCTCAGAACTAATGCTTTTTCCTCTGGTCTTTCCTTTCTTGTTTTTGTCTTCAGTTTGTTGGCAACATTTAGTTCTTCCCCCTGCTGACAATTCAGTTCTATAAATTTTGTTTCTAGCATATCATTTATTAAATCTGCTGTATAGACAAGCCAGGCAGCCTCTTCCTCTTTGTTTCCCGCTGTCTTTAGAAAATGCTTCATTTCTTATGGACGATAATATTCTTGGTCACCATTTTTCATATAGTCTTAGAACAATAACAGAGTGGTAGGAAATGTAAGAAGATTCAAAGCTAATAAATATAAGGCTATGAGTTTAAAATGTGCTATTCTCAGATAGTGGGTTTTTCCCTTTTTTCTTTAAGAGTACTTTTAAAAAAAGTCATAAAATATAGAGCATGATTTTTCTGCTTCCCTGCTTTTACTGTACTGTAATATATAAGAAAAAATATTTTCCTTTGCAAAAGTGTAATCAGGAAGTGGTGTTTTGCTTCTTGAATGAAACTTAATGGGAGAAAACTTTTGCTTCAGTGACAGAGACAGCACAAATGAAAGTTCCACAGAAAGGTGCTAACAAAATGATCCCACAGTTCCCAAATTATTTAAGTTATATTAAAATTCATAAATATTATTATTTCAGTTTTGTTATTATAAATATAAATAGTAATAATTGTTACTTTACAGTTTAGCACACAGCAAATTAGAGGCAGAGTGAGCATTCATAGTTTTTAGAAAAGTAAAAATATTATATAAAAAGGTATTTTGAAAGGTATTAACACTTAAAAGAGCATTTTTTTGTATTATTATTATGTAGATGTTAATATCTAAAGGCCAGCTTCTATAAAAAGCTATTTAGCATAAATAATGAAATAGCCCAATTTAATCCCAAATTGTTACTTAAAACAACCAAATCACTAATATTCAAGTTTTAAAATAAAGGTAGCAACATCAGTGGTTCTGAAATAGGAAATGTCTCCCAAGACATTCTTTGTGAGAATTGGGGAAAGAATTTTTTCTTTTTAGGGTTGCTAGCATTTATATGTAACCTGAAGGTTATTTTAAATTTTTAAACATTTGTGGTTTGGATTGATTTTATGTATATTGTAAATGTCTATTGCTATTCGGATAGATTAACTTGGAGATTGTTCATAGCATTCTAAGTTCTTGGGGTTTTCTTCCACATTTTTCCCTGATTATTCTTTCCTTAATCTCTTTCAAAAATACTCTCCAAAATAAGAGTTTGAGTCCCTTGAAGAGAACTGCAAACATGTTCAAAGCTTAAATTGTGCTGGTTGTAGTACTTAAAGACACTGAAACACTGAGCTGATACACCAGTTCTCTGTAATTTCCTCTATATTCTATACAGATCATTGTACGCTACCAACGTATTATGTGTCTGAAATGTACTGTTCCTGCACAGCATCCTAGTAAGTCTCTTGAGTACATTTATTAATTAAGATACCTACACCAAAGCCAAAAGAACTTTGACGTGATTCACAATATCGTTTAAGATGGTTGTCTTCTATTTTATTAATAGGTCACTGTATTTTTGTATAAAATGGAAGTTAATATGGGCTGTGGTCCAGAAAAGCACTTTAGACATGTACATAATGTTAAACATAATAGTTTCATTGACCTCCATGACACTGCTCATTAGCTTATGATTATTTATATATTTATTTCTGTATTTAAACATCCTACGGAGTCAAGCCCATGGGCAATACATCCGCTGAAGGGAGCCGGAATGGAGGGTAGCAACCTGCAAATTTAATTTCTTTTTTGTTGCATCATAACTGCTACTTATAACCCAATATTATTTTTGACATTTATTGTAGTGAATGGAAAGGAGCTACTGCTTGGTACTTACCTGTGTATTAGAAAAGACCTAATTCTGTTTTTTATTTAAGAAACATTAATACAGAACTAATCTGTCCAATGTTATATATGACTCAGAGCTTTTACTTTCTGGAGCTCTTAATACCCTTCATGAGAATTTTTTCTTCTTTTCCTAAGTAAATGTAAAAGAAAGCATGATTACTCGTGTGCTGAAGTTTGCAGTTTCACAAGCTGTATCATTGAAAAGATTAGGTCATCAGTATTATTTTGAGCTGAATATGCAGAGACCCTGACAATTATTTTCCAGAACTGTGGGTGTGGGGTTTTTTGGGAGGGAATAAGAAGAGAGGCTGGAGAGGTAGTGAGACCAATATTGAGAGAGACATCAGTTTAAAAGTGAGCAGTATGTCGCCTCAATTCTGTAAAGCCTCTTGTAAAAAGGTGCTAAAAAGCTGTCTGTGTTTATGGCACTTACATGTGCATATTGTTTGTTTCATGTTTGTTGTATGTGCATCTGATCGAGAAGGTGTCCTCTAAACCCAAGTGTGGACTTTGTATTCAAAGACTACAGAAATAAGCAGAAAAACTTCTGTTGGCTGTAGTCTTTGAATTCTTGGTATAAATCAATCAACCCCTGATTTATATAAACGTGTTATGATACCTGAAGAGTCTATAATCTGAGCACCTGGGAGTGATAGAAATGGGCGCGGGCAGGAGGTGTCACCACTCCCAAGCTTTACTTTCCACATTTGAGTTGCTTTATCATACACTCATATGCTGTGTGCTTAGTTGTTTCTCAAATGACACGCAAGAAGCAAGCATCTAAAATGATCCCTACAACTTCTCTTCAAATTAAATAATCCACTGTGGCTTTTTTCTTCCTAAATTAAGAGCAAAGAGACTGATTATATATGTGCATGCTATATATGCGTTGGGAAGTGTGCTAGACACATGCACGTATTTGTCAGTAAACTGTTCCCTAAGAAAACATTTCCTAGCCACTTGTCACAGGCTACTTCTGCTCTACCATTACAGGTGTGACCATAGCATCCATAGGCATACCCAGTCTAGCTTCAACCAAAGGCAGTCAAGCTGTAGCAACATGGATTTCAGTGCTTGCTAAGTGCCCAAATATGTAAATAGCCTGCTGGCTGCCTCTCTGCAGCGCGCTCGGGGACCAGCGATATGCAGCTTTACCATCATTCATACTACAGCTAGCTTCGGTCTGCTTGCACTCACACATTCACACCTCTGCTTGCTGCAGAGACAAAGCCCTGGTGGATTATTTGCAAGGCAGTGTCTTGTTACAGTTTTCTGTAAATGTGAAAATGGTCTTTTTCTAAAGCTTTTCTAAAGGGAAGAAACCACATAAGACTGTATTCTGAACTCCAATACAATTTCTGTGCAGCCTCTGATGTTGGGAAAAGCACAGGAACCACATGGATTAATTGAATATGGGTCAAAGAACTGTATCCAAAGAGTCTACCTGTGCTCCTGCTTCTGTCATTTCTGATGCCTGAAAAGCTGTTGCCTCCACATGTTCTGCTTCAGATGCCAATGCATGCTCCAGGGAGAAGGACATACTTTGCATCTATGCATATCAAGACAAGAATAATCAATCAGTTTTTCTCCCACCCAAAGAAAAATTGTTTGGAAGTTTCAGTTCTTCTGCAGATGAATTATTATGTGTTAATTATTTTCTGAGGATTCCTGCTTCAAAAAATAATACCAGAAGATCAAAGGCAGAATAAGATCCTGTATTTTCACAGTCCTGTAACAATGGAAATAGGATATGGTATAATTCAATAAAATTATTTCACTGAAATAGTTCAGAATCAAAGACCTGCCCTCTCAGTAAAGGGGGAGAAAAGCAAACCCAGTTGTACTGATAATGTGAATAGTAAAGAATTTGACCATGTAGCAGTAGTGAAAATGTGCTCTCTAGATCCGATGTTTAAACTTCAGCAGTTCTCATGCAGATTAGGTAATTGTTTGCCTAACTGCCAGCTGTGAATCCAACTGCAGGTTAACTAGCCAAAAATGCGACTTTGTAGGTGGATAAAAATACGTACATATTTTAGTAATGGTGGCAACTGCACTGAATTGAGATTTTATCTTGCAGAATATTTTTTTAAAAGTCATGCTGTTAAGTATCTTGCACTCATTTTCTCCTGGCTTTTCATATTTCATCAAGCTATAGTTTCAAAGATATGCTTTGAAGATCCTTAGAAATGAATAGTTCTGAAAACTGTTAAAACTCACATTAAAACTTGCTTTTTTTTAGATAATAAAATTTTACACTTGCATAGCTTATAATATTCTCAATTAGTGTTTGATATTGCTCTATGACCATTGCTATTGATTTTGTGAACATTTTACTAAATCATCCTTCTGTGTTTGAAGAAAAAAATTATTAGTTTGAAATTAAATAAGAGGAATGGGATGGTAACAAACGTTTGGCTAGACACACTTTAAGCAAGCAAAAATTTGCTAGTTTATCCCATGCTGGAATAAGTGTATTTCCGAAAAGGGCAAAGAGTGTGGAAATTAAAATCACAGCCCTTGATAATACCTCTATGGCAACAAAACTGGAAAGGAAATAGAAGAGTACCCGAATTCTATTTAGGAAACAAATGCAATCTAATTTTTTTTTTTCTTTTTTTTCCTTGCCAGTGTAGGCAAATTACACAGAGCGTGGGGAGAGGGGAGGAAAAGGTCCGTAGTAAAGATCTAGTGATATAACTATTCTAAATCTTAAAGCATGTCCATGCTTAAGTTCTCATATTAGAGTTTGGGGAGTGGGAAGGGCTTGCCTTATTTTTTTACAAAGTGCTGATTTGGGGATGTCTATAAAATAATTCAAAGAACATCTGTAAAATGGGATCAAAGAGACAGGTTAGAATTCAGGTTGGACTGAATATGGAAACTTTCTTTTTTCTTTTAAGCCTATTCTGGTTTTTTTCATTCAAGTAATGAGAAATTGAACCATAAAAAAGACTGCAAATTCTTTCAATTTTGTCTTACAGTCTCTAGTCTTTCACATGTTTTGTAAGTCTTCTTTTGCCATTTTGCATTCTCTCCAATTAAGTAACATTTTCAGTACAATGTATTTTGACTATTCTGTATGTTCTCAGTTTTTCAAGAAATAAGCTTATACATTGTGACACATAAAACAAAAGCAGAAAAGACACAAGAATGCAGCTGTTTATTACTAGCTGATGAAGAATGAAATAACTTTTTTGGACCATCTGCAAAGCTTACTCATATGGCCCATGCTTTTTACTGTTGTAAAATGTAGCTTTTGAATTAGTGGCGAATTGGAGCTCTGAAATTATCACTACTAATCATGTATTGTGAAAGAATGGAAACTATACTATTCGCATAATCACTAACTATCGCTTGATTTTATAGTTACTGTATTCACTTTTTATGACAGTGGCATATTCTGACATGTTTTATCTCTTGCCTTATCTCTTTTTCATTTAAAGTGCTCATAATGAGGGAGTATGCCCCTAATCCAAGGTTAGGAGGTGTGAAAGATTAATCTAAATGGGGTCACAAGGTCTTCACCTCTCCCTTCACTGTGGTCTTATAAGCATACAGCCCTTCATGGGGTAAGGGAGAATCATACAAATGACAGAGCCTTTGGAAGCAGTATCAAGGTGGAGCAGGGTTGCATAGCTGGCTTTTTGTTCTAAATGCTACTTTTCTCTAGCTGAGAAACAAATTATAGGGAGCCACAGTTAAATTTTGCGTCTGTGTGGGATGGCAGTAAAGGGGAAGAAGCATCTGTCTGATTATGCAGCAGCCCAGCTGCAAAAGGTCAGTTCAGTATCACAGGATTGTGGGAGAATCAATTAATCTGTGAAACATGTAGGGGGGAGGGAAGGACTTGGGGAATGCCTCTGTTGGTGCTCCCCCTATTTGGTATTGTTTAGGAACTTGCTGAGGGTGCACTTCATTCTATCATCCAGGTCATTAGAGAGACATTAATTGATACTTGCTCGAATATTCATCTCTGAAGGACATGAGTAGTTGTCAGGTGGACTTTGTACCACTGATCACAGCCTTTTGAGTCTGATGGTTCAGACAGTTTTCCACCCACCTCATTGTGCAGTAATCCAGTCTATATGTCACCAGTTTGGCTAGATGGACCTGTTGGGAGACTATATTGAAGATGCGTGTGTAAAGTCAAGGTAAACAGAAACACTGCCCTCCCTGTATCTGTCTTAAACAAGAATCTCTTAAAAGGCAATTGAGTTGGTCAGGCATTACTTGCCCTTGCTAATTCATACTTGCTGTTCCCAATCACCTCTAGTATTTTGTGTGCTTGGAAGTGGCTTTGGAAAGGATTTACTTCCTATCAATGGATAACATGGCTGTGATTGTGAAGCTTCCTCCAACTCTATAAAGCAAGTTTTATCTGCTTCCTTTTCCTGATCAGGTGGTCTGCAGCAGACACCTACCATGACATCACCCATGTTGCTTTGTCCTCTGATCCATACCTATAACCTCTCAACTGACTTTCTTCTCTTGTTCTCTTTTCTTCCTGTTACCTATGAGCTTCCCTCCCTGCTGTCGCTGAGCATGAAAGGCTGGAGCATGCCAGGCTGCTCAAACTAGGCAGCAAACAAATGTAGCAAAGGCATGGAGGGCAAAAAAGGGGGAGTCATGTCATTGACGAGGGGGAGAGGTGCATCTTTTCTGAGATCTGCCAATGTAGCTTCTCTCACCACCCTTTGCTGGCAAAGATATTAAAGGCCTTCCCATGAGATTGCTCTCTCTTTACCCTGTCTGAAGGTCTTGGAGTCAAAAGGCCAGATATCCCCCCTCATTATCCAAAGCCCAGGTAGAAATTTGAGAGCAGAAAAGCAGGGCATATCTGCAAAACCACCTAAATGTATGTAACTCAAGCTTTATAGGAATCTAAAGTAGAAGGGAGCAGAGCCAAATTTCT
Organism: Neomorphus geoffroyi; assembly: GCA_033558235.1. NCBI lineage: Eukaryota > Metazoa > Chordata > Aves > Cuculiformes > Neomorphidae > Neomorphus > Neomorphus geoffroyi. The sequence continues at coordinate 18,082,083 of JAUMJM010000026.1, forward strand.
GTATGTGATCAATGTGTGTAGAACTCTGCACAAATGTAATTGCTGTCTTTGAATGCAGTATTTCTGGAAGCAGTGCACCTTCCCACCCAGACTGAAGATTGTAGGTCAAAGCAGAACTCACAGAAGTGGTGGAGGTGAATGGAAAGGGTGGGATCCATTCCAGAGAGCACAAATCAGCCAAGAGAGTTAGCCAGTGCTCTTGGAAAGACATTCTGACCGCAGCCAGCTACTCTGACAATGAATGCTTGTAATGAGGAATACATCTTGCACAGAATGCATTTGTTTTGAGGGAAAGGGAGTAAAAGGCACTGAAAGGTGCATAGTGAAGAATATTACTTGTCTGCTGAGTGATTTTTTTGTCTCCTGAGGGTTGGAGTAGTCAGTGATCCATAGAAAGGGATTCTCCTCTTACGTGTGAGGGCTGCTAAACATAGTGAAGAGACACTTCACAACAGCCTGATAGATAATTCTGATAGAGGGAGTGGGCCTGTGTGTGTAGTTAGAGAGCCAAATAATAGAGCTAAATTGCACCTTTCTTTCAAACAGCAGTCCTAAGAGCTGTGGCTTTTTCTACTTGCACCCTCAATATCTGGGCTGGCGTGATTAAGATAAGATCTTTGATTCTGTTTGTCACCAAAATATACCATCCTCCAAAAATTTTATGAGTCTGATGTTGTTCCCTAGTAAGCTGCTTTTGGTCAGACACAATTTGAGACTGGAAAAGAGAATTTCTGATTGCAGTAGCAGGTTAAGTAGAGAAGGGAAAGGGGTCTGGAATGATGCCTATATTTGAGACTTAGTATTTTTTTTTCAAACTAAGCTTTTGAAATGTTCTTGATTGTGGAGTTCCATGCTTTAAGAAAAAAAAAAAGTGTGTGTATTTCTAGATGCGCTTCACTCAGAGGTGTGCACATTTAGAAGAAATTGAGTATTGCAGGGAACCAGATGATGTGAAAATCCACAGCTGGGTTTTCAGCGTCTAATGGCTATAGTCACCTGGTAAGAGCTAGAGCAGAACACACTATGCTTATCTCTAGAAGCTAGACAACCTCTGCACAGAGGAGCTGAGGTTAAGCTTTCATCATTTGTGGTTAAGTTGTATTTAAGTTGCGTAGAGATGGATTCTAATATAAGAAAACTAAGAATAACATGTTTGAAGTTAGTGGAGTTACTAAATTGTAAAGAGATGTAAGAGATCATAACTAGCCCTGCTATTATAAAATAGTTAAGTAGAGCTGACTATAAAATATTGTAAAATATTAAAATGAACTTTATTATATTCTGACACAAAATGAAAAATGAACTTGAATGCATGGATTAAAATAATGCTTTTATTAATTTAAGTCTCCATGGTTCTCCAAGGAGGTCACGGAGTCACAAAATATGATAAAAAGCTGACTTTACTATTGGGACCTCTGGTGGCTGCTTAAGGATATATAAACAGTTCATAAGGCCAGACAGATCCCAGTTGGCTACACATCTGAGCAGCCTCGTATGAAAATGTCGTTCCAGGTAACATCTAGCTGGTTTTAACCAGGATTTGACATTAGTCAGACTTTAGTTTAGTTCAAATACTTTGCTGTGTATTTTAAAAAAGAAAAGCAAAGCATTCAAGTGAGAAAAGTTAGGATGGTATGAAAAAAGCTTTTGAAATAATAAACTGTTTCTGAACTCGGAAAGCACAAGTAACTAGTAAGTGAGTTTTGCTGTATTTGTTACACCCATTATGAGGGGAAAGAAATCAAGTGAAAAGAGGCTCTGAGGAACCTGGCATATATCTATTCTAAGATCCTATTAGAATGCAATTCGGGATGTTGGCTAACATTATATTTGCCGTAGTTATCACTGGCACACTGTGTATTATTTCTATCAGCTACTGAATAGAGATATAGAAACATATGCTGTCAATTATATTGAAATTTATTTTCTTCTCTGTCTGTGACTTCAGTATGTGGTTCAGTTCCACCGAAGTCCAAAACCAGTGCACCAGCACAGCCTTAGGTTACTGACGGAGCTGAGAGAGAATTCAAGGTATTGACTGGCTGTGTTTTTCAATATTTAGCACTTTTCGTGCTTCTAAGTAAGCATTTCTAAAGGAATGATAATTTTGGCCAGATTCCAAGTGGGCAGTTTCATTCTGGCAACCCTTATTGTTCTGACAGCTTCAGCTGAGCTTGTAGTCTTGATCCTATCATCGCCTTTCCTTCATGAATATGTTAAGCTGGTACTGCTTAGAGATGTGTTCTTACTCATTCTCTATCACTCTCGCTTATATGGGCATTTATACATCCATGTGGTAAACTGGATTAAGGAACCGGTAATCTAACCCAGGAAAAATCACTTACCAATTTTAACTGTACCTATTCCCAGGGCAGGCAATGGTGTGGGATGGGAATGGAGTAACGGTGTTGAAAATTATTTCTTTCAGCTGTAGCGCTAGACTATGCCAGTTTAATGTTGGTGTAGCTAGGATCTTATTTTTTCCTGTACACAGCTCCCAAATTGAACATATTTTCAGTGGTATATGAAATGATACCTATATTCACTGATGTCCAGCTGTTTCAAGTGAAGGGCTAAACATATTTCAGAGAAGTCAAGGGGATGCAGTCTGTGCTCTGAAACAGATTCCCACATCTGTTCTGGTTGCTTTGTATAGTTCTTTAGCTTTTGTTCTTTTTTAGGAAAAAACAAGAAAAAATATATTCTCCGCCACACTCCCCCCCCCGACCACTGTATGCAGAGTGCACAAGATAATATAGGTAGAACTAACTTCTATATCTCGTCCTTAATGTATGTGTATGTGTGCACCCTGGAGTCTGAAACCGATGGGCGCTTGCTATGTACCGGTTGTCTATCGTAATTTGGGTACCAGGGCTAACCCCTCGTGTCTTTCAGCCTTCAACAGGAAACTGTTTGGTTTTGATTATGCTCCACCCACCCCCTGCTCTTTTCTTTTCTTTGGCTATTTTAGCTGTGTTGAGAGAAAGAGAGCATCCTTGAGGAAATGCTGCCTAAGACCAGGTCAGCTCAGATTTCCTTAGGCTTACTGAGAGACACGCTGAACAGCAACTGTTTTCTGTGTCATGATATGGTGTGATATAAAGCCAGTTAGAAAGCTGATAAGCAGTCATAGGAAAGAAAGGAAAGCAGCTTTTTGGAACATTCCCAGCTCATATGAGCATTGCTCCAGCAGCTGCAGTAAAAGCAGTGGGAGGTAGCATCCCATAGCAATGAGGCTGATTCAAGTACTTAGATTTTAAAAGTATGTGGTGCAGGGTTCGCACCTTTAGTTCAACATCAGGAACACACATTCTTTATAGGTAAGTTTTCAGGACTGCAGTTTTAGATACACCAGAGCTCAGTGTCATCTGACCCACAGACTAGGCTTGTTTGCAAGGGCTTGAATCATAAATTCTGATTATTCAAGAGATCCCTGTATAATGTCATAGAAATTAATGGATTGCTGTTATGAATAAACTTTGCAGTTTTGGAATCTATAAGGATTTTAAAAATTATTACATAAGCTAAATCTCAGAACGGTTTTTCTAGTGGGCTAATATTGTGAGGCTGTGGGTCAAGTTAGTGTTTTGCTCTTGATTATACTAGAAATTAGTGGTAGAACTGAAATTAGAAAGTCAGATCACTGACAATCAGCCTCTAATATCAGCATTATTTATAAATTTAAATATATAAGCATGCTCAGTGTGCTCTACGAGTATCTGACAAAATAGGTAATACAGATTATATCTTCTTTGCAAAAGGATGAAAGAAGACTAGTATCTCATGCTTTATACTCAGAGGGTGATATTAACTGCTTAAACAAGAACCACGTTCCAGTACTACAAGATAGAGTGCAGATCCAAGGGCAAAATTTGGCTCTAAAGAACTGAATAGAAATTATTCTTAGAAAGGCTTCAATTATCTCCATAGTAAAACTACTAGAATCCTCATTTTCGTCACTAGAGACACTTGATGAGAGTAGCAGATGGCCACACAAAGCAACCATGCTATTTTATTTGAGATTTTAATGTAAACTGAACTCATAAAATATTTTAAATAAGACTTTTAAAATTGGCACAAGAATTCTTAGTTTTTGAAAGCTGTTGGTTGAAATAAAACTTGAAGTAACTTGAAAATCAAACTTCTACCCTGATTTAACTTGTTTTGTCTAATTGTCATACTGTCATTACTTTTTACTGTCCAAATCTCCTCCTAATGTTTGTTCTTCTTGCATGTCAGGCCAATAGCTTCTTTTACACTGGCCATTTAAAGCTGTTCAGTGTTTCTGGCACTTCAGTTAAAAACTTACTTGGTAGAAAATGTTTCTTCTACTCAGCCAGAATTCTGGCACTGGCTTTGGTCTGTTTGTCACTGTCACTTTTCTGGGATGGTGGAGGCAATTATGAGATTCCTGCTCTCTTGATTTCGCTACAGGAAACAGCCACAAACTGGAGGCTTGGTATACCTGGGTGTTATCTTCAGTAGCCCCTGCCACAGGTCATATGAGCACAACAGTCAAGATCCCTTTTTGTCATATCAGTAGTATCTGTCAGCAGGGTAGCGGTGTGGGAATTAGCATTTGCACCTTATTAAAGCTGTGGTAAACCCTGTTGCTCAGTGAAGTCCTCAGGTGCCTGGAAGGCATTAAGCATCACACAGATACATCGACTCCTTCTGCATTATGGGGAACACTTCAGCTGCTGTTTCCCCCTTGCTCTTAAGAGCACGATTTTTCCCATGGTGTGTTCTTGAAGTAGGCATTCCTAAGAATACAAATAATAGCTGTGTAAGCTGAAATCACAGCAACTGCTGTTGTCAACAGTCATGATTTAATTATAAAGATTGACTCTGTGTATCCCTTCATCCCTAAGTAGAGATGAAAGAATATGTGAGGTATGCTATATATCCCATATACAAAGGAGTTTAGAAAAGACACCAAACGTGAAAATCCTGGTGTAAAAAGAGTACTAAATAGGCAAATTCTCTGAGTAAAAATGAAGAGTCTCATAAAGGTTAATTCAGCCTAAGTTTATTAAAGTCATATGTACTGTGTTTTATCTTTCAGGGGTTTTGTTCTCCATTCACTTTTCCAGATATTTAGTCACATTGCTGAGATGAGCACATATCCCAATCAAACAGTTATAGGATTATTAGTACATAATTCCCACTTGACAGCAAAAGGTTGGAGATTTAATTTGTTCAGCTGCTGTGAGCTTGCTGGAACAACTGTGTACCAAAAGAAGGATCCCATAATTTTTTCTCATTTTGTTTTTCAAATATTTACTTTTATGAAATCACTTAACACTAAGGGGCTGTGTTGTCCTTTTAAATCAATGGTGTTGGGCAGACAAATCTGGTGACAGAATTAAACTCTGCTTGTATTTTTTTTTTATGCTTTTAATTCTTCAATAGCAGGAGTTGCCAGGACTACCATTTAAGAAAAACAAAAACCTTGTCATATTTGAATTCAAAATGTATCATTTTGACTTAGATTATTTTTCATATTACAATATTACGGTTGCTTACCTATCTTTTTTGTAGTAACAGCAACAACTTTGACTGATGCTAGATTACATATTTATATCGGGGATCAGGCTGCAAATTTATTCTTTTCCGGAGAGGCAGAAAGACCATGTAAAACTGGTGACCACATGTTGACAGGCTGCATGATTTAACAAAACCAGAGGCAATCATTTCAAAGAAAAATGTTTTATTTTCTGCCAGCAGAGTATAATGGAGAGAAATTGGCTGGTATTATTTTTAAAAATTGCTCAAATCACTGTAGTTAGTATAAAATTGTCTCAGGAACTATTTCCTGTAAGTTAACCAGACATATGATTGTATCCTTTCTATTTTGAATACTGAAGCTCACATTTCATCTGTCTTGTGTAGACCCTGTCAGGTATAATAGCTCTTTGTGATGGTTCTGTCTTTTCCTCTTTCTTTTCTGTAGCTAAATCCCTACCCACAAACCTAATACAATTGCTGGTTTTAAACATCACTCAGTAGCTATTTCAAGCAGTCATTGCACCTCTTTCCCCTTCTGATGAGCTGGTAGATCTATTGACAGGTAAGTTCCAAGATTAACATGCAGTGTTTATGGGTGTATATTGATTGCATTTCCTCTGGACTTCAAAGTATTTCTGCTTTACCTGACTGAGGTTATCCCAGTGATGGCAGGTTTTAAATAGAGTGAGGTGGTGTTTTCAAACACAACTTCCAGGGCATCTTTTGACTAGGAGCAGGATTATGACAGCACTATGTGGTTTTGAAAATCCAGTCTTAATTTTTCGATGTGTTTCGAACATTTGTGTAGATAAGGGCTTTTGGGGATTATCTCAATAATTCATTATTAAGATCATAGCCACAGGAATAGCTATGACAGAGGCTCCCATAATGTATGTGTCTGGGTATACTAGAAATTCAGTGCTTGAGCAATGACTTGTAATGGAGAACATGAACAGCACTACCAATCTTTTGAGGCCTAGGCATACTGTTCGTGTTGAGTAGCAGGGCTGGTTTGATGACAACAGCCTTTAATAATAATATTCTGCCACCAGCCCATCTATGACAAATTTGCTGTTTGCCCTCAGTGATTCACACTGATGCTTTTAAATACTCTCTTTCCCTATTCACCTTCATAGGTCAGCCTCGCAGTGCTGTAGCAGTCAGAGCACTAGCGAAGGTGGCCAAAAGGTTAGGAGGAGAAATGCTGGTTCAAGTCAGATGACTTTAAAAATGGAATAATTTTAAAGGATCATGCTGTGGCTGAATAGGGAGGGAATAAAATTGTCTTCATTTTTATTTATTTATTATTATTATGATTGATAGAACTGTTCTGAACAGGTGACAGCCCGGTCAATCCAAGTGGTCCGTGCTGGGAAACTTGGAAGCCTTTCTCTCTCTGAGGCATTTCAGTTCATTTGGAAAACAGAAAAAAGATAAATCTGGATAAGCAAGAAATGCATATCTTATGCTGAGGGATATTGAGAAACCTTTACAGAATGTCTCAGCTTGTTTCCAATTCTGCCATTTTAACCTGATTTTGCCATTTTACACCAAAAATTGTGAGGTGATGTAAAACAAACTCTTGCCTGGTTATCTTCAGAGCAAGTGATTACTTTACCCTTCAGAAATAAAAGTAAGAAATTATTTTAGAGGATCAGTCCGGGTAGGGCTGGGGTAATTCTACATGCTTGGGAGAAAATATGTTCATTTTTGGGATTTATGAATTAATGTTTTCTCTCATTTTACATGTTCTGTAGCCTTTGGAACTTACTAGATCTGTTTCCATTTCTGAAAAATAAATACCATCACCGGCCAGGAATAACACACAGGGAGAAATATACAACCAATTTTCTAATTCACAGTTATATCTGAGTGTCTCTCTGTGAACCCCAAATTGAAAGACTTAAGTTTTCTTATGAGCGGCAGAGCACTGTAGCCCAGTATGATGCTATTTCAGATATGAACTAAAATAATCTTTAAATGTATCAATTGAAATATTGAACATGGAAAATTATGTTACCCACTGATGATTGCTACTGGAGTCATGCTGAAATGTTGGAATTGTTTAGTTGTTTTTAGGTTGAAAAAAAGAGAGTGCTAAAATAAAGACTGGAAAGCATACAATGACTAAGTTTATTTAGTCAATCAAGTGTCATGTGAAAGGGAAGGTTAAAAGGGTGACTTGACATGGCCTCAGTTACCCAGACAGGCAGAAGATAGCAGATATTTGGAGTTTCTTTTGTTTAGTGGACAAAGGAATCATAAGAGTCAGTGACTGAAAGCTGATTTCAGCAAAGTTGAAACTGGAAATAAACCACAAAATGTTAATGGTGAGGCTAATTTAAACATTGCAGCTGCTTCGCAATAGGAATTCTTTGCATCTTGAAGTTTCCAGATAAGGTTTGATGCTTTTGCAAAAGAAAACAGAATTACTGGGTAACATTATATGGCCTGCCCCATGATGATAGTTCCTAGATAATCATAATATTCCTCTCCGATCTGGACCTGTGAGACTTTGCAGGGAGGTGCTTTATCTACTGAGTAACTAAGAGGCTACTTTTAAGGCCAAACAGCTTTTCATGAGGGGACCTTACCTCTGGGTCTCACTTTCTTTCGTGGTTTGTCGCTCATGTTTCTTGATCTCTGTGGCTGGTTGCCCCTTTCTGAGGCAGGGTTTTTGCAAGGAGCTTTACTCTTCAGTGGTAGTTTAGCCTGAGCAGCTGTTGATCAGTATTTCAGAGCACTGATAATTTTAAGGAATTTGATACATGCAGTCTGATGGATTTAGGATATTGCCTCTCCCTTGTAGTCAGATATTACTGAATTACTTCAAAGTTGAGATTTATGTCTCAACTGTTAAAGATTTGAGGCTTTTGAATAAGTGTTGCTTTTTAGAGTTTTAGGATCATAATTGATGATGCATGTGTTTCAAGGAAAGCTTTTGGTATATTGATGCTTAAAGCAGGTCCCAGTTTAGCCCTCCAGCCCCAGCATAATTTGGCACCTAACCTCTGGACATTGTAGTTCCAGTTCTCCCCAACAGTGAAAGGGAAATGAGGGAGAGAGGTTTGTGGATTGGAAACTAAAACTAAAATACCTTTAACGAAACTATAACAATAAAAAGAAAATAATAAGAAAATATATACAAATATATTTAAAACTCCAGTAGCCAGCTCCTAGATACATCACCACCATTGCTGCAGAGCAGGCATAGGGAAAGTTGAACTCAGCAGCAGATGGGAGCTGGGTTCAGGAACTGCTTTAAGGAACACATGGATCAGGATTGGGAGTAGACGAACAGATAAGATCCTCCTTGGACATTGGCTATCAAACAAGAGAAGTTGACCCTTATGTTCCCTAAGCTTTATACTGAGTATGACGTATATGGAATAGGATACTTGGTTAGTCAGTTTGGGTCACCTGTCCTGTCTGCTTCTCTGGACAGGTGTTCAGGCATTGGAGAAAACCCATGGGTTGAGATAAAAACAGTTTAATCATTAAAGCAAAAACCATGCATGCAAGCAAAGCAAAAGTAAGGAATTCATTCACTGCTTCGTATCAGTAGGCAGGTGTTCAGCCATCTCTGGGAAAGCAGGGCTCTATCACTCATAATGATTACTGGGGAGGACAAATATTTTGGAAGACAAACACTGTCACTCTGAACGTCCTCCCATTCCTCCTTCTTCTCCCAGCTTTATATGCTGACCATGGTGCCATATAGTATGGAACTGAATGTTTGGTCACTTTGGGGCAGCTTTCCCAGCTCTGTCACCTCAAAACAGAAAAGGCCTTGGTGCTGTGCAAGCACTGCTCAGCAGTAACTGAAGCATCCCTGTGTTATCATCACTGTTTTCATCACAAATCCAAAACACAGCCCCATACTAGCTACGATGAAGAAAATTAACTCTGTCCCAGCCAAAACCAGCATCCTATACCATATCTGAAATCTAATTTAGAAATTAGATCTTAGATCTACTACAAGTGCCTGAAAACTGAAATCCTTAGGGACATACCTCTGGTGTAGCAGTTACCACTATTGCGAGGCAGTTCATGGTCTGCGTCGAGTGCATAACCTCTGGCAATAGATTCTTCTCAGCATTTCAGGAAACACATGAATCCAGTAGTGTGTGTGGCCAGTACTGATATGCGTAAAAGGAACAAGAAGGAAGCTTTTTCTTCTGCAATCAGTGTGGGTTTCATTTTTATCCCACTGTATCAAAACTGCTGAAACTATGACGATATCATCTTTTTCATATGATGCGTAAGTCTTTGTTATGCACCTAAAATCCACAGCCATGTAACTAAGAAATGTTTCAATAAATTTTTATCTATCTGCATATAAAATTTCATTTTGGGGACCAGCCGTGAATGAGCATGGAAAATTTCAACTAAAAGGTTATTTCTTAAAAAAGGTTATAACAAACTGAAAGTAGAAAGAATTTCCATCAACCTGTTACACTTATGGAGAGCTACTAAACTACACTGAAACATGATGATGCAGGCAATGTTTTTTAAAAATAGTATGTTAAATATAAAACTGAATGCTTTGGACATTAAGCACTTTAACCCTTATGTAGGCTTCCTATTATTTATTCATTTATTATTAATAGACTGGAAGGCAGAATGGAAGAAACAGGATAATAAAGATTTTTTTGTGGGTTTTGTTGGTTTCTGGGGCTCATTTAATGCATTTTATACTATTTGAAGAGGTCATTTTAAGGACATGAGCGTTATTTATGAATATGAAATATGCATGTTGTTTTTAATGACTAATAAAACCTAAAGGTTTGTAATTAGAACTGGGGAGAGGCTTGTGGAGTGCAGTGCCCAGTAACATGTTGCTTCATGTTGCTTTTTTTGCTAACTTGTAAACTGTAATGCGTATGGTGTCCTTGACATTCTGCTTGACATTTGGGAAAGGGTTCCTTCTTGCTAAACTAACTGTAAAATTCTTCAGCATTTGGCAAGTCTTTCATGTTCATAGAATCATAAGGTTGGAAGAGACCTCTGAGATCACCGAGTCCAACCATGCCTGTCTCCCTACTAAACCATGTCCCTAAGGAACTCATCTACCCGTTTTTTAAACGCCTTCAGAGATGGTGACTCCACCACCTCCCTGGGCAGCCTGTTCCAATCCCTGACCACTCTTTCAGTAAAGAAATTCTTTCTAATGTCCAGTCTAAACTTCCCCTGGCACAACTTGTGGCCATTTCCTCTTGTCCTATCACTTGCCACTTGTGAGAAGAGCCCAGCACCCACTTCACCACAACCTCCTTTCAGGCAGTTGTAGAGAGTGATGAGGTCTCCCCTCAGCCTCCTCTTCTCCAAGCTAAACAACCCCAGTTCTCTCAGTAGCTCCTAATAGGACTTTTCTCCAGCCCCCTCACCAGCCTTGTTGCCCTTCTCTGCACGTGCTCCAGCCCCTCAATGTCTTCCTTGTAGTGAGGGGCCCCAAACTGAACCCAGCACTCGAGGTGCGGCCTCACCAGTGCTGAGTACAGGGGCACAATCACCTCCCTGCTCCTGCTGCCCACGCTGTTTCTGATAGAGGCCAAGATGCCATTGGCCCTCTTGGCCACCTGGGCACACTGCTGACTCATGTTCAGCTGGATGTCAACCAACACCCCCAGGTCCTTCTCTGCCAGGCAGCTCTCCAGCCACTCCTCCCCCAAGCCTGTAACGCTGCATGGGGTTGTTGTGTCCCAAGTGCAGGACTCTGCGCTTGGCCTTCTTGAACCTCATCCCATTGGTCTCAGCCCATCAATCCAGCCTGTCCAGATCCCTCTGCAGAGCCTCCCTTCCTTCAAGCAGATCCACACTTGCACCCAGCTTGGTGTCATCTGCAAATTGCTGAGGGTGCACTCAATGCCTTCATCGAGATCATTGATAAAGATGTTGAACAGGACTGGATGCAGCACTGAACCGTGGGGAACACTGCTCGTGACTGGTTTCCAACTGGATTTAGTTTACCACAACCCTTTGGGCTCGGCCATCCAGCCAGTTTTTAACCCAGCAGAGGATGTGCCTGTCCACGCCAATGGCAGCCGGTTTCTCCAGCAGGATGCTGTGAGAAACGGTGTCAAAGGCTTTACTGAAGTCCAGGTACACCACATCCACAGCCTTTCCTTTGTCCATTAAACGGGTAACCTTGTCATAGAGGGAGATCAAGTTGGTCTGGCAGGACCCGTTCCTTGGGAAGGAGATGTAAGTATAGCCTAATTGCCCCAAGAAACAGATAGGAGGTAGAAAGATAGCCTTGGAAAGCGCATGTTAATAATGATATAGAGAAGACTGATAGAGTTTTGTGTTTTAGGGTTATGTTTGTTTGGGTTTCGTTTTGGGGGTTTTGGGAGGGGTTTTTTTTGTTGTGTGTTGTTTTGTTGGGTTTTGGGGGTTTTTTTTAAGTCGTGGTTCTGTGTCTAAAACTATGTACTTGCCTGGTTTTGTTTCTTAAAACTTCACACTTCTGTAACACTAGCAGTGGTATCGAAACCATTTCTTTAGACTTGAAAATTCAGGTGGTCTACATGATGCACATTTCTTTGTGTTTGATAATTACTGTTTTATGGTCAGACTTCTTTTTCCCCCCAGCTTCTTCTGCCCTTCACTAGTGTTTGCGTGACAGTTACCCGGTTGCCACTTGTCCCAGAGGATTAAATAGAAATTAAATGTAGGCCCTCTGCAAGGAAAGTCAGTGGAAATTTTAGTGTGTCCTGTAATGTGGAAGCAGTAATAAAAGTTATTTCAGTGGTGGCAGGTGTGAAAGAGACACTTACTTGTGAAAACCTTGCTGGTGAATGTACACTGAACTGGTCAGGGTTCAAACCAGGGGGCTAAAAGGGAAAGGCCTTGCAGCTCATTCATACTCTACTGAGGCAATAGTTCAACAGCTAACACTACACCTTCAGGAGTGGAGCTTGTGCTTCTGGAAAAATGAGCTTCAAGAAATCCGTCAGTGAGCTTCTGGAGACTTGCACAGGCAGAAGCGTCTTCCTGAGATGGTGAAAGAAAAATTCTGCATGCACTGCTTGGTTTTGAGCATTCAGTGGATGTACCTACACCACCACCCAGCCTGGCTGTTGCATGTTGGGGTTTTTTTTCAGATGTGCCAGAGGTATTTTTAAACTAGGTAGCTTGAGTATCAATGACAACGTGACCTCTATCAGTACAGGTTTTATCACAGGCAGCAAAAAACATGCAGGACTCAGGGCTGATATTGGTTCTGTAGCTCATTGTGTGTCCTGTTGAAGTTATATTGTTGTCAGTTTTAAGATAGCTCAGTTATGTCTCTGTAAATTGCAGTAGCTCCTTTGGATTGCAGTGCCAGAGTATCCTATATCCCTTCAGTGTCTTGTCAAGACTCCCATTGGTAGGGTTTAAAACCACAACTTGCGTGTGTTCACTATTGACCCATCAGTGTTAGCATAACTTTTATATGGGAAAGAGATAATGATGAGATGGTGACTGTAAGAGTGGGTAGGAAGATGAAGTGAATCATGTTATATTTTTCAGAATGGGTCTGCTATTACAGTAATTGAGAACACACCACCAAGAGATTATTTATGTGGCAGCAGTAAAAGAGACAAGTTGGAATTCTTGCCTTTTATTTTTTTTCCCAGGCTCTGGGAACTAAATTGGAGCGGATAGTTACAGAAAGCACAGCCAACTCTAACAAAATCCCTATTTAGGTCATCTGTAAAGAGGAAACATGGGATGTCTGAATGCAAGATTGTGCTCTTCGGCCTTTCGGCAGTAGTAAAACTTCATAGTATAGATAAACTACCTCGCACAGACACTGCTTTTATTAAGAAAAAAAAAAAAAAAAAAGTGGATTTTTAACCTGTGCAGCTTTCAGTGCCAGAGCTACCACTGGTAAAATAATATTATGGAAAATAACAGCCATGCTGATATAAACGTTCCAGTAAAAATTTAAACATTTCTGCAGTAGCTCTGATATAGGTGAGTAAAATAGCAGATGCTTACTATTCTTTGAAATATTGAGAACCAGATCAAAACCCTGTAACCTGAATTGTTCCTTCTTAAAGACAGTAGTCACAAAAGGAGTATAATTAGACATTTGGATTCTCTTTGCTCATTTCAGAGCGATTTAGTTATGTAGTAACTGCTACTATGCCCAAAGTGTAAAACTTGTATGTGAACTGTGATATGCTATATAGTGTATTTAATATGGTATATGAGATAGCTTTAGTCGAGGTTCTCCAAATATGCTGTCTGGCTTTGAAATTTAGAGTAATACCTTTACTTCAAGCAGGTAGATAGGACATGCAGTGACTTTATGTCTCCCCCACATCATATAATGGGTGCAGTTTTTCATGTGTTTGTAAGACTGCCAGCACTCAGGGCTGTGGTCACAATCTGACAGCAGTGTACCTGTGCTGTTTCTTTGGTTACCCATAGAAATACTGTAGTGAAATTGCACTTTTCATCTTTATGCTGAATAAATTACTTCTTTACATATTCGGTAATATATTCTCCTGTCACATAACTCTTGTTATTGTTAATTGGAATTGCTTATGCTCATTGAGGGAGGAATACTTTTCATCCTGTTTTGAATGAAAATCTGTAATCTTGAATTTGTTTCTAAACTTCAGTCATGAGAGAGCAGTGCAGGAAATTGCTGCTGTTCCACCAAATTAGCTTCTCAGATATCCTTTTAATTGGAGACCATAACTCAGATTCTTAGTATTTTAGGAAGCTGAACAACACAAATTGAAATACAGATATTTCCAGTAAGGACTCAGTTCAAAGAAGGCTTTTATACACAGATGAGTTTGCTAACAAATAGCATGTCATATGATAATGAGACCATGTTTTCTTCTGCAGTTTCACATTTCTTAACTGCACTGCTGTGAAATAAGTGGAGTGTTTATCCACTCTCTCTTAAACTGACAAATCTCTGCTAGGGACGAGTGTGCCCACTATAGACAGAACATAGGTATACAAAAAAAGTCTGAACTCTCAATCAAAAACACACCACTTCCAAATGCAATATATTACGCTTGTTCAGAACATTCATTTCCACCAAAGTATTCTGGTTTTAATGTAAAGACTTCAATTTATGTTTAAGAACAAGCAAACTGTAGTACTTTGACAACCGTTCACACTTAATTTCTTTGCATTAAACCAACAGCATTCTTTTTCACAAACATCCATTGTTAGGACAATGCTCTCAGATGGAATTTATGAGAAATGGAATTATGTTACCAAGGAGATAGCATTTACTATAATGAAGAGTAGATCCTAGAAAATGGCCCCTTTTACAGCAGCTCAGAACAGAGCCACAAAAGCAATTGATTGGTCTTGGCATTTAGTCTTATATCAGCTGTGTCATCCATAGCTTCAGGAGTGAGAACACTAATCTGAAGTGACATTTCTGTTCTGGCGGGCTTTTCTGCCCTGATGAAAGCAATTACTTCATTCCTAAATGATAATTTGCAGGAGTTTCAGCCACTTTAATTGATAATATTTTGTTCTGAGAAGTTCAATTGTGAAGTGATTAGCTGATTTGGTAAATAGAAATTTAAGGTGTGAAATGTACAAGTTGCTCCAAGGTAAAGTGCTGTTTATTGGGTGCTGCAAAATTGCTTGATAAAACTGCAGTTTCTCTATTATTATGAGGCTGGAAGTTGCTTAGTTCAACATAGGAAGAAAAAAGATCAAAACACTAGTGTTGTGGTAGTAGACTTGATTTGAACTGGTGTATCACAGCTCACTTAATTGTGGCTGTATCAAAGTGTACATTAGTTTTAAAAGATTGTGTAGGATGACAATTTTGTAATCCTTAAAAACCTGCCAGATTCCTATTATTATTATGTTCAAGTGACTCACTTTGAAAGTGAATCCAGTTATTTAAATGTTGCAATAGAGGTGCTTATTTGCAATAAAACATTCAATTTAGTGATTAGTTCAAGCATACAAAACCCTTTTCCTTGAACCACATTTGCATACTGAAAATAAAGTAAAATAAACCTGTTCTGGCAAACGACAGACCCTAAAACCTACCTCAAATCTCACTGATGTAATAAAAATCTTGGGTTAGTATAGGGGTTTTTTTTTCCATAAGTTGCACATTATTTTTACAATAATTGTTAAAGCACGTTTGGTAAAATGTATTTTTGCTATCTACAAGGAAAAGAGGCTTTTTAATAGAAACCAGTTCTGTGATATTTTCCTATATAGAGAAAAAATAATGGTCATTTCATGTGTTAAATGAGAAATATGAAGCAAAAATGAAGGTCAAACTGATTTAGCACATCAAACAGTCTTTGTCAGCCAAGCTTAATATATCCTGAGTTTGTGGAACAAATGAAATTTTGCTGCTATGTTACACTTTGCTTCCAAACAACCATTACAACTGGTTTTATATATTGTGTGAGCATCAGACCATCAAACAGTGCATCTTTACTGACGTGTTGCTGCAGTGATGATCTACAGCAGCAATCTGCCATTTATATAAGGGCAAAACGTGCATCTATATTTAGTTGTGAAATTGGCCTATTATACTCTTGATGTTTACAGAGGCTAACATAAATTAATGATGACAGCTATGAGCAGTGCATTAGTTAAACAGCAGAGTTTTTACCTTGAACTTGAAGGTTCCAGCTTTAACTTCCAGCATATACTATACAGCTTTCTTCAGATATTAAAGTCTTCTGAAAACACTAATTTTTCTTGGATAGCATTAAATGGCTTCAATTTGTGGGCTGTGCCATTGATGGTAATGTCAGGTAATGGTTTCATTTACATTTCTGGCAAACTTTTGCCCCATAAGAACGGTGATATTTATGGTGTGGCAAAGATGGACGCCCCTGAAAAGCATTTGGTCATTGAAAGGGTCTGATTTGACTGACTTGGAACTTAGTCAGATGTCAGATATCCCTTGTTTGATGAAAAGAACAGTTTGATGAAGCAGTGCAGCTCACTAGGTTATGTACTGCTCTTTCACCTGAAAGTCTCCATATGCAGCTCGTGCGAGAACAAGTATAGCTACTCTAGTGACTATAGATTCCGGTTAACTATGAGCACAGATCTGACAAGTATGCAGGTGTTCAAAGGTTCATGAGTAAAAATGCTGAAGTCTTTGATGAATTTTTGATGGATGAATTTTTAATACAGGTCGACCTTTTTCCTTTGAGGCTGCATGGTAAATTAATTGATAAATAGTGGGACTGAGCAATATTCGCATCTCCTAAGCACACAAGAAGAAAAATCCATAAAAATCTGCTGTCTGACTTCTCAGATGTACTTAAAAAAGAAAGAAGAAGGTAAAATGTAATGTGGCTTTTGATTTTCCTCCTTTCCTCTTTTTTGGGGGGAGGTTTTACCCTCACAAAAGCGTTCTTCCCATTTAAACAGCGTAACTTTTTTATTAGTCTTGAAGTTCTTGTAGTTTCAGTTTAGAAGCAATCTGTCTGAAAAGGAGGTATATGAATAGGACAGCAGAAAGAAGGAAAAGCAAAGAAAGGAAGAAGCCATTAGGTCAAGAAGTTGTCATAATCCCAAAGGACAACAAAGTACTATGTAGAAATTAGAGGTAAATATGTTAACATACTTTCAGCACCAATTTTTCAGAATAATTAAATTAGTCTTAAGAAGTTGGAGAGGATTTTTTCTTCTTTTAATTCACATCTGCAGGGACATTAGCTCTATTGCTTCATTCTTTTATACTCACATATTTGTGAGCTCTCTAGAGCATAACATTTGGAAAAACAGAACAATAACAAAACCCCTCAATGACAGGAGGCTTTACGCTCCTGCTGCCACCAGTGGTGATGCTTAACTCACTAGACTGGACTTTTCAACTGCAGCATGTACAAACTGTAGTGCAGGTTACTCTGCTTTACTTCCTTCATCTTTTTCCCAGTCTAAATATTTTTATTTTGAATCTGAAATGTGAACAGCTGTCCCGATGAATATCCAGTTGGATATTTTTTGAGATGTCCCTATTAAGGAACACTTTTGAAAAAACCTCAGGCATGAGAAGAGTCACATAGAAGCAAAATAAATAAATATTCCAAATAATTGAGTCATTTCAATACTGTTGTTCTTTTATTCTTTGAACTACAATTAAGTCTTAACTGTCCCATGAGATCAGTGAAATGAAAACAGATCTTCATAGGCCAGAACATGGCCTATCATTAGCCACCTATAGGTGGACTTGGATATTATCTTGATAAATTGCCCAGGTGTTAAAAGTCAGCTTTTCTATGTATGCGTTGTTATAAACGGGCTAAGCTGCCCTCATTGTTCACACTGGTCAGCTTGAAGCCCCAGAAAATATTCTTCTCAAGAATGTGACTGAGGGAGGGACCAGGCAATAAATTATTCCTGTAATAGAACAGAATGTGTAAACATTCATATTAGTTAAATTGTCATAGTCATCTACTACATTTCATTACTAGAAATGCAGAAATGATTTAAATAGGTTATTAAAAAAAGAGGAAGGTATCTAAAGTTGATCTAAATATAAAAATGTCCAAAGTATATCAATACTTTATTGTCTCATAGTAATATAAAACAAGGCAAGAACACTATAAGTGGATGATTCTACTGTATCTCATATAGAATTGCACAAATGCAGACCTATAGACTCAGGAGGAGCATAAATTTTTTTCCTTATGTTGTGTAATACTACAGCTTTACTCAATAGCAAGTAAGGATTCTTCTGTTCTTTATATTGGAAAAAGATGTACACAGGATGACATACATAATTGAAATTCTCTTTCGGGGGGTTGTTGGGGTTGTATTGCTTAGCTCCAGTCCGTTTTATTTTGTTTTGTCACAGATTCATTGTGTGTTCTAATGTTGCACATCCTTTCCATATATCTGATTTCCGTGAAATGCGTATAAACTCCGCCTGACTACAGCCTTTGGAGAGCTGGATGATGCTTATAGTGGACCTTGAATTTAAAAGACTAGACTGATATGAGAATGCACGTGTGCGTGTGCATATTGTTTCATTCTCTATAAAGCTTGTTATAAAAATTATTAGATATTGTTTAGTGTTATTATTGTACTCTATCTGGGTTTTGCTACTAATCCATATTGTTGTTAAAGGCTTAAGAAATTTGCTACTGGTCGATAACAGCCAAATTAACAAGTACAATATTGTTTAGTATTACAAGAAAAAGTGCTCTGTTCTGGATACTGTTGTGCTTGTAAAGTTTCTCCTGAAATCAGGGAGGATTTCAATAGAATCTAAAGTAGTGTGCATCCTCTGTGAGCATTTATCATACTTCTCTGCTTGTAGTTAATGAAAATGAACAAAAACTGTGATGGCCAGCCGCAGACAAGCTGTCAGTCGGCTGGAACCATTATATCTGGAGCTCAGCAACCTGCTTGTCTCTCAGCCTTGTGTTGTGACCATGTCCCCCAATCCAGTCTCTACTGATGAGAAATATACGCTAAGGGTGTATCATAAAACCCCACAGGTGCTGTTATATGGGGCTGAGAAGAGGGAGACCAACATCTCTGAGAAGCCCAGCTTGGAGTGTCTTGCCTGCATCATGTTTAAGGGAACAGTGGAGGTGAAATGTAAATGTGAGCTGCCTTTCTAAAACTGAGCAAATATGCCATGTATCTGTATTTTCGAATTGCAGACACAAATATTTATTTGTAACCAAGCCATTCAATATACAAACTCATGGAATTAAATTATTTCACTGATTTTTACTGCCCAAACTGAGATGCAGAAGCAAGGTATTGTTATACTGAAAAATCCTTGCTAATATAGGTCAATGAATCTGTTGATGTGGCTGTAATATGTCTGATTGCCATTATATGCTGCAAAAATTAGAAACTGTGATTCTCCCATCTTTAAAGTGACAGATAATGGTCTGTCAGATGTGTGGAGGTTGTGGGCTTGCACACAGATATGGATGCATGTATATGCTTATGGATATAAAATGTAAAAAATGATGTGAAATAAAATATGAACCAGGTTAAGCTTGGAATGACCACAAGCACAATGAAATCACAAGTGAGTTATGAGTACCAATAAAACTTTTATGCAACACCATATTATCGTGTCTTCTGCATCTGCTGTGTCTTCAACAGAAAATCTACTTTAGAAATGTTACGTATACCATTTTAAAATTATATGGCAGTATTTATTGTACCCTTTCATCTGTAAAAGCCAGGCCTCCCTCATATCAGTCCATCTGGAAAGGCCTTAAAAGAAAAAAATAATATATGTTTTAGAAACCAGTAGGTTGCTATCAAAATAGCAATAGCTTTCTAGCCATTAAATATCCTCTTTATATGGTACTGCATCTTGGAATTATCAGCAGCTAGCAGCTGGAAACCTCTTAGTCTTCTTTAGTGGATGCTGTATGTGGAAATTCTTTGAGAAGTATGTTCTTAAGGGAATGCATGAAGTTTTGCCATTGTATGACAACATTATTCTTTGATATCTTACAGTGATGCACTCTGATCCAATTATCTGAGTTTCTTCACCTTTTCCACAGAAAGCAAAGAGGGAGCAATTTCTGTGTCCCTTGGGTGTATTTCCCACTGTTACTTTCTTGCTGGTACTGTGGGTAGCATATGTAGATTTTCTTGTCTGTTTGGGGACCTTCTCTATCATGCAAGAGTTCTTACATGTGCAATGCTTGCTTTCTTGGTGCTTTTTGAATGTTTTTGAAATCCACTTGCCAAACATGGGTATAGTTTCCCACACTTTTTTTTTTCTCACCATTAGAAGAGCCTGTGGGTATTTCTAAGTTTTTGCAGCCTGATATTCTACCAAATTAATTTGTGTTACCAAGAACCACCTCTAACCTCAATGTCATATAACAGGATTCAAGATGAGTTTGGCTTCTGTGACAGCACCACTCATTCCTGTTGTGAGCTTCACTCCACTGTTTTCTAGTATCTTCTTGGGATTATCAGCGCTAGCACGTTAAGAGCATCTGATGATGAAGCCGATGTTACCTATCAGAATCACAGTTGCCAGACAGCATTAACAGTTATGTTTAGGTCATATCAAGTGAATTCCTGCATCCTGCTGAGGAAATCACGGCTCCCAAATTAAGTACCAATTGTATCAGCATAAGTGTAGTGTCCGGTGCTACAAATGTATTTTCCTAGTGGAATTATGTAGAGTAGAAATTAGGATTTGTGTGCATGTTTTGATAGACACTGTTTCTAAATTTATCTTGGTGCACTGATGCCAAGAAGAGAGTGCTATAAGTTACAAACTTGAGTTGCTCAGTGAAGCTTCCACAAATGACAATACATCAAATGGTTGGGAGGAAAAACATGTTATTAATAATGCTGTTTCTCAGGATTTTGTTTTGTATGTCTGCCGTGCCAGCTACCCATCCCTTGTACGTTAGAGTGTTTTTATTGAAAAAGTTGGGGTACACATAGGTGGTTTTCAAAGGATGCTGCTTACTTATGCACCCAGCCCCACCTTTCAGCTGAACTGACTTCCATTGCAAACTGTTATTGATCCAGCAACACAGTATCTAAGTTTACCTTGCAATATATTATGACGTTTCAGAAATCTCCTGAGCCCTGTATGGGTCTTGTAAACTGTGCATTCAGTCTTTGGTGTTGCTAAGGAATATTCTATCACCATTCAATTTCGAACCTTTTTCAATTTTGAAAGTTTCTGGGATCGGTAATGTATGTGATTTATTTTACTAGACATCTCCAAAAAGACCCCTTCTTACATAGGGTTGTAAGTGTATGCTTTGGAAATAAAGTTTGAACCTCATGGTACAAACTTTCAGAATGGATCTGCCATGAAACTGAGCTTTCACTTGGCAAGTAATTGGGCAGAGACACTTGTCTGTCTCTCCATTATGTTACTGTTGCAGGTATTTAATTTGTATAGGGTATCTTACTTCACTGTAATGAATTCAACAGTTCACATCCTGCAGAGCTGTAACTTCCAGGTTTCTGCATATACATAAAATATTTCTATCAGCTATATTTAATGCACCTTTTAAGGGTTTTTACACATCTATGATGGCAGATATTTAAAATTTTGAATTGGACGGAGATGCATCCACAACAAGCATTGTAAAATCTTATTTTTCAGGTTCTTTTCTCCTAGAACATAACTTAGAAAGCTAGCTGCTGGCAGTCTATATAGAGTTCATAAAGACGTGTATTCTTCAGTGTGGGTTCAGTAGGATGGTATAGCTTTACCTGTGAGTAATGACGTGCCATTTCCTCCTGTATCTTAATCTCAACATCCTTGTAACGTCATCAAATTGATAAATAAACAAAGCAAAGACAAGACAGAGTCTTTGTGAGGGGCAAGAACAGTTTCTACTCACTTTATACAGTGATTGGCAGGCACGTACCCCAGAATCAGCACTAACCTTTATGCACTAAGGCAAAAATGTGGCCAAGTTTATCACATCCTGAGTTGAACACTCTGCTCTATCAACACCCCCTCCCCCCAGCTTGAAAACTTTCCATCCAAAAAAAAAGAAGCAGTATCTGTTTCTTTGTATTATCTATGCATTAACTCCTCATCTTTTGGGAAGTGTACTGTACATTTCTTTGTCTGCTCTAAACCATAAAAAAAAAAAAAGTTACTATCTTTTCTCTTGCAAAGCTCTATATTGAGACAAACTGAAACTTGTGGTTTCCTTTGAGTTTCAGGGAAGGATCAGGAGAAGACCCCAGGGGCTACCCACTGCCATCAGAATGTCCATTCAGCAGTTTTTCACCAATTAAACAAATACCCCAGGAGTAAAATCTGAGTTACCTTTAGTTGTTGCATATGTGTGAAAGCAACTGATACATTGATACAACAGGGCTAAATTAATATTTTTGCATTTCCACTTGCTCAGTGTAAAGCAGAAGATCCTTTCTGACTGAAAATGTCTGACATGTATGTGTTACTGAATTGCAATCAGAAATGTGAAGCACATAACTGTATTAACTGCTTGCTCACCCCACTGACAAAGGTTGCTGTTCCCACAGCAAGGACAGCTGAACAACTCATAGCAGCTTCATGAAATCCATAAAGGTTTACCTTATTATAGCAGACGTAAATTCTGCGGCTCAGAATCTACTGTACAAACTGTCCTCTTGGCTACACTGCACAAATTTAGACAAAATTGGGTTGCAGTGGGTCAGGAGAAGCAGTGGTGTCTGTGCAGGTAAATCCCGCATGCACACAGCATTCTTGGGAATCTTTTCTTGTGACTGGCAGCAGAAAAATGAAGGGCAGGCTAAGAAAAAGTGGCTGAAATGAGTTAGAAGTAGTTACTTAATATGTTGACTACCGCTGACACTCAATCATTCAAAGACTGGAGTGCCATTAAATATGTCCTGAAGTCTGCACATCCATGCGCAACAGCATTTTGAAAATGTCTAGTTTGTATAGAAAACCAGCAGTGAAAAAGCAAATTGGTTAAATGTGGTGGAGCACTAATACTGATGAATGTCCTACTTTGTTTATTTTCTTTCAGTTTACAAGCTTTGAGGAAGGAAAAGTCCCGAGATGCTGCTCGCTCTCGCCGGGGAAAGGAGAATTTTGAATTCTATGAATTGGCAAAGTTGTTGCCACTGCCTGCAGCCATTACCAGCCAGCTTGACAAGGCATCTATCATCCGTCTTACAATTAGCTATCTGAAAATGAGGGACTTTGCTAATCAAGGAGATCCTCCGTGGAACTTGAGAATGGAAGGACCTCCGCCTAATACATCAGTAAAAGGTATGGAGTAAATATGTTGTATAGTGTCGAATATGGCAGCCTTTAGTAATCTCTAAATTGAAATTTTTACCATCATCCTTTCTTCTTTCCCTGCATATCAAATCCTTTAAAGGGATACAAATGTGGAAATCTGAGGTCTGCATGAGAAAGACACCATGTGAAGGTGAAATAAACCTCTTATATTATTTTCTATTTAACAATGAACCCATTGATGTTACTATTACAGCTGTACGTCTTCTGGGTGGCGTAGACTGAATTCTAAGTAAAGTTTTTTAGCAGCGATTACGTTGTTTTGTTTTAGTATTTTATAGAAGGATAGATTTGAGAGGAGCGTGGAATTATTCCTTGATGCGAAAACTCAGTCTCTAATTCTGTGGTTAAACCCTTAAGAGAGAATCTTGTATTTCTGAAGTTCAAGAGCATCACATCCAAATTTTCAAACCTTCAGGTTAAAGACTAGGATTTTATTTATCATCTTGCAATGCATATAGAAATTATTTTGACTTCCACACCAGTAGGCACCTATCAACATTTCAGGTAAAATAGACTGGTTTTCAATACTAAACACCCTTTCTTTATGCTCAAACAAGCAGCTGGGCAGCAAAAGTTGGGTAATAGAATAAACAGTTATTTTAGAGGCTGTGTATGTGTTGGTCCTAAATAGCATTACCGATGACTTGTGTAAACCAGAGGTTTTTTATAGTTTCTGTTTTACTTATGCTACTGATGTAGATGAGTGTGATCTTGCTGTCTAAGTATCTCAAGTTAGGGAGCAGTTTGCATTAGCAGAAGCAAAGTTACCAAAATCTGGGAATTGTGGTTGTCCTGATTTTGATAGCACAGAAAACAATCCTGTTTTATTTTAGCTGCTGATCGCACATTTTGGAGGAAAAGTATTTTGGAAAGAGGCATATGAGATTTAAGCACTGCTTTTTTTCCTTCTCATTATGAAACTTAAACTCTTAATCTACACTGAACAAGATAGACTGTATACAGCATGAAGCAAAAGAAGAAGCCGCCTTTAAGGGTAAAAGGAAGAAGGGGAAATAGAACCTCATTTATCAGATCACTACTGCTCATGAAGGCTTACTGGTATGGATGTTGCAAATTGCTTTTACCTGTTCTTCCATTTAATGGAAGTAATATTAGTTAAGGAAAGTTATAATTTTCGGTGAATGGAGATAAGGGAAAAAACAAAGGACTTTAAGGCTGGTGATTTAGTAGCTGGACATATCTGTGTCATTTCATATATTTAATTTATATTATCTGCTAAATCATATATAGTTTTCATGGAGGAAAAAAGTAATACTTGCATCATCCAGAACATGAGTATAACATGGTTCATCAGGTTTCTGATATAATATGCAAATGTTCTCCATGTTTTCAAGATGAGCGTTTATACTTAAGCAATTAAACAGTGTTTCAAGGCGGATGTAAAGTGGGCTCTGCTGTACAATCTCTGTTAAAATAAATAATTCCTTCCAGAATGCTTGTAGGTTACAAATACTTCTGCAAGCTGTCCTATATTACAGAAGGTCTTATCTCTGCACATCTCTGTGTATGTTTTTAGAGTATCTGGGATCTGTTCTTCGTTATCCTCTTGTGGAATATATGCCTGAATTCTGAAGCTTCCTTTTTGTGCAAAGATTCTAATGAAGAAAAGAAAATTAAGAGAGAACAAAACCTTATTCTCAGACAACAGTATAAATAGTGTGACTTAGGTTAATGCATTTCTCCCTATTAAAATATCTATGTAAACATTTAATGTCTTTTTACCCTATCTAATATAATGATCCTGTTCCTCCATCCATCTGATGCTATGGTTCCCATTCCTCTGAGCCGAAGGGGTGATGGGAAGCTGCGGAAGGATTTTTAAATCCACCTCCCACTCTCCGCATTTGAGTACTTTGCTTTATTTTAAGTAGGATTGTGTTATCTATGTGTCAGTATATCAAAATAATGCTTTATGAAACAGTGTTTCATTGTTTAAGAATTACCCATAAGCAGATTTAACTCTACAGGTATATTTTGTTACTTCACCAGTTCTCCCTTACATAGAAACTTGTTAACACATTCTGATCAAAAATTCAGGAAATTACTTCAAAAGAAATTCATTTTAATTTATTAAAGTTGCTTTTTGCTGCCCTTGAGGAAGTTCATATGGATAAACAAGCTCACATAAATAGCTTGCAGCTTCACATGAAGTATTGTTGATAATCCTACAATAAAACACTAGACATTATACTTTCTGTGTGCCCAAGCAATCTTCTGAATAGACTTAAAGGTATTTGGAAAATTATATGAGAGGTACTTATGTTGCATAGGCAACTGCTTTTTTTTAACTTCCCCAAATGTGTTGGTCTACTTGTGTTAATAATTAAATTTCAAAGCTTAGTTTTAAATTTGTCCCCCAGAACTTCAGAGCAATTTAATAATTTTAATTTAGTATTTCAGGAAGGTCCTTTACTCTGCCTTGTATTTATCACAGGTTTTCTTAAAAGTCTATAAAGGCTGATGAGTTTGTTTTCTTATGCCTATTGTGTAGCGATCAGTACAAGTTGTGCTTGCAAATGAACACTCAGGTAACTCCATATAATATTTTCAGAGTCAATTACTTCATGGAAATATCTTGAGCAATTGGAAAGTAACAGATAGTTTTCTCCATTATTTTAGAAATATCTGTATTGTTATAATACAGATCAAATCTGCAATGAACATTATGCATTATTCAAGAAATGACCAGGCATTCTCAGCAGTGTTTCAGCTAAATAACTGATGATTGTAACCTTTAAGGAAATCTCATTGTGGTGGCTATTGGTAAATCATTTCTCCATTCATAGTAATCTTTATTTAGAAGCTATCTAGAAACCATTATATCTTTTATTAATCTTAAAAGCAATACTCAATGATTTGACATTTGCTAAAAATGGATAAATTTTCCATTTTCTAATACAGCAGACTTCAGTCAATTTTTTTGGTACATTTCTAAGGCTTTCTGTAGGTAGGAAGTGTTAGTCCTTGTAAACAAATACACACACAACTTGCAGCAGATGAGTTTAAAGGTTACCGTTCTTAAAGACCAGGATGTGATTCTCACCTGGCATAAAATAATCAAAAAATTATGTAGAGTCAGTAGGAATAAAATTGTTATGCTTTGCATTATTATTATTATACATATGTTATGAATAGCAGTACTATTCTCCCGTTTCCATCCCTCCAAAGTCTTTGTTGGGCTCTCAGTATTTAAGTGGTATGTTCTGAGGAGAACAGTAAATGAGCTGCTGATCAATTTTTTGCATTCAAAGGTGAGTTTTCTGAAAGTTCTGGTTTGGGAATAGGTGTAGTTCTATAGTGTATGTACTGTGTGTTCAACCAGTAAGTGGTGCTTTACATGGCATGGCACTTGAAGTCTTCTTGTGCATTACAACTGCCTACCCCATAGCAAGCCTCGTATTCTTTTTCCAACATCAAACTTTTGTGAGAACCTTTGTATTTTGGAATAGTTTCTTCAAATGATTGACTGCCAATTTCTTTATATTTTTAGCTCAAACTGTTGTTCAAAGATTGTGCAGGGTTTTATGACTTTTTCTGCTGTGTCGTAGGTGTTTTTACAAAGCCATATTTTCTTCTTTTTTTCAAGTGAAGAGATGAAGGAAGAGGTGTGGAGTGTGACACGCTGTGATGTTCTCTGGTTGGCTGATATAAAGTCACACAGTGTATTTCCTTTTGTGGCAATCTTTGGGACATTGTTACCGACTCAGGACCACTGCCACTATAAAAAGGCTCATGACCCTCCACTTGCCATTTCTGTTTCTTTTGAAGCAGCAGTCAAACCCAGTAGTCTGTGCCTAATTTTGCCAGCCCTTGTCCTGGAAATTTGCCATGAGGATATCAAACTACCTGAAAAGAGGCTGTAGTGAGGCGGGTGCTGGTCTCTTCTCCCAAGTAACAAGTGATAGAATGAGGACAAAAGGCCTCAAGTTGTGCCAGATAAAAACTGGATAAACCAGATATTAGAAAATATTACTTCACTGAAAGGACTGTGCAACATTGGAATTGGCCGCCCAGGGAAGTGACCGAGTCCCCATCCCCGGAGGTATTTAAAAGACAGGTAGATGTGCCACTTAGGGACACAATTTAGTGGTGAATGGGGCAGTGTTAAGTTTATGGATGGACTCAATGATCTTAAAGATCTTTTCCAACCTGAACAATTCCGTGATTCTGTGAAAATAGTTACTAGATTTTCATTCTTTTTTAGTTGAAATGAGCTGCTCATTTCTGTCTTTGGAGATATAAGTGTTTGTGCAAGGCCATGATTCTAGTTTCCTGCTGAATGACATAGCATATGGAAAAAAGCATATATAAGAAAAATTTGGGCATGTCTTTTCTCTGAATGAAAAAAGTAATCGTGAGAATATTTGCGATCTGAAGTTACAAGTGGGTTTATCATGAACTGTATTTTTTGAAACCAAATCATTGCATTTTACTTTACGAAGTAAAGTAATCTTGCTTATTTTCTGCTGTAAAGAGAAGAGGTGAATGGGAGATTTTAGCTGAGGAGTGAAAAGGAATTCAGTAAATAGTACTGACTGACTGACTGATAGGTTGTGTGACGTATGTATCTTTTAATTTAGTCATCTACATTTAGCATTACGTGTTCTGCAATTAGGTAGACCTACACATCTGTATTCTGTAATTAATACATATCAGCATGGAAAGAAATCAGATGTTATCAAAAGTGTTTGTGGTGAACTGAAATTTTTCTTGTCCAAATTTCTTTTTTTCAAATGTAACTAAACATGACTGTGACGTATTGCTTGCAATAAAGCATTCAGTGTTACTTCAGTTCTGCATTGGTAATGAAATGTTTAAAAAAAATTGAAAATCAAAAGACAAAAAATTATACTTTAAACGAAAATGATATCTGTTTCCTTCAAACTAACATGTTTTTCAAACGATCTATTCTTAACACAAAGTGTGTTAGTATAGGTTGAAAATTAACTTGATGTTTTATCATACTTTGGAACTTGGGGCTGAGGAAATAATTCCAGCACTTTGAATTCTCTGGGAAAGAAAATAAGCAATAATGATAATTGGAAAGTATAGTAATTGTTATCCCAAATTTCAAGTGGAATTACTTTCATTAATTTAAATACCTTTTTCTAATAATTTTCATGCTGGATATGTATGCATTTTTAAGAGGTAAATAAATCATTGTCTTCTGAATGATCTCATTCTGAAAACCCTTTAAATAACATTACCTGTTGTTAGCCTTTTACATTTTAAACTGAGTGTTGTCTTCTGACAAGGAGATGCAAGGTAGTAGAAGCTTTTCCCTGCCAAACCCAGCAAGCCTTCCACTAAGACCAGTCTTCTTCTGAACCACCACACAATTCTTTCTCAGGGAAACCATTTATTAGGATGAAGAAATAAGAATTCCGTTCTTCCTCAGTGTTTGTACTCTAAGACATTGGTTTTCACTGTTTGATATGAAAAAAGTCAATTATATAAAAATAGCGTAACACCAATGAATTGGTGGTATTGCTTGTTAAGAAAAGAGTCTCTGGATCTGACCATTCTGCTTTGTGTATAACTTGCACTCTTGTGCTGGAGAGTTCTTGATAATCCTGTAATTTATTTCTCCTTATACTGCAGTCATTTTACTTACTCTTATGAGAATCTGCTTGCTGTTTACATATAGGCCATTATAAAGTGTTCTGACTGTATGCCAGTATCAATCACTAATTGTAAACATAATGCCCTTCCATTGTAAACCAGTTGATGTGGCCACAGAGGCAGTGGAGATGTAGGACTAGATAGCTTAGTCATTGACCTATTACACAGATTAAAGAAAAAGACAATTAGGTGTTGTTTGAATATAGGAAATGAGCAGTGGAAATTTCAGACAACAGTGGTAAAACATTCATGTTCATTGTGATTTTCTAGTGTGAAACATACGGAACCCCGAATGAGGTAGCTCTGTTTGAATCTCATTGTGGTAGATAGGATGAATTGAATACTGGACTTGGAGTTGGTGGTTGCCTAGTGACAAGTGATCATGACCTGATTGCTTTCAATCTCTGCAAATGGAGGACGGTGCCAACCCATATATTCTCTGCTTTTGAAGGACTAATTGCCTGATGGGGAAACTTAGCTGTGAAATTGATTGTGAGGAAAAATTTTGATGGAAAAATTAGAATAAAAATTGACTAGAACTCTTGAAAGAAAAAAATATAAAATGATGGGTTCCTATGCACCTGAAAATTATAAAATTGCATCCTTTTTGTGAATGAAGGTGAAATCAATAATTTGAAAAAATGTGTTTGCATATTTATGTAAAACTTTGGAAATAAAAGGGAAATATAGAGCAATTGAGGTAAACTGGAATCTCCAAGGTGCAGAAAGTTTGCAAAGACAAGCAGAGATATTAGAGAAAAATCTAGCAGGATTAGAAAAATTAAAGAAAAATTGCTTTTATATATACTAGAAATGGGCAGAATTGTGGCAACAGTATAGGCTTATTAGCAATAAGGTAAAGTAAAACTACTACTGATGTAGCAAAGCCAGGAGAGGTTGATACAGGATGCTTTAAGTGCTTGTCTGTAGGGAATAATTTCTTCAGGTCTCTATAGTTCAGGTTCCTGTTAATGGCAGTGTTTAGCAAGCATACACAATCAAAATCATCAACAATACAAAAATTTGGGGAGTATAATTCTATGGTCAATGTTCATATTTGGTGGACTCGGCAGTGTTAGATTTAGATTTACAGCTGGATTTGATGAAATTAAATGTATTTTTTTAGTAACCTAGATGACTATGATTCTATATCGTATCTTCTTGATCAAAATGGCATTATAATAGCTTGTTGTGGGTTTTGTCATCTTATTCATTCCTCCTTGATTCTCTCTCAAACTCCTCATGCAAAAGTATTCTGCTGCTGGAATCAAAATGCTGGAGTCCCAAGTGTGAGACTCTAAGAACTGCCTGCTTTGTGTTTCAGTCATACCCATATGTAATGAATGCTATCTCTCTCTATTTTGCTGGAAAAACAAGAAATCTTTCTTTAGTGTGTGAATGACACTTTAATAGTACTTGAAAAACAAAAGAATATAATTCTTAGATGTGCCAAGAAAAGCAGATCTGCCCAACAGAGCAGGAAAGTCCTTGACATCTCAGTAATATCAACTGGCATTGCCCTGCTGTGGTTGCCACAGTTTTGTGTTGCTTTGGTAGATTACCTGCCGTGTATAACCAAGAGTCTGTGAAATTGTTGGTTATCATCATCCTGGATCCCGGTTTGCAGTGTTTCTGTTGAATAAAATGTATTTTATGTGATCTTTAGAGAAGGATCGGGTTGCCTCTCATATCAACCTGATACAATTTTTAGTATCATCCATTCTTTGCAATGCCTCAAAACAGTTGTAGGCAAAATATTGGGAAAAATCCTCCACTAAAGGGATAAAAGTAAAATCGTATGTTTTTTCAATAAACATGGATAAATGGAAAGGAGTTCTTAGAAAACAAGCCCAGATTAATTCTCTGAAATTGCAAGGTCAGTTAACTAGGATATGCGTTGTATTTGTCAGGCATTCGACTAACTAGTATGTAAGAATTACGGTTTTAAAATACTGGAAGAACATTATATTAGCAAAACCAAACTAACCATGTTAACTGTATAACTGATTGATCTTGGAAAGCAGATCAAAGTGAAAGGTACTATTTAGAAAGGACTTTCTGTGTTTTTCTGGAGAGCATGGTTTGGTCATGAATATCAATTAATTGGGAGCAAACATGGTACAAGTGCTGATTTAAAATTTGCAAATTACAATGATGTTTGGATCATAGCCAATGATCTGTGCAGCCTAGTAACCTGAACCTCCTAAAATTTTTTTTTTCAGCATAATGAAATACTATTACTGCTACTACTACTACTACTACTAATACAGTAGTTAATATTATTTATATTATAATTATTTTAATTTTCTTTTTTATCTTTGCTCTTCTAAACTCCAGCCTAGTTATTGTTGCTTTGTAGTTAATTTTGTTACAAGACTTTGAAAGGTTTTAGTTTTCTTGTGATGTAGAGCTGGAATGATGGAAAAAGCATTTCAAGTTCACCTCTCCTTTTTAGCATGAACAAAGGCATAAAAATAATCTACCTGATCCTTCCAGTTCTGCTAGCAGAAATGATAGAATGATTTAGCTTCTCATGGTGTTTTATTTGTACCGTAAAAAGTTCTATCCATCATTTCTGTGGAGACACAAAACATTTACTGCTGGTAACAAATTAATACTCTTTCTAAAATGTTGTCAATCAGATGTCAGTCCCTGGAAGAGTTGTTTATTGCTAGCACGCCACCTTACAACTTAACAATTAAATAGGAAAACAACAAAACAGTAAGTGGTTTTAAGAGCAAGGAAACAGAACAGATGACTTTAATGTCTTTTCTCTCTTTCCCAGTCACTACCGTATTTCCATTCTATTACACTGCAATTCATTATCCTTTTTCTGTTCTTGTGCTGTTACACTGACTTGTTAATTTTTACATTTTCATTATGTTATTTTAATACAGTTTATTTTTCTTAGTCATTCATTTATTTAAGTGCTTAGCTGGAACACCAAATATGTATAATATCATCCTCTGGCAGTCAGCTTCCAATGTTGACTCTCTCCTTTTTGTAGTCCTGTGTTTTTCTCTATGTGTTTTCATTCTCAGTGCAGACTGGGTAATGAAAAAAGCGTGGTGAAGAATACTGATACTTAAAAGAAACTCAAAAAGATTTTTAACTTTTCACTTCATTCTTTCTTCCTTCAGTGCACGACTTTATAGGCATAGAAATCCTCACTGTGTTATTCAAAATTCACTCCTGAATTGAGAATGTACCTTCCTCATTCCAGCTAAAAGATGATGTTGTCATCATAATTCATGGTGAAGAATATTGACAGTATTGGCTGAGTGGGTTTTGGCAAGAGCATAGATTTCAGAATTGCAGTGGCAAATATGTCAGGAGGAGAACAGTACTGACAGTTGCATTGGCTCCAACCTTGATGATGATGGTAAAATAAATCAGGGAAAACTTTAGAATTAGAACCAAGTTAATTTCTCATCATTATATAAAGATACAGATTTTCATCCAGTAGAAATTTCTATGTAATAGTCAGTGCCACAACAATCCACTTTGACAAAGCTCTTAATAAAATGTTTCCATATGATTTTTACATTCATGTGTTATGTTGCATGGGTTAGCTCTAGGTGGTCTTTTTTAGAAGCATGGATATGTTAAATTATATGTGCAGTCTACATAACTTTTTCAAATAACGCACATGGTGGGGTTAGCCAGTTACAGATGTGCAATAAGTCCAGTGTGCCAAAAGAACTGTTCTGCTTTTTGATTTTAGTAATCAGAAACAGATAAAAAGTAATCACTGCCATTGATTTTGATATGTAAAATGAAAAAAAAAGCTGTTGAGATCTGTAGATTGCAATATCTGATAGAACTTTTGTTTGTCTTTTTATTTGTCCTTTTCTGAACAGAAGAAAAGTTTCTTTTCTATGAAGAGTGTTTTGGACAGAGCCTTAGAGCTTAATATTATAATGCTCCATTTTGCAAATGAAAACAGTTGAGGAATTGCATCTTGTGGTTGGTTTTAACAGTTTCAGTACAGCTGTCATGCCTCAGTCTCCTCAGCTGAGCAGAGAATGCAAGGACATACTCAAAGTCCTGCTAAATTCAATACAGCTTAGCCTTTGTTTCTTCTATTAATGTAGTTTATTGTTTTTCTGTTCATCTGAACTTCTACATATATCTCCAGTTGAAAGGCTGCTTCTTTTAGGCCTTGTTGAGTCTGCTGAGGAGATAATAAACACTTCTGTATGAAGAGCTAAAGAAATAGATTAACCAACTGATAATGAATAGAGCAGAGATCTTAAAAAAAACTCAAACAAAAAAACCCCAAACTATGTGCTTATTAGTACGTAGACATGCGGGAATAAAGCAGTGTAAATGAATGGGCTTTTATAATATTTGTTTTACCAAGAGTTACATCACTCTATATTGGAAGTAAAAAATTATGACTCAAAGAAAATATTTTGTCTGAAGTGAAAGAAAACACACAAAGATTTTTAAATGGAAAGAGTAAATCTGTGTTTCCTATCTCATACGTCTGCAGTTATATAATTATTATTTTCATGCAATGGTTATATTAGATACCTGTGGTCAACAGAGCAACATTTAGTTAGTGAAGGTAGACCTAGCAATTTTAAAAACCAAAGTGCAGTGATTTTATATCTATATAATATGCAAGTATAGCCACAGTCTGACCAAACTTTGACCGCAATATCAACGCAGCTTGATTTCTGCAACTGTCTCTTTGAAGCCAGAGGAAGGAAATCGAGTTTCCACCAAATCCCTATGCTCTTGTGGTCTCTCATTTCAATCAGGGATATAAAGTAGAATACAATGAATCCATAGTACAGACTTTCCCAGGACATTAGAGAGATCAGTAAAAACTGTTTTCATTAGCTGTCTGTAATTAAAGAACACCCTTCATAGAGAGCTTGTAATTTAGAGAACGTGTAAGCCTCTATATCTGAGATTGTGAGCTAAATAAGAGTCTTCACACAGCTGGGGATTTAGGCGTAGTTTTAAAATATCGAGCTCCCTTAAGAAACATCTTTTCTGTTTATTTGCTAGCTTTTAAGCCAAGGTGAATATTTTTATTTTTAATTTCAAAGGGTTTAGTCATACTGTGATTTCTGTTTCTAAGGAAGGAAGGAAAGGCAAATCCCTAATAAACTCCTTAACTCCAGTTGTGCTGATGACCTCCTCGTAAGTGGAGCTGTTAGAAAATGCTTACCTTAATTTCAGTGCTTGAGCACGTCACTCTCTATAATTCTTACTTACGAAGTTAGCCGAGTGCATCTGCACAAGCATGTGTGTGTTGTCACTTTGCGTTCTACTTGTATCATATAAAAATTCATTTTGCTTTGCTTTGCATGGTGTGGTGCTAGATGCGTGTACAAAATTCCATGTCTTATTTCATAATTTGGAAAGTCATTAAACGCGTATTCGTAGTCATAAATGGAAGAGCAACAGATTTATTTTTTTTTACATTTTTATACACATAGACGATTGCCAAATATTACTTATAGCGAGCAGAATAATATTGTCAACATTGCTTCACTTCAGATTTTATAGAAAATCATGGTTGTATAAAGGTTTAGGAAAAATCAGGAGCTGGGGTTTTTTGTTTGCTTTTTAAAGTACATATGACATTTCTACTACTATCAGACCAACTCTACATTTATATATCCCCTTTCAAATTTGAATTGCTGTGTATGCCAGCTGTTTCTCATCCTCTTGATGAAGCAGAACAGCACTGATAATGCTAATAGAGAAATTGAGGCATATACAGATTTAGGGCTAGCTTTTCAAAAGAGCGCAGCACCCCAACTGGGGCCAGATTTCAAAAGATCTCTGATCCTATTCAGCAACAAAATAAATAGCCAGATTTTCAAAAGATTTCAGCACTTTGGTAATCTGATCATAAGAAGCAGCTGCTGAGCACATTTACAAAGCCAGCCAAGAATGACTTGTTCAATATCACATGAGAACTGTGTGGTAGAGCAGGGAATAGAGCCCTCTTCCCATGTCCCAGCACTAAGAGTTCAATTCTCAAGCAATAATGCTATCTTCATGTCCTTTGCAAGAATGCTACATTTAATGAGGTTTTCATTAGGAAATTTAAACTGTCTGTAAGGAGACAGTTTTCAGAATAACATTAAGATTTACACTAAGAGTAGATGATGAAGCAATCCAATAGGAAGAATATTGCTAATCCATTTTATATTGAACCTCCGTGTTATATTGTCTTAATTAGGTATATCTTATAAAAAGTCCCTTCAGTACTTTAAAGATTTTGTAGTCCATTGCCAATCTTTTAAGTGTCACAAGAAAAAACTTAAAGTAAGTAGGTATTCTAAAAAAAAAACCCTGGAGAAGTCTGTAGCAAGTATATTGTATGGCAAGTCTAGGTGTCATTTTCTGGGAGCTTTGACCTTCAGACGACAATCTGACAGCATAGTGTTTATTTTTGTTACACTTGAAATGTTCTTTCTCTCCATTCCTGGAGATGGAACGGGGTGTTTAGTTTTCTTTTTTTAAAGGTAAATATTTTTGTTATTTATTTAATACTTCAGCACATTATTTTCTCTCTACCCTTATATGTCAGACTGGTTTTGCTTATCCTGTGCATAAACAATGTTACTACTCTTCTTGTCCTGCTTTCTGTAGGAGTTTATGTCTCTGTGCTCTTTTTTTGTCTGCTATTCTTTTGTTCCAGCATCCTGTCCTAAAGTCTTAAAGGCATGTTTTCGTTCACAAATATTACTAAGGAACCAAGAGGAAAATGAGCAGTTCACCTAACCTCATTGTACATTCGGCTTTTGTAATTGGTTTCTTCAACAGTCTCATGGAGGCTGTTGATTCTCCAGTAACCTCAATTAACATAAAGGAACTGTGTTCTTCATACAGATAGCTGTGTTGAGAGGCTTTTTGGCAGCCTTGAAACTAAAAGCTCCAGCATTTTACAAGGTCTACATATTGACTCACCCATTACTAGCTTGGAGACAGCCCAACAGATGTTCCTTGTGTAGAAGCACCAGGCAAACCCAGTGCTCAGACAGCTTTCCAGTGTGTACTTAATGGCAATTCTGATGTAATTTGGTCTCCAGCAGTGATGATTCCAGATGATGAGCATGGCATGGGATGATTTTTGAAGATGCCCCTATCTGTCCTGAAATGATGGTTCTTTCACCCACCAAACAGGAAGATGAGTTTTGGAGACAGCCTCCGTGCAGTCTGAACTGAACTACACACAGAAGATACAATGGTCATGGGGTGATTGGTCCTTGAAGTGCAGAGCACTTGCAGAACTGTTTCATTGAGGTATGATGTTGAGCAGTTGTGATAAGTATCCAGCCTGACTTCTTGCAGACCCCAGACAGAATGTCATCCAGTATTTTCTGCATCTGTTTGAGATACAGGTTTATCTTTCTGGAAAGTATCTAATGTTGATGTAAAGCATTTAAATGATAAAGAATCAACTACATCCCTGGACAGATTGTTCCAATGGTTAATTACTGTCACTGTGAAAAAAGTGTGCCTCATTTGTAGTCTTATTTCAGCTTTAGCTTCCAAACACTGGATCTTGTTATGCCTTTTTCACTAGATTAATGAGCTGCCTACTGTCAGAAATCTCTTCCACATGTAGGTATTGTGATCCTCTTAACCTTCTTTTCAGTAACTAAATAAATTGAGCTTTCTTAGTCTTTCACTATTGGGAATGACTTTCAGAACTCTAATCACTCTTGTAGCTCTCATTTGAGTTCCATCCAATTTTCTAACATCTTTTCAGAATGGAGTAAACCACGGCTGAACACAATATTTCAGTAACAGTGTCATACAAGCCTAAAGTAAAAATTGCAATATTTATCACATTGTGATAGTCTGTGGTTTATCCCAGTGACATATATATGATATGCATTTTGATCTAATATGAATGGCTATTCTTTTTACTTTGGAAATTAACATGAGTTTCTCTCATTGTGGTGGTTCTGAATTCCTTTTGCTGATAAGGACTGAACAATGTCAAGATGTAAATTCCCAGGAATAATTGTGAATGATGAAGTTTACCCTTGGTTTGTATTTTGTTTCAATGACATAATTATTTCAGTAGGAATAGAGTGTGGTAGAGACGACTGAATTTAGAAGCGAACATGACAAGGTGAGACTGAGGAGTAATCTGGAGAAAGTGACTTTCACACTTAGGATATTGAATGGGCCAGGATAGGTACAAATGCAATGTTAGCTTACGTACAGAATTCAGAACATCTCTGAAAACAAATGTCTGTCCAGGGTTGACTGAAGGGTTCCTTATGCCACCTTCCAATCTGGTACTTGTCTTATTCAAACAGCTTGGATTGGTAAGTGTTGAGTATCAATTTCGTATCTGGACAAGAGATATCCAAGCCCAGCCAAACTAAGTGAGCTCTTTCCTAAGCATGCACAAAAGGTTCCCCTTCACCCAGACCACCTCTACACACACACAATCACAATCCTAGTACTGAGGTGCACAAAAGTTAACTCACTTTCTTAAGATTGCATAGTAACTGGACCAAGAATTTGTATGGAAATAGGAAGAAAATAACTCCTCCTGAATCCAGACTTCCTTTGGTTCAAAATTAGAGTTAAGTGGACTCAGATGACCTGCAGGACTTCAGCTGTCCTTAGTATTTCTGAGTAATGCGAAGACATGAGCCTTCTCTTTAAGAGAAAGTGGCTCAGTCAGCTAGTTTCTTCACAAGTGTAAATAAAGCTGCAGATTTTGCCGATGACTTCCTTCAGTTTGTGTTCTCAACAGTAAATTCTGTAAGTAGTAGACAAAGGTTTCAAGCTCTCAGCCATTTACCTCTGTGAATTGCTTTGGGAGAAAGATATTTTACTTTACTATACAAAAGCTGTCTCCTCAGGCTTCTGGGTCAATTCCTTTGACTTTCCAAATACGCAGTTGCATTCGGTTAACTTCTGCAGCCCAGCCAGCAGCAGTCTCTGGTCAGCTCGGGGGAAACTGTGCTTCAGTCCCCATTTCAGAGGCTTGGAATTTTGTCTGTCCTCAAAAGTTTGGGGAAATTACTTCAATTCTGTGCTACTTTAAAGGAACTGATATCAGAACCTTCTCTTGTTTGTGAAATGAGTAAGAAAAGAAAACCCTTGGATCTGAACTGGTTTCACTTACTTGCACTGCCTGGAAGGAGGCTGCCAGGAGATCAGGTGCACTCTTACAGGCAAACTGAAGAGAGAATTTACTTTCTATCTTTTACTTTCTTCCCTCATCTCACATTACCCAAATGACAGTTTTTCAAT
The DNA here is from genome assembly GCA_033558235.1 of Neomorphus geoffroyi. Classification (NCBI taxonomy): domain Eukaryota; kingdom Metazoa; phylum Chordata; class Aves; order Cuculiformes; family Neomorphidae; genus Neomorphus; species Neomorphus geoffroyi. The sequence goes on from JAUMJM010000026.1 coordinate 18,120,214, forward strand.
TTACCATACGCATATTTGTCCTGATATCTTCCCCAAAACTACTTACTAGAGTTGTGTTACTCAGTATAATAGACATCATTTAAGAATGCTTTGGCCTCTTTGCGCACACTGCTAGTTATGAGTTATTCAATGATAAATTGGATATTTATCCAAGGATAAATTGGATAATAACAGTCATTTGCATGACTTCTCTACCAAACTTTTAAAACACTCTTTTTTAAAAGGGAAACCTAAGTATTAGTACATAATACTTTAGAGGGAAGTTAGGTTACAGATTATTTCTGCTGTTAATGGAGTTCTCTGTATTTATATAAATGTATTTTAGTAAGTTACAATAGAGTAACAAGAAATTTGAAGTCAACTGAATCCATCTGTAATGTATTTTATTCTTCTAACAATTTCATTTTAATGCCTCTGTTTAGTTTCATACTGATCATTTATACTGACAAAAAGAAGGAAAAGAAAACAAGGAACCTGTCATCAATCATTCATTTAATCAAGTAGTAAAAGTAGATAAATAAACATACTGAGTTAATTATTCTTCTGTATGTAATGATTGACAATAATGTTAATTTATTCCCCTTTTTAACCTTTGACTGTCAGTATAGTTGGGATTAATAAGCACTGACAAAATGAGAAGAAATAAATTTCTGATAGCCACTGAATGTAGCTAGCTTTAGAGTGTTTTCCCCTGAAACTTCTCCCTGAAGATGTATCAGATCTATTTCATGTGTTATTTTTCACACTTTTTTTGCCATGTTTCCTGCCATTTTGGTGATTGCTATTAGTTTACAGACATATGGCCAGGAATATTTTATGAATGAAGAGGTTTCTGGAATATATAATATTACTTCACATTTATATGAGAAATACAATTTGAAGATCTCAAAATGCTTTGCACATGTTATTGCGGAGTATATTCAAAAGCTGACAAAAGAGAGAGTGCTACAGCTAATAACTTATGTTATCTGGTCCCTCCCTCCGACAGCATTTCTTCTGTAGTGAATCTCCTGTTCCCCTTTTGCAATGTTTTACCAGCTCCACCCAAAGTAGGGTTTTCAGGCCCTTTGACAGGTGCAGAATAGCTAAAGCAGTTTTCCTTGTTAGGAGTGCAGGAAGGTTAGCTCAACCCCATCTCCCAGCTTTTCACCTCCAAATTTTGTCTACGTGTATAAACAGGCACCTAAACAGATTCCAGTCCAGCTTATAAAATACCTTTTCATAAGGGTATTCCTGTAGATTACTAATAGTTGTTCTGAACAATATATGCAGAGGACATTTTGCAGCTTTTTTGTGTAACGTCATTCAAGTAAGCGGAAGGCCTGGTGTATGACATACTTTTCATCAGCTTGAACGGTGCATCAATGCACAAAATACTTTAGGTTTTCTGTTAGAAATTATCTGGTTTTATTCAGGCCTGTTTCCTGCAGTATTTCAGTAAAAGTGGTGTTATATATTTCAGATGAAAAAACTTTGCATGTGGACCTATGTGTTTTAGTAACCTAACCCAAAATATCTGTGGCATAAATGCATACATTTGGATTTCACAGTTTTTGTCTTTGGAGTTGTCTTTTTGGGGTGGGATGGGGTGGGATTGTGTGTCACCGTGTGTGCGTGTCCTGAAAGTAATCCAGTTGCATATAGCCACATAATCCTCTAACTGGCTATGAGTTTTCAGAGGCTCAAAAATGGAAATTATTTCTTCTATTAAAAAAATTATGTGCAATATGGTTCCTTTGTATTTCTTTTTATGGAACGGAGACAGAAATGGTAATAATATTTGTTCATATATAGGATTTTATATGCTAAGAAAGAAAAGAAAAAAAATCCCCACCAAGAGAATAACTCAAAACACCCCTTTGTCACTTTGAAGAGTTCTGCTATCGTAAAAGAAACACAAAAGGATTCAGAAAAGATGAAAGCCAGTTGTTGGTGGAGTGTGTAGTTGTCAGTCCTAAAAAGGTCTACTTCATGTGTTTGTTAGAGATTTCCTGGCAGACCCTCGCCGTTTTGTGGCCTTCCAAAAGGCTGTGGTTCTGCTGGATGACATGGGGTCAAGCTGAGGCAGGAGACAGGCAGACTGCAGTGGGGTGTGCAGCCTCCGATGAGCTTTGTGTTTTGTGGATGACACAGCCTTGCTGGTAAACCTGTACTGCCTTCCCATAGCAGGAATAAGGTTGAGAGGCCCACAAAGGCAATTTTCAGATTATAGACCTTATTAGTGAGAGTGGGTGTGGAGTAGACTGTAACAGTTAATCTGTAAGGAGCAATAGGTAAGAACAGTTAGTAAGGGCTGGAGGAACAATAAGTAACCATTACTATTATTACCTGAGTCTTGAATCTGAGGATCTTGTCCCATACTCTGTAGCTGGCAAAAAATTGTTTTGTTTTTCAGGCTTTGTTTAAGCCTTGTTTTTAATTTGTCTAAAATTTTACCCTTTGGGAAAACAGTGAATTTTCTGACTCAGGTCATAGCGAATGTTATATGTTCGCTTAAAAGTATTTTAAACCAAGATTATTTTTTGAATGAAAATAATAAAAATATTTAGAATTATTTCCTCCTCTTCATTGATTAACTTGAAACAGAAATGTAGGACTCTTTAGCTGTGTTATGAAACATAAATAGAGGACACAACTGCAGAAAGCCTTGAAAGCAATCTGCCTACGTTTTTCCTTTGCAGCGGAATATCTCCTCTACCCCTTCACTGGGCTGAGCACAATCTTGCCCTTTGTGTATGACAGCTTTATGTTTATTAGCAGCTGTTTTCTCCTAGCTAAGCTTGACAAAAGATAGGGAAAAAAATTAAAAGGACTATATTATTCTGCTTTCTGGTAGGAAAGAGGGAACTGCAAATATGAATCGTCCCATTGCTGTTGACCCGTTCTGAGCATTCGCACTGGTACTTTCTGGTCTCATTGCTTTTGAGAGAAGATGGTTCCTCCAAAGAGGAGGGGGCTGGGACGCATAGTAGCTGAATGACACTGACAAAACTTTCTGTGGGAATTTCCTTCTCACCGTGATTATTTTTTTTTAAGCTGTTCTTGCTCACTTATTTTAAGAAGACAATATAGATTTTTCACTGTAATTTGAGTATTGCATTTCTAGCCTTTAAAACTCACAGTTAACATCATATTTAAAACCAGAAATTTAAAGAAATTATGAATTTTAAAATATAATTTTTTAAAAACAATAGTGTAAGTAATGTTTAATTGTAGTCAATCTCTAATTTTGCTGACGTATTACATCATTATGACAAATTGTTTGATTTAAACAATTTGTATTTTTTTGGATTTAGAAAAATTAACTGGTCAAGGTTGTAGAATATTTTGTAATATGTCTAAATGTATTGACCTAAAATTACCCATATCAAGAGGTAATTCTAGGTTAGATAACTTTGTAGTTGGTTGCAGATTACAAATTCTTGTAACAGTAATGATCAAATTACAATATCAGAAAATCTGAATTCAGCTGTCTTTCAGCTCAGTACCTGAATTTTCTTTAAACAAAAAAGATTTTTTTTTTCTATGTTCAGAACCGAAATTGGGATCAGTAATAGATCAAAACATTATTTAATGGAAATTTTTCTATTTCCAATTTAGATTTTTCAGATTTCCTTATCTTATGTATCATTTACTAAGTATCTGAGTTATATTTTTCTTTGTATTTTACTGGGCAGCTTATGTACTCAAAGCATCACCTAAGTACCAATAACACGTTTTTGACTGAATAATGATGTATGTTGAATGTTACTTTTTTTGTCTTATAAATGGATGGCAATTTACACAGCTGTGGATGTGGGATGTTTCAATCCCAGACCATGTTGTAAGAAAAATTGAATGACAGTGAGCAAAACAGCAGTAATTATAAAACTAATTACTAAATGCTGATGATGCCCATAGGCTTTGCATAACTAAAATTAGAAAAGGAAATTGCTTTCGGCTTCAGAGAGGCAACATGCTAGTTATTTCACTGTTTCAGTCAAGATGGAACATGGTGTATAAAGTTCAATCAGGAAAAAAACCACGTTAGTTTATGCACGTAATTTTTATACAGAAATGTTAAGGAAGTCGTCCTTTTTGTCTTTTAATATAAACATTTCTGTAACATAAATCGATAAAAGTGGCATGAAACTACTTGTTGATCGTCTTTCTATATAGCTTTACAGTGCCTAATTTACCACTGAATTTCTTTAGCTGTGCTGTTTATCAAAAAACCTACATGAATATTAAAAGGAAGTGTTTTCTATCACCTAGACCCATATGAAAGAAGTGTTTGGGATAAAAAACAGGAGACTGGATTTCAAAATTCCCTCAGCTGAGTTCCAGCTCTTATTATATGTATCCTGGGGATAAATATAAGTGTGTGTATTTATATACATGTATGTATGGGGACCATATTAATTTGTTAGACATATATGTGTTTTTCCAGAGATAAAACTGCTAGAATGAGTCTTAATGACTACTTTAAATATAGAATATTTTATATTTTATGTTCATGCCTGTATTACAGATACATTAATGCATACCTGTTCTTAATTAGATGCATACACACAGAAAATACTTAAATGGAGCCTGCATATATCAATCAATTTTGTGTGCCTTATATAGGTGTGCAATACCAGTTTCGGTGTGGGGGGTTTTAATACTGCATTTATGCTTTTTCCTGCAGAAAATTAGAATCTCTTGTACATTCTTAGCACATTTCTTTTATTTTTTTTTTTTAAAAAAAAGGGATTAAAACATTGATCAGCTCATGAGCTACAGAAGTATTAGTGACGTGAAGACAAAGCAGCGACAATTCGGGAGGCACACAAGGATTACTGCTTGTAAGAATCAGCTTAACATTTAGAATCTGTGCTGTTGATTCATACAAAATTACATGGACATTATGGGATTTATCCTCTGAAGTCAGGGTTGGTTTTTTTTGGTTGGGGGGTGGTGGGTTGCCTTTTTTTTTGGTGGGGTTTAGTTTTTGGAATTTTTTCCAAATACCAGTTTTTGTTTTACTTTTTTTACCTGAGCTGGGAAATATTTCAATTCTTCATTCGTAACGGATAAGTAGCACCTTCTCAAAGGCCTGCATTAATGCTCATTGCGTTCCTGTACATCAGTACGTCAAATGCATAAAGGCCATCAAGTTTGCATATGTATTTTTAACTTTCAAGTAGTTGAAATACATCTGGGTTTAACAGCTGTTGATAATGGAATCTATATATGAAAATATAATTTTTTTTTATCTGAATTGTTTTTAAGATTGCATATTTTAATATATTTTCTGAGTTTTGGTAAGTAAACTGTAAATCTTAGGAACATCTGTGGTTAAGCATTCATAGGGAAGCATATCTTAAGTGTAGTAGAGTCATAAAGTACATTTCAATATATAAACATTACAGTAAGACCTTTTGCTTATGTGGGCCACTGATTTATTTTTCATTTTGTATGTACCAGTAAATTTGTATTAAGGCAGATGATTGGGAATAGAGGCACCACATATTAACGCAGAGAATAAAACAGAGTGTGTATTTGCTGTATCTGATTTTGTAGAATCAAACTCTGCAATCCTCACTTTGATAAAGTGATTCTAAGTTTCAGTTCATTAAGTGATGCTAGTGAATGAGATTGTCTTTAAGAGGCACTTAAAAAAAAGCAAATATGAAATCCTTACTTTAAAGAAGGCACCATCTTCTCAGAGGTTTCTGTCATCTAGCAATCTCTCTCTTTATTGTGTGAAAAGAAACAATTTATTTTCAGTATGGGAAGAATACAGAATGTCTGCCTGACTGCCATCATAGCCTGTTGTTTTTAACATAAACATTACAGCTGTGTTTGCTTTGAAATATTTGGCCATTATCCAGTAAATCTGTGCTGGAACACTAAATTATCACCTTATGCCCTCCTCCATCGTAAGAAAGTGCTTTTGTCAATAAAATATTGCTGCTGGCTTTTCCCACTTTTAATTTCTGCATATTCAGGAACTTTCTTTTGTTTTGTTTATCAGCATTTGAAAGGTTCTAACTAGTGAATCTCCTGAACAGGTGACTTAACAGGCATACAGAAGGAGTGCTGGAAGTCTGTCCTTCGTACATTAAATTAAGAAGTTTATACTTGACCCCATTTTTTGGTGACGTTTTCCAAGGTCTTTAAGATTTTTAAGAATTAAAGCTATCTGACTATTCCACCATTTTCTTGACAGATATGAAGAGATAGTTATCTTTGTCATAATCTTCCTCTTTCACAGCTATCACGTTTTATCATGTGAGCTTTCAGGCTGTATCTACATCATTAAACCAAATGGTAATTAAGATGGATGAAAATAGCAAATTTGACATAATCCCAGTTTTCACAAGTAAGTGAGACTTACAGTATTGACACTAAGCTATATCCTAAGTTACATTTTTCACAACTATTTCAAATTTATCTCCTTAACTTAGGAGAGTCAGTGCTGTACACAGAAGAAACAGGGCTAATATTTAATAATCATGTATCTTCCTCATTAATGCTGGTATCTGAAATTCAATGTGCAGTACACTGCACAAGTTTGGGTGTTTTTCTTGTGTATGTTTGTGAGGATAGAGGAATTGCTGTATGTTCTGCCTTTCTTCTAGTGTTCTTGAAGGAGACTTTTTCCTGTATGCTAGCTATCTTTCTGTGAAGTTGAACGGTTTTTCCTGGTCGATTTTTCAGGAACTGGTCTACTCTGTGCTATTTTTGATTCTCTGAAATACTTCCCAGTATCATAAACAACAAATCTCCTCAATTAAGTAAAAGATTTAACCATGTGTTTAACTTTAGGCATGGAAGCAGTTCCATTGCTTTAAACAAGATTATTAATTTGCTTTGAGTTAGTAATCTATTTAAGAATCTTGCTGAACTTGAGTAATAAAGAGTGGATCTAACATTACGACAAGAATTACCTTCCCCAGCTTATTATCTTTTCAGTCTTTCTTTGTGTTTGTAATCCTTTATCAGTTTATCAGTCTGTATGACAGGCTTATAACTTTGACAATTTGCATTCTATTTTTCAAGTCTGTTTTTGTGAAATGTTAGATCTGTTGGTTTGCTGAAGTCTGTTCTGCATTACATTTATTGCATTCTCAACATGGTGTTTTTAAGAACTTACGGGATTGATTTTAACCACATGCATTTAGATTGCAGAATTTGGTTTGAAATCATTGCAGAGACAACCAAAGCCCTTGTGAGTTAAATCTCCAAGAAGTTACCAATGTATGATGAATTTATCTGATTTCTGCCCGTTTGCATTCTTGGCACAAGGGAGCGCATCAAAGATATTTAGCACACATAAACTATGTAGTTATCTTAGAAAAGAAGCCTCTGTTTTTACCCAACAAGATCGGGTCCACTTTCTCTATGATCAGAGTATTACAAAGCTAGCAAAGAATAATTTATATCAGAGGTTCTGTGATGGAATGAAATGGAGCTCTTTTGAAGTATGATCTCTGAAAGCACAGCATGAAGCTCAAATAAAGTGAAGGACATTCGCTATTACAAGTAATGTCCTTAATAATCTTGTTAGTCTAGTCTCCCTCTGTACGAGACAAATGGAACATTATTGGCTTATGGGCTGTAGTAAATAATTTAGTTTCCAATATTCAGGCTGCTTTGACAGTAAATTAAAATGACATGAAAGGGGCTTGTTGAATAAAGAAAGTATCCAATCAAATTTAATTGGCATGACTAAGGCAGTAGAAATATGTTTTATAATTAAACCATGTTGTCTTGGAGCTTTATAAGCATGTATGAATCAAAATGTCAAAAATTATTCTTTGATACTGTGCATTTAAAACTTTGCATGGTGAATAGTTTTCTTAAACAAGGTTCTAGACACGCATATTGATTCAACATGAAAATAATTTTAAAGTTTTAAATAAGTCTGGTTTTATCGTTTATCTACTGGTCCGAGTATTTTCTGTAAAAGACTAAAATAATTTTGCAGTCCTCTCGTACTTAAAAATCCAGTGTTTCCAACCATTTTGTATGATCCTGCCCTTTACTGGGGAATAAACTCTGCAGTTTTTCACCTATTTTTATAATACTGGGTGGCTGAAATCAGCGCTGAAATGTGAAAGCATAAAAGAAGTAAACTGACAGAAAGAAGCAAAAAAAAAGAAAGATAAAATAGGTGGCGAACTAAAAGTTTTCCTTTACTGAAGCTTTTCTTTAAATGTTTCTTATTTCATTTGAAGCAGTTTTAGTGTTCACATATATTAACCAAATATTCATTGCTGAGTTGTTGTTTACTAATCTCTCTGTCAATATAGTTTCAGAAAATTTATATCAAGTGTGCATTTTCCATAATTGACTAAAGAGAAAACATCTCCATGGTTCCAAGAAGGACATTACCTTTGAAAATTGATACATTTCCAATCACTCTTTTGTTCTTATATACAACCCCCCCAGTATGTAATAGTTACGTGCACATCTTGATGATATTTCTTTCTCAAAAAAGAGAAGATGCAGCTTGTCTGTCCATTTTAAAAAAACCAAACAATTTCATAGAAAAGCTTCCCTATGAAAAGCTCTTCTAAATTAACGTTGTCTTTTGGAAATTATGGACAGATGACTTCTCTCCTGTGTTAAGAATGTTATTTAAGTTACTACAGTCTACTGATGTACTTGCATAAATGGATGATAAGATTCTGAAATCAGTTGAACTCTGAAGCTCAAGAGAAAAAGCCATAGATACAGAAATGGAAATGAATAGCGAGAACGATAACCTTGGCCATGAGAATACCTTGGATGTAAGTGTGACATCCTGGAGTGCCAAATGCGCTGGTAATATAACTGTTCATGCTCATAAAACCTATGTTACATATACCATGTAAGAAAGGTGAAAACTTCTTGTGAGCCTCAGCTAACCACATCTTTTGCAGAAAAGAAAAGTTTTTCTTTATCTTTGATAAGTGTAGTAACTGGATGTCCAGTTGCTTGTCCTATACCCTATTCCATTCAGAGATAAGTGGGTAAAAATGTCCAGGGTTTAGATGAATGAAATACAAGTTAATGGAGGTAAATAAAGGCCCTGTGTGGGCTCGTTCAGCAGCTGGAAGCCTCATTCACACTGAAACTAGAATTCAGAGTTGAATGGGGGGAAATCTGGCTTAAACTTCTACTGATGACAATTCTGCACTTGTCTTCTCAGCTTTGTATTCCTTTATACTTTTATTCTCTCACACTGGAGCCTTGTAGAAATGTTTCAAGAGTTAAGTGCAAACTTTCAGCTTCCTCACTTTAGACTACTTTATGACTCATCAGCCTGCGGATTAAGCAGAATTTTACCGACAGTGACGGTTTAGTCTCTGATGTTCTATTTCATGTCAACCAGATTCAAGTGGATAAGCCCTCCATTGTACTTGAATCTTAGCAAAACTTTAAGTGGGGAGCTCACATTCCTCTAGCTATGTCATATTTACAACAGCATAAATATGTAAATGATCAACCAGTAAAATCCAGGCACAGTGAAAGTGATGGCAACACTCCATGGCAGAATAGTGCCAGTCCATCCCAAGTGAAGATTTGAATTTCATGATTGTTGGTTACATTTTTTGTTCTATTGACATGATTATTTTTTTCTGTTGTTTTTCTAATTTACTGTTTCAATTGAAAATTGCTCATTTTTTTCTTTATTCTCCCGTTTACTAGAAATATATACACACTTCTTGTGTCTACCAGAATTTTAATATAATTTTTTTTCTATTTATCATTTGTAAAGGAAATTAATTAGTAGAATAAGGGTCAGTGTAGGTAAACTCAAGATTTAGACCACATTACTTTAGTTTTACAATGTTTACAAATTGTACAAATGAGAAGACAATGAAAAAAATAAGAGGTGAATTTGGTTTTAATTGTTCATTGCCTTCCTTCAGGCAAATTGTTTTGATATGTCCCAAACCTTGTTTCTTCTTCTTCTTTGACACTTAAATAGTGTACTTTTTTTTATTAGAATGGAAACAGACTATTTCTTAAAAAAAAAAAATAAATATATATATACTTGAAAGATTTTGTGAAAAAGTGTTGTTTTTACATTTAGTTTTTGACATATTAGTGAAATCTAGTGTAGTAAAGTCAGAGGTTTCCTTGCTGTATATGATGGTGTCTTGGATTTCTTTTAATTTTTATTTATTACATGGTCCATTTGTGCTGAAGTGGAGATCGTAGTGAATTCTCAAAAAAAATAGAACTTGGAGAAAAATAGATCTTTTTCCACATGTATAGTACTTTCCTCAATAAGTGTTTCAGGGCCTACTTTGCAAATCTAAACCAAAACAAAATCAAAAAGCAGAACACTAAATTATATTTTTACTTTGTGATTTAGTTAACTAGACAACCTCTGTAATGTCAAGAGTTTAATTTTTTTTGTTATGAAGTCTAGATTATATTCAGTCAATGCAGAATAAGGCTTGGAAGCTATATTGTATGAAAAATGACCATATGTGATAGATTTTTACAGAATAAAATTCACAGTGATACAATTGCTTACCTTTTTACAGTGACACTTATTAGAACTTATGAGAATCATAAGAGGTAATCTCCTCCTAGAGGCGATATAACTTTGTATTTGTTTGTTAGAACACTGTGTATTATTGGAGAGATATGTAGTCCATCTTGTTTAGCTAAGACAATGTGTGCTGCAGTACCATGCTCAAGTTCTTATAAGCGTCTTACGTACACACGTTTTATGATTTTATGGCTTCACAAACAAAATGTTAGATCTTTTTAAAACTTTAACAAATTGTTTTGACTATTGGGGGGAGGGTGTTACTCTTATACTAACCTCGTTCAGAATATCTGTATTTTTGTTCACTGAAATTCATCATCCACTATTTCACTATTGGTGAAATATGAGAGTAAAAAATGGTAGAATTTTTAAGGCTTTTGTGCAGACTCCGGAGAGTCTTTCCTGCAATATCTAACTGAAAAGGTAATGAACTGTAAAATATGTTGAAATGATTGGGGATTAAAAATCTCTGGTGTGTAGTGACAGTACAATTATATTCCACAGTAAAGGTTTCTTATATTAAGTGTAATAAATAAAACTTATTTTTTTTCATTGTGATTGGTTGTCACCACTGTAATGATAGCTTTGACCTTCTTCCTTTTCAAATGTCGTTAGCCTGTGACCAATTAGTCAGGATGCTATAGGATGAATCGGTATGGCTGTACATGAAACCAGCCATTGAAGGGGGTAGGAAAAAAAGGCAACAACCCACAAAAAAAGGCATATTTAAGCACAAAAGTCTATATTGTAACTTTTGAGTCTCTTTGCTTTGCTGCCCCTGCACAACTACTACTCGCATTTTCTGTCTTGCAACATGGTAATTTACTTGAAGGTATCTTTACCTCTATCCACTACTACAGCTACCCAATTAGGTCTGACACATCTGGTTAGCATTTTTAACGTTCAGATTTTTGTATGCTTATGGCATGTTGCTCTTTCCATGAAAACAAAAGCAGCCCTGTTCATCAGCTTGTTGGGACTAAAGAGGAGTGTGAAATAATTTCCAATTTGTTTTGAAGGGTGGAATAGTCAGGTAGAGGAACACACAATTCCCTTATTAATAAGTTTGGGTCATAGAGTACCAGATGCAGAATGTAAAGCCTCTGTTTTAGTATTTCTAAAGCTGGTTTGAAGTGTGACTACTATAGAAATATTGAAGTGCTAGTGACCAGCCATAGTTCTTCATCAAATTATATGTTTTTTGTTTTCCTTCCCTACTCTTCCCATTTTCTCAGGCACTCTATGTCTGGCTGGGACATCAGGTAAATATCTGTATTAGTAGCAGACCTGTTCAGCTCTTGGTTGTTCTGTTCCTATATGCAATAACTGACTCTTTACTCTTCCTGGAGACTTGAAAGCATCGTTCCCACAGAGTTTAGCTTCTCTTGGCTCAGGGAGCAAGGAGTACAGCTCATTTCAGTGTTGCAGCTCTGGAGTCTGCACGACAACTTCCCATAACGACTGTCATTTTTAGAGGGAGTTATTTGTCTTAAAGGAAACCCTGCCAGGCAGCAAGACACATAAAAATAGGTGCATCTGTACTAATATTTGACAGACTTTGTAAATATTATTGCTTTAACTGTCCTATGCAATTACACAGCAGTGTGTCGTTCAGCATTAATGATCTTGTGTAGAACTGTATTAGTATCTAAATAATGATATTTCTGCTCACTTAACGGGCATTCCTTATATGACCAGTTACAAGAAATGAGAGCTCACTTGTTCTAAATTTATTTGAACCTTGAGATAGGAGAGCTGAAAACTCCTTCACTTTATGAGAACTTTTGATTAGGGTTTGGGTAGGTGGATAATGAAAGAGTGAAACATTGAAATGTGCCTAAGTAACATGCTGTTACAAGCCTTATGATAGATTTGTGTTTGACTTAACAGCTTTTGGAACCTAATAAAAAGAACTTAATTGACAATTTCTTGAAATTGCTAAGAAAACCTAGTGATGTTGGTAGGGTATAATAAGGAGTTTTCTCATCACTGTCTTCAAGATTGAGCCTATACAAAAAAAAAGGATTTATCTCTGTGGTAACTCTAAGTAATTGATATACAGACAAGGTTTGGTTCCAATTTGCCAGCAATAAAGTTGTAATAGGGTTTTCTCTGCAATTTTAGCCTTAATGTGCTCATTCCAAAGAGCGGTATTTTTCCAAGCGAACAAATAACATCAGTAAAGCTTACGATCAGTAATAGCCCCACACTGATGCTCGCATTAAACTTGTTAAATCAATTCACTAGACACTTTCTAAAGTGGACTGTCTGTTTACTTTGACTTCCACCCTGTGAGGATTATCCATCAGTTACATTTATTTGAATGATCTTTACATTTGAAATTTCTAATTGTTCATGCATGATTGTGGTTACAAATCTGTCTTGCTCATTTTTAGCATCTTTAATTTTGCGTCTTCTGTTTTTTCCACCTTACTTGTATGACGGGTATGGATATTTAGTGACACACAGTAGAATGCATTGTATGTTTAGTCTTTTCCAAATCCTAAATGAGCACTTTGCTGCATAATTATGGTGGCTCCTCTTGGTATTATATATTTCATATCACTGTTTACTAAAGGTACCAATCCACTATGTGCAGTATTGTTCTTCTAGGATAAAAAAAATTAACATATAAATAATGTAGGATTACAGTATTTTGAAATAATTAGCAAAATGTGGTAAGTACTAAATGATTTATTAAAGATGTAATTTAGTCAGATTTGCTGCATAAGATATTAGAGTGCCTACTGTACTCTACAAGGAATCATTTTGTAGATGGTTAATCTACCAACTAGGCTTCATTTTTCACTCAGAACAAACCTAGCATGGTACAGCACACTGCCTTTTGTCAGTAAACAAAAAGAGAAATCTGAAGTAATCAATCTTTCTTATCAGTAGCATTCAGTATGTTTACCTTTCCGTTATTTTAATCTTTGGCTTTATAAAACTAGACTAATATAAAATAAAGTGTAAGAATTTAAAAGTTTGCAGGTATTTATGTGGTAGCTAAGTACACGTTTTAAAAGGTAGCACAAAACCAAAATAACTACGTGCAGTGAGGAAACTGAATCTGGTTTGGAAAGAACTGAGGTCCTGGAAAAAGAATGAGTTGTGGGTAATGGGAAATTTCTGCATAAAGAAGCTCTATCATGTGTTTTAGCTAAAATCTGCATGGATTGTTATGATTATCTACTATTTTGTCACGCTCCCAAGGTTGAATCCACTTATGTAGAATGCTGAAGAAAAACCTGCTGCCTATGAAATGTTACAGCTGTCCCTTACATGCATTGCTTCCCTTCCTGATGAAAATAATTCTTTACTTCTCCCTTAAGTGTAAGTAAGTTTTTATAATGGACATAGGAAACATTTTTTTGAAATTGTGGCAAGCTTGCTTATAAAAATATTCAGATAAGATTAATAACAGAATACATATAGTTTTGTTTTATTTTGTTTGGGGGGGGGGTTGGGTAGGGTTGGGGGTTTTTTTTGTTTTTTTTATTTATCTATTTTTGTGTATTTTCAGGCAGGTAATTTGGCATAACTGGAAGTGGTGGTGTTGAGAGAAATGTCTTCTCTTCTCCAAAATATATTAGAAGTCTGTAAATATATAATACTGCAGTATCATGGAGAAACAGAATGAATGAGCAATATAATTTGCTGTACTTATAGATAATCCAACTCAGCCATTTTCTTCTGTTTCAGTTGCTATCATTTCACAATTGAAGAATGATATCCCTTAAACAGCCTCTCTCTTTTTTACAGGGGAGAGGGGTTCCCTCTGTATGGGAAAAAACAAACACCACCTGCCTCTTCCAGACTCCACCCCAGAAATCGTCCAATATTCTTATTTTCTGCAGAACAGAAACTCCAGAAATATACTCTATCAGTCCAAACCATATATAACACAATATCTTCTCAGCACTTACTTTGACATCTTCAGTAGAAATTAAGAGGTGTATAGTCTTTGCCGGTTTAGACTTACTGAACATTGTGGTTTCAAGTGTAGATTTGCAATTTTTAAATATGGAAGATGGGGAAAAGTAAGGCCATACGTTGGCATTGTTTCCTCTGCGCCTTTCTACTGCACAGCTGCAACTGAAGTAAACTGCAGGTAATTAGGAAAGACGTTAAAGTTGTAAGAAGCTTAGTGATAGAAGACTTGTATGTGAATCACAGTTTAATTAAGGTAGAATAATAACAAAATTTACGTAGATTCTGTTATAGAATCATAGAATCATAGAATCATAGAATCATTACGGTTTGAAAAGACCTCTAAGATCAAGTCCAACCATCAACACAATACCAACATGCATACTTACACCATGTCCTGCTGCGCCACATCTACACGTTTTTTGAACACCTCCAGTGATGGTGACTCCATCACTTCCCTGGGCAGCCTGTTCCAATGCTTCACCACTCTTTCAGTAAAGAATTTTTTCCTAGTATCCCATCTAAATCACCCTGCTACAACTTAAGGCCATGTTAGATTACAACTGATTGAAGTGTGTAGTACGTTCATGTATCTTAAAAGCCAGTTAAATGCTGGAACATTTTGACATATTCATTCTTTGTGATATATTTGATGTGATCTCTGCCTTAACTAATACATTCATCCAGTCTTGGACATAGGAATCCAGAGTGGGCAGGGAAGGAAACAGGGATGGCTCCATCTCTCAGAGGGGACTGTAGGCGAATGCATGCACTGGATGGCAAGCAAAATGTGGGAGAGACCCGACTTTCCTCAGTCTGTGCCTGGAAACATTTGTAATTGTGGTACAAATGAGTGTTCCACCAAAAGCTTGATGAGAAATACAAATGACATTGCTATTAATATTGTACATAACTAACAATCTTCCCAATCAGTGTGCTACTGTGTGTAAATTCAGTTTTCACAGTTTATGGTTGTTCTTGATTCTTGTAATTCCTTGGTAGTGGGGCTGTATGTTTTGAATTGATTGGTAGTAGAGTGGCTGAAGAAGAGACAATCACTTATATTAACTGAAACGCAACTTTAGATTACATGAAAAAGAGAGGAATATTAGAATTGTAAACACTCTGGCAAAGGAAATTGCCCTTAATCTGGAAAATGCTCCTCATGCACTAGAAGAGATGTTGCAGTGCTTACTGACTTTCCTGACTTATTTCCTTGTTTAGTTACATATTCAACAGTTATTTATGGCTAGATCTCTGTTCAGAATTTAAATCCATCTGAGTCTTGCTGGTATGTTCTGTACTCTCAGACATTTCAAGTGGGCTTCCTTTTGAGTGTATGTTCTCTTCTTTGCTTTTTTATGCTGGAAATTGGGTAAATCTCCCCACGTAAATGCAGATCACTAAAATTATTTTTGCTTCAAATTGAGTATTTTAGCTTAGTCCATTGAGTCCACTGAATGATATGAAAGACATTACAGAGGATGTTCTACTCTAAATAATAATTAGTAATTTTTATCTGTCTGTAAAGAGAGAGCAGCTTTGTTGGCTAAAAATTCATGGACAGTTTATATTCTGTTACCAGCAGATTTTTTTTTTTTTATTTTGCTTTCTCTTTCAATGGGGAGTTCTCTGAACATTCAAATATTCTTCCTGAGCAGAAGTGATCAACGAGTTGGCAATATTGAAGTACACCAGTTCCATTCGCCAAACACATGTGAGGGAACGATATAGCAATTGTCTTAGCAAACAGCCCTTTACTCCCCTTATTGGTACACTTGGATGGAGTGGAAACAACTTCCTGTATGAATCTGGAAGATGGCGCAAACTGACATCTCTCTCACATCTTTTGTGAGATGCCTTAATTGCTTTATCACCTTGTCCATTCAGTTCAGTAAGGAATAAATAATTTAAAAGGCTTCTACAGCAATTCTAGTAACTTTAATCTTGGTTTTAGAGGGAGTACAAGGAATTTCAATGTTTTTGTTTATTGGTAGTTTTTCCTCATTTCTGATTTTGTTCAGCTCTTTTGTAAGGATAGGGAAGAAGATCGGCTTAATCAAATACTTTTCCAACTGATTGAATGCATCTACCTAATTGACAAGTATAGAAGCATATTGCACAAAATGATTCAAGATTGAAAAATCATTATTTTTAAGGAACAACCCCTTTGATTTCCTAATAAAAGCAGGCCATGTGAATAATTACTTTCACTAATTTCTGATAAAACTCTTACTGCAAAAATTGCCCCATTTGCTTTTTAAAAAGTTTATCAAAGGAGCAAAAAGTTTTGATGAGATTTATTCACTTTGAAGTAAAAGGTAATGTGAAGTTTTACACAATTTTTGATCAGACAGCTAATATTTCCTCTAGGCCAGCCTGAATTACACACAGTAACCTGCTCAGAAGAATCCCTAGTTTTCTTTAGGGTATTATTTGTTTGCATTTTGAATGGAAAGCTGTATTCAAAATCTTTTTAAAAAGCATTATCTACCTAGAGTCTATGGTAATTTTGTTGATTTAAGATTTAGTGCAAAAAGAAACTGTAACATTTCAGAAGAATAGCAATTCAATAAAAGAATGCATTTTCTCTTCTCAAGTTTCAAGTTTAAGAGACAGAAGACTAATGACAAATGTAGAAAGGTTCTTATGAATAGTATTGTTACTATGTCCTTCATTTATTTACTGCTAATAAAATATGAATTATAACAATTCTTTTTTTATCCCATGAAGTAGTGCACAGCTTTACTGCAGTCGTAACTGAACCCTCACATATAAACATTGGTTGGATTATGTCCCGTTCATTCTCTGACATTTCAGAACTTGAAAGTATGGCCCCATCTAACTGTTCTTCTACAAGTGTCTGCACTGCAAACTTCAGTTGAAAAAACTGCAATTGTATATTTGAAGGTTATGATCAGAGGCCTAATTGCTGTCTGTAAACCTTCACTGGCTAAGAAACTGATTAAATTTGCCCCTTGGTCACAATTAAAAGGAAAATATATCTGAAGAAAAATTAATAACAGCGGTTGAATCATCCCTTCTGTTTTATGTGTGTTCTGTCTTCATTAATCTGATCCTTTTTCTATTTTAAATCAGATTCTGTTAGGGATTGTGCTGCCACTTTCTAAGGACAGTGCTTCAGTGGCCATGTTGTACGCTAATGATTCCTCCAAAGAGTGCAAGGATTTCTGCTCTGCTAAAGCAGCCGTTTATCAGTGTAAGAAGGAACTGGCAAATCACGTTTTGATACAGATGGGTGTGGAAGCCCATGACACTCCTAAAGAGATCCCTCTCATGGTGTGACGAGGTCATTGGTGAGCACAGAGAGAGATGTTCTGATGGAGAAATTTGCTTACTAGGGATTAAAGACCCAAAGAGAGGAAACTTCTGTATAATATTGTAGCACCTTGGGAGATGGGGTGGTGTTGAGAGAGCAAGGTGAGGTCGAAGTATGCTATGTTGGATCTAGAATGGGAAGATGACAAATTGCTTGTAAAACGAAGGGACATGAGGAGTACGGGAAGCTTTCAGCAGAGGGAGAATTGAGTAAGAACAGTAATAAGACAGGCAGAGATAGGGTCAGTGTGGCAAGCGGAGGATTTGGAAAAGGAAAGTAGAAAAACATGTCAAAGATGTGTTAGCAATAGGGAGAGACTGATGGAGAGTTGCAAAAGACTATGGAGAGGGACGTCACGTTGGTTTGGGTCAGTTTTCAGATGTAAATTGATATTTACTTGTAAAGTATAAAAGTTAGTTGGGAAAACAGGCCAAGCAAATATTGATTTAAACCAAGAGCTGATATTAGCTATTAATATTGTTGTTCCCTTTGTTCACTATGGCATTAAAAGCTGAACTTTTCTTTATTTACTTATAGGTAGGCATGGTGCAGATAACTTTGATATAGGCTTTTAGACATGCTGTTGGTGATCTGAAGCTTGACCTGTGAAAACTGTCCTTTCTCGGCATCAAGAGTAATATAGTTTTAAAAAGCAGTACAGGGCCTCTCCTAAGTGACCTGCCAATCATGCTAAACTGAAATGTTATTTGCAGTGGTTTGGGAATGTGGTTTAATAATTCCCAGAGGACAGAATTCAGACCGTGAAATACATTTTACTTTGGACCTGAGGACAGACCTGCGGTAGGGTTCTGAAGGTGAAAGCTGGTGTTTATATCCAGTAAGACTCATGGCCTAAAGCCATTAATGAACTTGCTGAAGAATGTTAGCAAGGAGGTGTACGCTGCTTTGAATGTTTCTTTTTTCTTTTTCTTTGCAATGTAGATTGTTGTACAGCCGTGAAGAAATGTTAAAGTATGTGGTAGAAATAGTTCCATTTCATAAATATTTGAAGAATGACAGACTAGAGATGCCCCTGACAACAAACTTAGTGAGGAGTATTTAGTATTTCACTATTCCAGTTTTCTCACCAGACAGGTAGTTATTATGTATGTGCTATACAAAAACATAGTGGATTAGTTTTACATTTCTTTTTTTGCTTAGCACACTGATTCTTTGGCAGTGAGGTGCCTGTCGGTAAGAAGAAGTTTTAATACTTAAATTTGGTAGTAATTCATAACCACATTTCAGAACGTCTGATACTAAAAATGATTACTAAGTTCACTGTGGACTCCAGATTAATAGCAATATTTGCTAGAGAAGATTCTGTTGATATATCCTCCTTACTTGCTTCCAGCTTTCTTTTATGTTGAGAGAACTCAAAAATAAGAACTATTTGTCATGTAGTTCCTTGGCTTTCATTTGAAAAAATAACTTTTGCACAAAATGGAATTTCTCAGTTTCACTTCCGGATCAGTAATGTCTACAGGATTTCTTTATGTGTCTGAACTTGAGTTCATTAGAAGTAAAAGACATAACTAAGAGATCAATTATTTGCACTCATTTTCTTATTTTCTTCAGATTCATTACACATGCAGATGGGTTGAAGTGCAGTACATGATAAAGCTGATTGATGGAGTTGCGTGCTATTATCTGAAAGGTCATATTTTCACCTGGTTCCCTTGGAATTTGCTGGGTACACAATCTAAGACATTTCAGTCGAAACCCAAAGTTGTATATTTAATGTATGTTATTAACACGTTATTTAATAATGCAAATTATTAAATATACATCTATGCAATACAGTTAATAGAAATGAAAACTTTTTTATTGCTTTTTTTAAACTTCAGTAGAAAAAAAGATTGCAAAAGTAAATTCTTGTGAGTCTCAGTCCGCTTGTGGTACTCATGTAGTTTGCCTGCAGACTCTGTCCTGAAGCTATCTGAAACTCCTGGAAGCCAGTCATCAGAGACAGTGTACATTGGGTCAGTTGTGTGCCTTCCTGAATACTCACCCTGCAGTGGCACGAAGAAGTCACTGACTGTTAGGTGTTCCTACAGATTTTTCTCCCTTCATTATACTGTGGTGGCTTTTAAACACATGAAGATTACGAAATGGATCGGAAAATCTCAGGGAAATGGGACTCTGTGGTCTCAGGTAGTTGTTAATGAAATATTCTTATAGATTTGTTGTCAATAATCTATATTACTTTCTTCTGTCTGTTAAATATTAACTTCAAGGCATTTAACTAGTGTTTCACATTAGAAATGATGCTTTGTCTGTTGCTTTATTTCCCCCCATATAAACAATGTAAACAGCTCGTAATCCAGAATTGCCCTAGGCTCTCCCCAAATAGCCAAGGTATCTCATCCATTTCTTTTTTAAGTATTAAAGATAGAACACTGTGAAGATTACTGTAAGGACAAAAATGATAACTGTATTTCATGACAATTATTTATTTCAAGATTTGTATCAGTCTGTCATTAAGTAATTATCTACAAATATCGTGGCATTCACTTTGCTGAAGTTTATTTTCAGTATCTTCACCGATCGCATATGATCGTAATATCCTGTCTTATTTCATTATAAGAGGGTAGGTAAGCTAGAGGATGGCTGCTTGGCCTTCGTGCTTTGAACTTGCGGTGTCACAAGTGCACTTGTAAAGTGATTGCTTGCAGAAGTGCTGTTGGCAGCCTGGTCAGTGCACTCACCTGCGCATAACGTTGTACAGTAATATAGTAGTGTAGATGTCATCTGGATGCTTCATTTCTCCTTTGTAGAGCAATGTCTTCATAAATGTAAACAATACAAGGTTTGCAAGTAATATCCTTTATTAGACTAGCTAAAAGGCACACCAGCTCTTCTTTGCACGCACTTTGAGGGTGTTTTTAGAAGAAAACACTATCTTTGTGTGCATTTGTTGCATATATATGAAAGTAAAATACGGCTATATACATACAGTTTACATACATAGTCGACATTCATGAGTGTGTGTGTATAAAATCACTCAATACTTGCTAAAATCTGTCACTTGAAGTTTAATACCTGGGGTAATGCTAAATAAAGCTGATTGCCCCTCGATATGTTTTTATCAAAATAAAAGGGAATTAATAGCTACAACATAAGGACCTTATTTTCTGACCTTGAAGGTTTCTGAAAAACAGGCTGTGCACTTTAGCTTATTTAAATGTCATTAGTTTATGGCCTGCAATATTCAACAATTTAAAGTTGCTAATTAGAACTAATCATTAAGGAAATGTATGTGAGAGGATGAACAGTTTTTATTAGCTTTTTATAATGTGGCAGTGGGTCAAAATGAAGATTATCTACCATACTTCTAAAGTTCAATAAGGTCATTTAATTAATTGTGTGGAATGGTAGCTAAAGCGTTAGGCATAGGCCACCAAATAACTTTCTATCTCCCGCACCAACTTTTGGTCTTTGCAAAATCTCAGTTGCTTATACCCATTAAATAAAGCTTAAAAGTAGCATGCATTCTGACATGAATGCCAGCCATTGCATATTTTTGCTCAAGAGCAGCGCTGGGATCAGCTTATTTTAAAGTAACCAGCAAATGAGTTTTGTTTTGAAATAGCCATTAGGGAGGTCAGAAGTCAGATTACTGATAAGACCATGGGTGTTATTTTTTTACTGATTGGTTGAAGCACACCTGGAAAGTGGATATTCTGAGAACTACCATGTTCCAGCATGCTATAGTTGCTTACTGCTTTTGAACTAAAATATTTATTCAAAATTGCTTGATTAAAAAAATAATCCATTGTTGTTAATTCCGCCATCTGTTTTTGCACTTACAAGAGTACCATTAGCATAATTAAATGAGCGCTTTTTTTCTCCCAGTCTTTCTTACATTGCCGTGCACTCCAACTTATTTAAGTGAGAATACATTTTATAGTTAAATCATGGAATTGAATTGATGATGTCTCTTGTTAAAATTGTCTTCAAGTTCTAAATTACTTTAGGGATATAATAGTGTTTAATTTAGAATAATACAAACCTAATCTTTTACAAGCTTTAAAATATTGATTATGATATTGGAGAGAAGACATCTAAGTAGAGCAGTAATCAAATAATTTTGAAGAAGTACTCGTTTACTTCAGGTGCCTATGACTTTGTAAATTTTACCCATTAGTTTTTTCCAATGGCAGTGCTCTCTGTTCTTGGTATTTGATGTTCTCGGTTCTGATCTTGTCTCTATGTACCTTAAATAATAATTAAAAAAAATATTAGACTGCAGTAAGTGTGGCTAACAAAGACCAGTAGAAGAGACGTTTTCACCATTACATGGAGACAATACAAATTTTCTACTTTTTTTTTTTTAAAACATTTCAGATCCAGAAATTGAAGCAATTGCCTCTCCCACTACAGAATGCCTTTCAAAGGAAACAATAATTGTTGAACAGCAGATATGTGATTTTCAGCAAGAATTGAAGTTAATGTAGCATTTAGTAACCTAATCCTAATTTTTCAGGAATTCTTGGATGTCCAATGTCTGTATATCCAATGACTCTTAACTCAGAAATATAAGGAGTGTGTGCTGTAGGTGATGTGAAATAAAAAGGAGCAGTTCAACTTTTTTAAAGCTCATGAAAGCCTTGCTCATGGTCTGTGCATACAGTCCACCCCATTTATAATTATATATTTATATAATTATATATTTAATTTTTGTATGACTGAATTTCATTGGAAACAGACTGTCAAATTAACACATAGGTCCATGCTGTCTTTCAAAATAATTATTTAATAAATTAATTAAAATAACTTATTTCTGCCTTTGCTGCTTCTTCAGATTCCCTTCTGCTCCATTTTCATGTCACACTCTTTCTTCATTCTCCTCAGTTTCCTGTTCAACACCTTTAACTGAGAATGCGTCTATACTGAACAAAGCAGTGCGGTCTGAATGCACCTGCTGAGTCAGTATAAGCGCTAGAAATAACCTGTCCACAGCCATATAGAGCTCTGAGACATGGTAATTAGGCCATATGCATTCTTCACTCTGCTATGCAATTTGGCCCCGTCCTTAATCCCCCTTCTTCAGTCTCCTGCTCCATTCATCTGCAGCTCCTGCCTTTAGCTGCCCAAGCCCATCAGTAAAGGAGCCTCTGTGTTCCTCGTCCTTCCAGGATAAGCAGAGACCGCCCATGTCTTACGGCCTGGGAGATGAGAGGTACAAGAGGAAACCCAGGTGATACCAAAGATTATCTGGTGTTTATGAAAACTGGCAGAAAACCAGATCTGTTTAGCAGCTTGCCAAATGTTTGCTGTACTCAGAGTTCTTCCTGTGCTGGAATCATCTTACTACATGCTCTCTTACACAGCTTGCTGTTCTTTGCACATTTTTTTTTTTTTCATTTATTTTTGCTTAAATTAAAAACAGATGTTCTTGAAGGAGATTCTTTATTGCTGCTATGGAGTTTGATAGTGTTGGAATCCCTCTAGAACCTACGTTACTATCTCTTAGCAGCTGCTGAAGCATGTATTCCTAGCCATATATGACAGAGAATGAAAATTCATTATTCTTTTGGACTACTCAAGAAAACTCCTGTTAAGGAAGAATTTTGCCATCGTTTTATTCCTTCAGATTCACCATGCTAATATGTGGCATGTCTTGCATAAAGATAGTTTGTTCGCGGTAGACATATTATTTAGTGTCTACAACTTTGACAACCTGTGAAACAATACCTGTCAGCTTTGATACAGAAAACATGGATAGTAACTTGGACATTGAGCAAGTAATGAAGGAGTAATATCAGTATTCATGTTAAAGTAGGGAATTCTAACCCTGTCTGGCAATCTCTTCTTTCTCCTTCAGCACTCAGTTTGGCATTGCTTTGCCTAAAATTTACAATGAAATACGTATCTTTGTGTAGATATCAAAATACAATACAGCTGCTCACAATAAACACTGACTATTTCAGGTATGCAAAGTGCTGTCAAATTTAAAGAGAAATTTTGCATTCGTTTGAAAATCTAGACCAAGATAATGAATCTAGATACAAATCTGGATGTAAATTTTTTCTTTACATTATCGGTTTGATAAATAGTACTCCTTGCAGAATTGCGATCTCCGTTCTCTTGCATTCTCTCCCAAATTATGATTCACTCTTGAGAATATTTATATATGGGAGGTTTTTTTGTTATACCGGCACTCAGTGCCTTTAAACATTGCAATACCTAGCTGTTTTAGCAGCTTAGTATAGGTGTGGTTTGAAAATCTTGTTTCTAAACACATTTTCTTGCAGTATGATGGGTATTTCTTCAAGTTTGCTCTTTGGACATTTATCATGCTCTTCAGTCATCTAGTCTTTTGCAATCTTATGAAACCAATGCCAAAGGTAGTGTTGATGTCTGAAGCTGTGTTGTAGTTCTGGGTGGGAGTTGTTGATAGGTGGAAATAATAATGCTGCAAATCTATTGAGAAATGTTACTGTCTGACCTGATAGAATTGCAACAAAGCATAACAAGCAAACAAGTAAACCCATTCTAGGTGCAGGTAATAAACATTGCAGCTAAAGGAGGAAAAAAACCCTGTGATTAGATGGCAAAGACCATTATTGCATCAAAATGATGCATCTGCGAGCTCCTTGCATGAGTGTTTTATGACTAGGCAAACACATTTTCTTGTTGGCTTCTGCAGTAAATGTTTCTCCTTTATTACTTGATAGCCACTTAGAATTTAGCCTGATTTTTAACAGTGCTAACATACAGTACTAGGAAAATTTGTTTGAATAAAATAAAGCTACATTCTTATAAACTGGAGTCATAATATTAATACTTAAAATACACAGCAGCATGCTGAGAAAATGGGATAGTTATTTAGATATATTATAAAATGTATCCCAGTACTTTGATGTGATTCACTACTGTTTCACCAAACCAATTTAACAGTCTCATGTGGAGAGGGAATAGTGCAATTAAAATTAGTAACAGAGATTTTCACATTCATATATCTAATTCAGGGATAGGTGATAATGAATTAAATACTTATTCTTTCTTCTTCTTCTTCTTTCAAATCAGTATTAAATTAATCTGAGCTAAAATTAATATTTAAAGAGCGTGCCTGTGTGCAGTTAAAGCATCTGGACAGATTTTCACATGATAAATAGGTGTTCCAGTTCAGGTTTGTGTGTTATTATCTTTTTTTTTTGGTGATCTTTTTCTTTTTTTTGCGTTGGATTTTTGAAAATTACTTGAATTTGTAACATAAGTTTCTAAAAAGTCAAATCACTTTGAGCATGCTGTTCTCCCAAAAAACTAAGAAATTCCCGGGAAAAGAACTGTTGTCATTAAATTTACCCTGGACAAAAATTAAGGAAGGTAGAGCAAATGATTGATAGGCCTGGGAACAATGGTCTCTAGACACTTGTTAATCAGACACTGGAAAATCCAATGGATAATCCTCCAGGGTGAAGTGGCTAAATTTGTTTGTAGACATTATGAATAAGAAGCGGTTCTCAACTCATTACGAAGCAGCATAAGAAAATAACAAGGATATGCTGTTGTCTATGTATGATACTACACTGAAAAAAAACCCCAAAACCCCAAACCTCAAGAACTTCCCGTAATTAGACAAGGAAATTAGATACCGCTTCTTAAGCAAACAAGTCAGTGTAGCAAGGGTCACATTAACCCTTCACCTAACCACAGATTAAATAATAGTTGTATGTTAGTAGGGGTCTACTGGTAAGGTGGTATCTTTGATGCCTCCTCCTGCATCACTGAGTTTGCAATACATGTGATCAATTTGTTTCTCAATAAAAGCTTTTAAATAAACAAATGAACAAACAAACCCATGTCCCTGTGCAGACTGCACTCGCACTTGCAGATGGTATGTAAATACTGAAAAATGTAAATTACCCATTCTTTAGAGACCTGTCCAGTAATGGGGCTGGTGAAGAACAGGAATCAAAGCAACTGTGAGCTGAAGGTACATTTTCCTATGTAATGCTACCATGTTTATTTTGGAGGCACTTTGCACTAGTTCCTGCATGTTGATGATCACTTTGTGGCTAAACAGTAGTGTCTTCCATGCACTTTAACTTTATTACATGTGTAAATAAATTGACAATTCATAGGAGAAATAATTTATTTGGTTTAACTTTTAAAACAAAAATTGTAAATTTATTAAAGGCTTGATAATGTACGTGCCTTCAAATGCCTTTAAAATGGAAGCTAGTATTGTACCTTGTGTACTGCTAACTCTTTTAAGGTAAATAATTCTGGAATGCACTTCTAAAAATGATTAAAAGCTCTGTATTATCAGATTTTTCTAAAAATATCATAAAGGTGGCTAATCTGTTAAATCTAAACTGATTGTACTTAGCTGACTTCAAAAAGTGTCTTACAACTTACTATGTATTTTCCAACTGTGCCTTGCACTGTGTGGATTATTAAGTCAATATTTTAGTTTACCAAACCGGCTTACGTACTCATATTTGCAGAAGGGAGGTGAAAATTGAGGTGTTTCTGCATTTCACTTAAGCACAGAATGACATAGGGTACAAAATAAGTGAGAGAAAAGGGGTTGCAGCAGTTCTGCAATAGATTGTTGTGAGACATTTGTGTTGCAGAGTGGCTGTGTGAGGCAATGGAAAGGTCTCATAGATTTTTCTGCTTTTAAAACGGAGGACCACAGATTTTGTGTGTTCTCATAACTCAGATTTGTTTTATAACACCAAAGAAAATCAGATGGTTGAGATTCTACCAAAAAAAGTAAGTTAATCAAATGAAACAGCATGTTTTAAGTGGTGTAAATGAGCCAGCTAAGAAATGTGATGACATCCAGTCATGCATGCTTCTATGTGCCGCACTGGCACTGTGCGAGGCCTGAGCACTTTAAATTTATTATTTCCCATTTACCTGCATTGTTGCCCTGAGGTTCTTAGAACTTTAAGTGCAGTGAGTTTTCTTTTCTCCATCCTTTTCTTTTCTTCCCATCACAAAGGTGATAAATCGTAGTGACCCTCCTTGTAGTAAAGAAAAATAGGCAAGTCTTTATGCAGCTTCTGTCAATGCCATCCTTTCAGACTACTGGAAAAAGGTCACCAAGATCAAATATAGACATCTCCCCCTAGAGTGGAGCATGTGACCTGGAACTCTCTCCCACCACCTGCCAACACATCAATAGGCAGTTTTAGGATACAGCTAGGCTGAACTTAGTGCAAGACTTAACTTTGAAGGAGAGCTTTGAGCAAGAGTGAACGCTTATGTCAGCTGGAAAAGGCTTTAAATCCAATTATACTTCTATGGTTTGCAGTCATACTCTTTTAGTCTTGGTGAAGCTTGGTTCTGTGTGTGTTTTGTGAGGGAGCCGCTGAACCTGACTGCTTGGGACTTGTATGGTTTGTCTCTGCCTGTGCAGGAGAAATTAGGTTTTCCTACCGTATTTTGACCATTCTGTAGCCTTGCACAAAGGGAGAGGAAAGGATTTGCCCTGAATTCCTGTGGTCATTTGTCTCGTTGACTGATCTACAACCGTGCTTTTTGTTCTGTTAAAAGTGCTGTTATTTAAAATGTCTGTTCTTTCCTGTGCATGTGTTCACTTCAGACAGATGCACAGAATGAACTGAACTTTACAGTATGGTTCAGTAATTCATTAATTTAAGGCAGTCTATTTATTGTCTAATTTGCTTACTTCAACTATTTTATAATCCAAGGTATCTTTCTTGTATTGTAATTTACTGACACCAATGTCAATTTTTACATGTCTATATTCCAGCACAGTTGCATTGTGTACAACTAATACTTATGGCACTCCATTTGCCTGAATACATTAGAGTCTATTAAAAAAAGGACTATTTAAAAATGTGACTTTCTCCTTATTTCCTACCTTTAGATTGTCATTGTTTGCTCAGTTATAAAGTGGTTTGTTGACACCAAATATTTTAATAATTCTTTTCCAAGTCCTTGTGCCTATGCCTTTGAGATGCTGCTATAGTAATTAAACTGTCTTTTAGTTGAAATGCTCGCGGAGCGTCCAGTTTTGTGCCTGGCAGCTGGTGATGCATTATAGAGACATTGAGCTAATCGATTAAAACCGCAGAGACATGGGAGTTGTCTGACAGCACTGTACTAGGATGAAATTAGTTGGAATTGCATGGTGAAATTAAGGGGAATGCAGGTGATTGCAGCTCTTCTGGGAGAATCCTGGGTGAGAGAGACACTGTGCACTGATCCCTGTGTAATTAGGACAGCCATGTTTTAACAGTATTTCTAAAGTATTAAAATGGACTGGGTAAATCAGCAGAGTTGTTTCCAGTGAACTTGGCATCCATCCACTATGACTGAAATAATGTGAAATTTTTCGGCTGCTAGGAAATGTGAAATTGGACTAATTGTCTTCTAACTAGTCTGGTGGCGAGTTAGTCTGTAGCAGGTCAGGCGTACGAATACTGTACGCTTTCAGGTCTATTGTTGGAACTTCAGACATGCTGCTATACTTGCAGGTTAAATTACACAGAGTTTATGGTAGGATATTTATTGGAATAAAGACAATGCAAGTACGAACACAAATTGAATCACAGTCCATAAAGGCAGATTGGATATGCTAGTTTGTAAAACTGCCTAATGGATCTGCTTTGAAATATTCCAAATAATACTCAAAGAGGCAGTCCTAATTCTAGACAGTCTAAGTAGAGATGTTCCTTTTCACTTGGAATTTGCTTTACAGAAATGCTAGAGAACCCATAAAATTAATTTCCAGAAAAATCATGGCTAGGTTTTCTAGCTAAATCAATCAAATCACTCTGTTTCGTATTACTCTGATAATTGTTCTAAGTAGCACTAGGTGTAAAGGAATTCACTTTTAAGTGTAACTGTACATCTCTTAATTTAAATTTGACAATACTGTTTGGCTGACAGCAAGTGGGTAGCTATGGAATTCTTGATGTCAATACCAAAGTCAGCACTACCGCTGTACATTTCACTCTAAAGCAAGATGACAGGACACCCCTTAAATGTAACGAGTGAACTCCTGTCTTCTGGAAATGTAGAGGGCTCTGATGTCCTTTGAGACCTCGTGGGAACTATACTACCCTTCCAGCTGTAGCATTGGTGTCCTCCGAGGGCTCCTCCCTTGGAGCAATGGTAACTTCTTTATCTCCCTTCCTTTCCCATGGCCCTGCTCCCCCAGAGCTGGGAAACAACAGAGCATGAAGTTCTCTCTGGAATTTGGGAGCCAGGTCTGTCTGGTGAATTCCTCCAGCTGCTGAAATTTCATGGCAAGCTGATTAGAGTGGATTTATACTTCATCAAAGCAGAGTAATGCATTACTATAAAGGAAGAGTGGCCTCTGTATGAGCAGAAGAGAGATTATTTGGCAGTCAAACCAATGCTGCATACAAAGACAGAAGCAGTAGAATTCAGCAGAGGCTTAAAACAGTGTGAATGTGTCTCCTGAATAAAATAAAACCCAAACAGCAGGATACCCTAGCAAGTACATGGAAATGTTCATTGGGCGGGGCATGTGATCTGCCTTTCTGTTGACCTTTGAGCACTAGTTCTTGATAAGACTGATACTCAGTTAGAGGCCAAACTCTACATTCAAGATCTAGGGTAGAATAACTTCTCAGAAGTGCCTCTCCTATCACTCTGAATCTGGGAGTTCATGACCATAGTTTTTGCCCTGTGTCTTATATTCAGCATAACTAGTCAGGTCAAATTGCTACTGAACTCACAGTTCAGTCTTGTAACTAATTGCATACTGAACTGATAACCACAGGCTTTTGAAACTATCTTAATTTTGTTTGAGTTCTTTCTCACAGTACCTTACATTTAAGCTGCCATATTTAACATGTCTTATTTTCTTTTCCATTTTAATTCAAGCAGTCAAGATGTTTATTTTGGGAACAGTTGCAGTCATGCAATAACTAGTTTCACTCTAAATAAC
Organism: Neomorphus geoffroyi; assembly: GCA_033558235.1. Taxonomy (NCBI): domain Eukaryota; kingdom Metazoa; phylum Chordata; class Aves; order Cuculiformes; family Neomorphidae; genus Neomorphus; species Neomorphus geoffroyi. Next base: position 18,149,902 of record JAUMJM010000026.1, read on the forward strand.
CAATATGCGCTCTCAATCTTACTTTATTGAACGTTTGCTTTTTGTCATGGTTTGGGTCTGGGGTATCCAGGGAGTTGTGATGGTTGTTTTTGTAGCTATTTCAGATTTCCTATATTGAAGAATAACCAGATAGAGCATTTATTACAAGGAACATACCTTACATTGTGTGTGATATAAAGGTATGCTTTGTTTTGTACAGCCATATTGACTGTATCTGTTATAAGCAAAAGGTACAGCATGTTTAAGAGAACGTTTATGTAAGCAACAGGAATATACAAGCTACAGTTCTCAAATTATTTCCCTTTTAATCTCCATGTTCTGCTGTACACATATGCACAGAGCACTCGTCTCTGTTCTCCCGTCACAATGAAATAACAATTTTGTTCACCCTTCCATCATTGTCTTCCATGATGAGAAGTACCAGTAACTGGAATAGCAATTTGACACTGGAAGGGGAATTCAGTATCATCAAACAGTATGTCATACGTTTTTACTAAGCTTTATCTGAGAAGCAGTAAGACTCCAACACCCCTTTTATCTACCAAAATTACTTTCTCTACAAAATAAACTACCAAAGAAAGCCATTTTTGCAAATCTACCATTTGTAAAGCTGTTCTTTCTTCACTTGAACATTTGCCTGTAAACCAAGAGTAGAATGTAAGATATTAAGAAAAACCGCTGTGGAGTAGCATTTCCAGTTCTTAATAGGCCTACTTATGCATCAATTCAAGAAGTTATGTTTTGAAAGACTCTCTTAAATAGTGCAACAGGTAGAGAGAAGTATTTTGAAAAATATGTGACTGGAGACTACTGGCCAATTTAGATTTAAAAAACTAAGCACGGCTCCGGTAATGAAATTATAACTAGTGCCTGTAGAATTAATTGGGGGATATATGCCTTCAGATTTAGCCAAATTTGGATTTTTATTTCTTTCCTCATCATATTATAATTCTATTTGACATTCTTGTTCTTGTGCATTTTTCAAATATTGAAGCTACATGATTTGAGGCATCTGTTCTTTATATTCAATTCCTGTTGAAAAACCACTGGGGAAACTTTCTTAAAGAGTTCCTAGAAGAGTTCCTAGAAGAGCATGCTTAAATATTCCTGTATGAAAAGCCAAGCAGGTAAAAAAAACAGAGCGAGAAACTGTTTTGGATGAGATCCTTATCTATGATCTTGCCAAAAGCTGATTGTCCATGTTTTGAACTCTTGTGGGCATAATGGTGAAGAGGAAAATTCTACATTTCAGTAAATCATCTGGAAATGACAGGTATTGGGAAGTGCCCCAGATTTTTTAGGGCAATGACTATCCGGTCATTATTTTAACTGGTTATTTCTTCATAACAAGTTTCAAATGCAGAACTGGTTTTGAATGCCTGGAAACATGGTAGTTTAGCAGGGGCCAGTAGAGACCTAATCAAAACCAGATTGTAAATTTTAAACAAGGAAGCCTGAAAAATAACCCTCAAACTAGAAGAGTCTGAGTTGTATTCAAAACATTCCCTAAATGCTTAACTGTAAATGAACCCAGATATGTGTGATAAAGTAATGAAATGCTGAAACAGTGACATAACAGCTTTTCTTCCTGTGCCTGAATTTAGCTCTTTGACAGAGCAAAGATCAAGCACTTTTTAAAATAACAAAACCAAGAAAACCCCACAATACCACTAACAAAAAAACTTTCTAGAACTTTTTAAAGGATATAACATAAACCCTCTTCACTATTGTATTGATGCCCTGATGAACATGTGTTAATATATTCAAGGCAGTTTTCAAAGGGACAGTTTCATGCACTTTCTCAGTGAAACACCTGTTTCATGCATTGTAAATACTTTGATATAATCTAAATATTTGGAATATTTTTTAAATAAAGCTTGCAAAGACTATTGGTGTTTCATTGACTGATGTCCTTACTTCATTTGCCTTAGATATATTTTAACATGAGGTTTAAACATTGTGTTTACACCCCTCCATGCTGACATATAAGTTTCCATTCGTATTTTTTATAATAATAAAACTGTTGCATGTAGCCCATGTCCCTTGGTCTCTTCAGATTTCCATTCCATACCTTCCCAATCCCGTCCGTAAATGAAGAGCCAGCACCATTACAGTATTTAAATTAGCAGCTCACTAGTTTCAGCATGTGGGCAAACCCAAGGTGTATAGCCTTCTCTGAAACAGCACTGTCATTGGTCCCCATCCCAACAGGTAGTCTAGTTCGTCTGGAGCTGGATTCTGTTATCTGCTGAGCTTTCTGGGCTGTTTTTAAGTCACGTATTTAAGCACAGAATCCCAGATGGTTGTGGTCTAATGGCAGAGCATTTGGAAGCTTGTGGGTACTGTGTGCCAGGTTCCATCTCACACCTGCCAGACACAGCACCTGAAGGATATGCTAGGATGGGATGCTTTGCTTTTGCCTTTGTTTCATTTTCTTCCACTTGTAAGCTCCTTTGATTTGGTTCTGTGCTGCAGGGTAGACTCATTTCACACAAGTAAGCTGAGGTGCATGCTATGAAAATAACATAGATATTCACTTTATTCTCCACATCATGGAACAACAGCTATCACAATTGTTTGACACTTTAAAACAAACAAACAAACAAAACAAAACAAACAAAAAACCCAACCAAATTTGCTTTTATTGAACATTTTCTGATTCCAGGCTGTTATTTTTAGTTACATTCATGTTCATGGAAGTAACAGATGATAGCCACTAAGTTTCCGAATGCATAAAAGCTGGTGAGTTTTTTGAGGCAAGACACATTTCCGGTTGTATTTTACCAGTATTGCTGTCCATTTCCTCCATTATCTTCCATCCCAATAGTGCTGTATGTACTTCGTGAGATAAGGATGTGGGCCCAAAAAGGGCTTTATGGCTAAACAAATATCAGCTCTTAGTGGTCTACAGACTTATTCAACTGAAGCAGTTGTCTCCCCATGAGTGGAAAGAGTAATTGACTGTACCAGACTTTCTTCTGGAATCAGTTTATATTCCTATGTACCATTATAGCATAAATGCGAGGTGCTCCACCAGAAGCTCAGGTATGCCTTAGAATCATAATTTTCTTTCATCTTAATTTTCTCTGCAGTAACTTTTAAGAAAGAGACTTTTACTAAGATATCAGACATTTTTGCCTTAAAATCGTTGTTCATCCATTGAGAAATGAAATAAATGCAGAAAGAAGATTGCAGTGAAGATACACATTCTGTTTCTGCCAGAATATCAGTAAAGCTTCTTTGATGCCAAATAATATCTAGGCATGGATTACATTCTAAACTAAGGGATGGAGGTAAGCCTGTAAATTTTGTTGGCTAATTGTGTAAAAATAACAATGTAATTATAGATTGTTTCCTTAAAGGAAACTGCAACCAAGTATGCAACTTTTTATTTATAGGGTAGTTGTATTAGAAGGCCAAATTATTGTTCAAACTGTTTCAGTAATGCAGTTTGAAGGACAAGAGTGGTGCAACATGAACTCTGTACTTGAAAACATTCCCATTGTCCTTTTCTTATAAAAACATTATAGATTTTTCTTTTTGTAAAAAAAAATCCCAACCCTGAAAGGTAAATTAGTTAATCAGTTTGCTGGCACTGCATTTTGAAGAAACATTTTTAGTCAAATAAATTTTGCTGTTACCAATCCTAGGCATCAGTCTTACTTAGTTTAACAATATTACCTAACATTGCTGTGAGAGAATAAGACTTCGTATTCTTTGCTTATTTTCTCATCATTTTTTCCTCTTAAAGCAATTTCTGTAGGCCTATGGATGGAGAGGCATTTATTTCAAAGCATTACATGAAATGACTGGCCTTCCAGCATGCCTGAACTCAATATGTTATTACAAAGGCCATATGGGTTTGTCTGTATGGACCTAATTAATTAAAAATGGCAGTTAGAAAGTTTATTTATTAGAAGATATAAAAATATAATACCAGACTGTATTAGGTGATGTTTTACCATTTTGTTCTGACTGAAGAATTATGAAATTAAATTTGAATTAAAAAAGAATGTAGGAAAGACAGATCATGCAAAATTAGCCTGATACCGTTCTAACCAGATAACTGACTTTTTGGGGGGAGAGGAAAGATGCTGAGTACTAATAGTCTTTCTGTAGCTTAATTTGCTATAGTGCTGTATCAGAAATTATTTATTCAACCAAAAAGTATAATTGTCAGCATAAGAATTGCTAGTTTATGGACTAAGAAACTAAACTCCGTGAGATGGCAGCAAATGGAAATTTCCTAAAGGGAGAGAAGATTTTGAGGAACTTCTCAAGATGTGAAAAAAGTTGACCAGTGACACAAAACTAAGGGGAAGAAGCAGGCAGGCCTGAATAATTTTGAAGAGTAGGGTAACAGAAATGCAATGAAACCGCATAGCAGAAAGTGCAAAATGATTTGTCTGGGGACTAAAAGTGACAAATTATCTTAAAGCAAGGAAGTCCACCAGATAGAAATGACTGAAAGAGAGAAATTGATCTTAGAGAGCCTGAAAGGCACCACTGTGATGCAATGTGAAAGTCAAAGGTAATCCTGAGACTGGAATGCTGTTTCCAGTGGAATCTGGATGGTGTTGGTAGAGCTATATAAGGCAAGGATTTATATGAAATTATGTGAAATACTGGGAACCAGTGGTGCCTCCAGCAAAGGGCTATTTTGCTTCTTTCTCCAGGGTTTCCTTTCTCCTCCCAGATGTGTATCCTGTCTCAGGGTATTGTGTTGGTAAGCTCAGTGCAAGCATATATGCCATTTATGCTCAGCACGGGAGGGAAATGAGACATGGAAGGATGTTACTGGGGGACAGAGTTCTGGTGTGGAGGCACCCCACTGTTCCCAAGGAGGCGTTGCCTCTCTTGGGCTGGACATTGAGTCTACTGTGATGAGGAGAATTCAAAATGTGAAAGATGCAGATAAAGTCTTTGAGGATCATCAGGAGAACAGCTTGTTTATCTGGGGACAGGGAGGATGGAAAATCTGGAAATTTGGATGGAAATTAGATGTAACTAGTGGAAAGAAGACTAGGAGGTGATATATTTGCTCTCCATAGGATGCTTAAGAGTGCCAGGGACCAAGGAAAACATTTTAATTTGAACAATCATGTAGTTCCAAGAAAACTTTGGTGTTAACTGGCCACAAATAAATTTAAGATGGAATATAATGGAAGACATCCAGCTGCTAAGGTAATCAGGACCTGAAAAAGCTACCGCAAAAAGGGCAAATTATTAGGTCCTTTTCAGAGGGCAATGACTATGCTTATGAAAAGATATGTGATGATTTATGCAAATAGATTGCCAAACTCAGTGAACAAGGAGGTCCTTCCTATTCTATCCCTTGATTTCTAAGACATTTAACTACTAATGTGAAAAAAATAATTTACCACTGGTATGATGATTTCAAAGAATTTTTTGCACGAGGAAGTCCAGGTTGCCACTGCACTCGTTCCTGAATTCCCCTATTTCCATACAAGTAAAGCACAGAGCAGTTTCTAGAAGTGGTGTCTTGTCATGTCTGATAACCCACAGTGAGTTTGTGATTTAAGTTAATGTAATCTACAGGACAAGCAGAACTTGAACCCCAAAGCCGGAGGGGGGACATACAACTTCCATGCTTAATTCACTAGACATCCTAGCCTCCAGTTTTGTAGTCTGAAAGAATCTTAACTTCTATTTAGATAACAGGTGAGGATTCTGTAGGAGAGAAGCATTATTACAACATGATAGCTTAGATGCGACCACATGTGCTGAGGTTTTTCAGTCTAGTCCCTCAGCTATGGTACTACATATCTAGGAACAGCATGTCTATAGAATGAAAGATCTCAATTTTCTTCAGACTTGTTATGTTTCTCAGTGTGCATTTAAAAAGTTTGTTGAACATGCAGTCTTTTAAATGAGAAAGCATAAATGATCAATATGGTAATAACGCCCTGATTGTTTTAATGATATATGTAATCTTATTACTATTTCCTCTGTTGTCATGTATTTCTTCTTACTTGTGGTTAGCTATATATTTATACTCATGAAGGAGGCAACACACTATTCAGTGCTCTTTTATTCCTGAGATATTTAACTTGCTGTGCAGGTACTAGCTGTCAATCAAGGCTAATCAAACTGGCACAGTTAACATAATACATCATAAAATTTCACAGTAATGTCAACCTGTAATTCTGTCAATCTGGTTAAAGGAAACGGGCTAAAAACAATACTGTCATTTTGTAATAACACAGGGAAACAGAATTTTAGAATAATATTTTTACTGTCTGCTATAAATATGTTGTGTACAGGTTTCAAGAGCAACAGTGGTTTCCTTTAGGGTTGAATTGGTCAAATATCCAGAGTTTTGAATCCTTATTTTTCATTTTTCTCAGGATCAGTTATTTTCAGTGTATCCTGAAAAGGTATGGAGTGTTGCAATTTCCCTGTAGTATGACACTGGAGATGTCCAGGCGGAAGAGAGAAGGCATGCATGAGTTCCTTTTGTCCTTGTGTCACTGCAAATGCTTTATGATGGAAGTAACCAAGGTTGGTTAAACAGTAACATCTGCAAAAGAGGGTTCCCAGCTGTGCTATCAGCTACATTCATATCACTTGCATGCTAACAGCAGAGGAACTCTTAGCAAAAGCAAACCAAACCACATATTTCAATTTATACACAAGGGAACATGAAAGTGCAATCTGGCTATTTGCATGGCATAACACAGAAAATGTAAGGTTTCAAAATCCAATGTCTTTCTTCTTAGGAGATTATAATTTGCAGACCTTTGCAATTTTTTGATAAGCATGCAAGCCCTTATGTGACAAGGTTAAATCTGTTGACAATAGCTTGCTTTTCAAAGTTGCCTATGGCAAAACTCTTACAAATAATTGAATACTACAGACTTGTCAGTAAGATGTATTCATTTACTGTTATTAAAATATACCAAAAAGCACAAGTAACCCTATTAAAATGAATGACGTTTCTCATGAAGTAAAATATTAATTGACCAAATGGGTGTTACAGAAATCTGTGTGGGCATATCTTATCAAAGAAAGTTTGTAGCATATAGTTTTGTGGTGATATTTATTTGCCTGCAGTAATTCATCATAAGATGTTTCATGTGTTGAGAAAGGAATGTCTCTGGAAGCATTAGGCAGATTTCTCTCTCCTCGTAGAATTTGATTTTCTTCAAAATACACAGAGCATTGTATAATGAATCACCTATGTTAGATGGTCTTTGTCAAGTGCTGACATGTACCTGTGTAAACCAGGGAAAGTTTAAAGGGAAGTCCATGCGAGAAGGATATTTAATGATCAAGAATCTTAGGTTGTAGGTACAGAAGCTAGATACGAAAGGATGATAAATGAATCTGAAGAAAGTAGTGAAGACAATGAAGGCTGGGAAAATATGGTAAGAATATGGTCTTAACAATTAGATGCCAATAAAAAAAAAATGGGTAAAAGCAGAAGCAAGAATTGTTTAAGCACTAATCATCATGCCTGGGTACTCCATCCCTGGGAATGCATGAGACTGAACAGGACTGCTGTAAGAGAAGAGAAACAGAATGGAAACTGAATTCACTTCAGGTTAATATATGAAAATCCATCATTCTTTAGCAAAGCAGCACAGAATATCTGAGACAATGACTTCTCATAGCAGATAGACAGGACTAATTTAAAAAATTCAGACAAAGGACTTACAGTGATACAATACTGTGAAAGTAAAGTGTACAAATTATATCTGGAGGGAAAAGGCAGTAACATTTCAAGCTTACTTTGGTTGCAAGCATAAATGGATTTGTTAGATAACATTATGCAGGGAACAGACTGCTGGGGAAAGTGATAGCTGAGTTTAGGAGCTGTTAACCAGGAAATTTAACAGAGTAATCTTGCAACAAGGGGTTGCCTCTGAACAGAATAAGAGCTTGGAAGTGAATGTGCAGTTGATGCAGACATGAAATCAGCAAGAGAGTTTTATTCAGCCTCATAGACTCTCCTTACTGTAATACCTAGTGACTTTAGAAGATGGTGCCATAGACATAACTACTGTGAAGCCGTGTACAATAACCTGCCATTTACCTCTGTAAACCCGTTGGCCAAATGGGGAAAGAACTATTTCTCTTCATAATATTTATGTGTGAGAAGGTGAATCGGCAAGAGAATTGTTGCGCAAATGCCCAAGCTGTTCCCAACTTTAGATCTTCCTGGTTTGTTTGTGCTGTAGTAGGGGGTGTGTATGATTGCTCTCGAATTATGGTATTCACCCTCAACTGAGAGGAGTAAACACTGCTTTGAATACATAGCAAGAGGCCACACAGGAAGGACTATGTTAGAGCAAAGTGAGAGAACACCTTAAGGGACAATGCTGGCTTGCTTCTTCCAATAAAATGTCTGCCTCAAAGTTACAAGAAAGCTGTTTTCTATTAGTCTTTGCTGCTGTCACACAACAGTGTTGGGAGTTGACTTATTTTAAAACAGCAGAAGAAAGTTGGAAAGAAATCTCAGAGTTAACCTGCCTCAAGCTTCCCATCTGATAAGCCTAAAAATTAATCCGAGAGAATCACTGCCAGATCCCAGACCACAGGGAGGCTGAGCAGGCAAAGTGCTGAAATACAGGTCAGTCCAGTGATTTATGCAATGTGTAGTGAAGTGGAAAATATTTATAAATCACTTGCCTTCTCTAAGAAAGAATATAGGAGTAACAATGACATCACTCTTAAAATGTGGGAAAAGCATTTGAGTGCAAACATAAATGTGTTTTGGAGAGGCATGTTTTTAAATCAAAACATTCACAAAATGAGAAAACATGGAGTATTTTTATGAAGAGGCTTTCTATAAAGAAGTAAACTGCAACAGTCTGTATCATTAAAAAAGAAAAATTGTTGGCTTGCAAATGTAAAAAATAGTTTTAAGTAAGTAAAGTATATATTCTAAGTTACTGTGGGTGTGGTAATGCTAACTGGCAGAGTGTCTTGTGCAAGTCTTTCAGACAGAGTAGGAGAGGTTTAGCAAGAGAAGTAGGAATCCCTCCCCCGGCTTCCAATCTGTTTCTGTAGGAGAAATGACAATCACCAAGCCCCAAACATTCTGAGGCAGAAATGTGTCAGGAGTATAGATGAGAGCACGGAGCAATTGGAATTTGTCTAAGTGTTTTGAGTTTTTGAGCATGTGAGGAAAAAAATAACACTAGGAAGTGAATTTGTTGAATTTGAGAGGCGGAGGATGTAGTCTGAATGTGCGCGGGGAATTTTTTCTTGGGATCTGTATCCCACTGCGTTATTCCAGAAGAGGTTCAGACTGTTAAGCCAGAAATCTGCAGTGTTGTTACTTACTTGAGAACTGACAGGAGTTGTCAGTTCTCAGGATTACAATTTGTAAAGAAATTTTGAATGAGTCTGATCTTATTTCCATACCGAAGCTCCTTATAGCAGAACTGAAGATAAAGAAGAAATCACTTTTTTAACAATTCAGTGCCAGTATTCGTTATATCTGCTGGAGATGTGTTTCTAGCCTTTTTCACCACATGTAACCTCCTGCAACTGAGTCACATCTGTTCAAGTAAAACGCTGAGAAAGTCTAATAACAGGAGGAGTGGATTCCACTGAAAGCATCATTGCAAAGGCAGCAGCTCTACTATTCTTCAAAAAAGAGCCAGTTTAGATGAGTAGCACACTGGGGCATGTTGCTGGTCCAGTCAAATAATAAGATACTGTTAATGAGCCTTAACAAATTAGCAAAGAAGGAATGTTATTTTCCCCTGTGCAGAAGAGATTATCTGCATCGTAACTAACACAAAAGTATTTTTCTTGCTAGAAGCAGTATGTGTAATGCAGTGTAGCTTTCTGGCAAATAGTGAGCCAAACAGGCAACTGTGACTATGCCATTCAGAAGATTGTGTTTTCATAAATTCCTGTTTCGACTTGGGAGACATCTGAAAAATTTTACAAGGGAAAATGAGTTGGAAACCTTGTTACAATTCATAGGAAGACTGGAAAAGAACGTAAGAACTACACTTAGTAAATATATGTTGTGGAAAAATCTTAGCTGTAGCTCTTGTGGAATGTTTTTTGGTAAAGTTTATGTAAGGATAACACAGCAATAAAGACTGTATTTTGTGAAACGTGTTATCCCCATAACATGTTATTGTTCACTATGGTAAATATATAAAAGAGATCTATATCTAATCTATCCTTAAAAGGCCACAATTATTAGTTGTGTTCTCCATCATCTGAGCTTACTGTTGTTTCTCAAAAAAAACCCCTCAGTTGTAACCCTTCCCACCACGGAAAAGGGGAGTGAAACTTCTTCAGACACTTTACAAAAGGTGAATGACTTACTTGACTGAGCCAGGTAAAAAGACAAAATAGAAAAAAAAGTTTATCAAGCAGAAAATAGATTACCTTTCCTCTGAATAGTACTGTATCAAGACATAAATAATTAGTATCATCCAAGCCCCCATTCCCACCCTGCTCCCCACCATTGCTGGGAGGCCGCCACTTTTTTATTTTCCCATTATGAAGAAAATCTTGATGAGAGTTGATAGCCTTCGAAGAGGAAGACAACCCCCTTTCCTTTTCCTGCTGTACACATTGTGCTCACCAGCCACTGCCTATTGGATCCCAGTAGACTGCAAGTCATTAAGCTTTGGTTCATCCCTAAGGTTTTTAACAGGAAAACAAAAGGGAAGAGGGAGTAGAGAGATTAAATTACACTTAAAAAATTATACTGAGAAATGTATTTTAACTTTCAAAAGGATGCATATGAATGTTTGAATAAAATGATGTGTGGCCTGGCAAGTAATCTGGCACTACACTTCCCCTTTTTCATGATCAGTACAGTTATAAAAGTAAACAATTTTTAAGTTTCAGTGGGAACCATGTTAGGAGTTTTTGAATTAAAGAAAGAGAGAAGTCATGCACACCTCTAGGGAAGAATGAGAAAGCAGATCAGGAAGAATTTATATAGCCAAGAAATAACTGTAGTAAGAATGGAGCATCAATCACAAACAACTTCAATTATTTTGTCATTGAGTGGAATAAGAAGATACCAAGGAGTAGAAAGACGACACATTTCTTAAGCATGATTGGAATGTTTTTAGACACCAGATCAACGTGAAATATTGGATGTCTACTTTCCATCAGAACTAAATTTGTTTCAAAAAATTACGTGCTAAAAATGTTTAATGTGTTATGACCATAATGAATTCAAACTCTTATCTCTCTCATTAAGGGAGAATTGATATTTTAATTGATTAATTAGTTGTTGTTATGGTTATGTTATTAATTGTAATAATTATAGCTCTGATTCTGTGAACTACTTCACACTCCTGGGCCTCTGCTACTGCTGAGGTCCCACTGTGTTTCAGATGCTTTGAGCATAGATGCCAGAGCTGTCCTGTAGGTAGGTAGGAGTGCAGAGACTGGAATCAATACAACACTACACTGCAGAACCCGCTGTAATGTTGTGATAGGTTGATCAACACAGCAGAGGCAAGCAGATCCCTCTTTATCCCTTCATAGTCCAAATTCTCTGGCTGTGTTTGTCTCTGCACAAAAAAGTCTAAATCAATACACACATTTCCTAGGCCCAGAAGCAGGAGTAGCACCACATTTGGATGTTGATTTTAATTGCTTTATGAGATTTTCAGATGTTTGCTGTATTTAATCTTATGACATGCTGAACATTCTTGAGTGATGTCAAGAACAGCTGACTGATGGTTAAAAGATAGGTGCAAATATTTGTGTCTAATTTTTCATGGGAAAGTTTGAAAGGGAAAATATACTGGTTTTATGATCAAATACAGTAACAGACCTTGGCTACCAGATGGGAACATATATATACACCATGTTGTAAATTAGGACACTTATAAAATAGCATATTCTGTATTGGAAGGGTTTCCCCTAAAAAATTAAATATATTAAACATACAGAAATAAGAAATGGCAGCTTAAGCATTAGCAGCTTTAAATCATGATAAATTGTCAAATATTGACAATTTATCTAATATATCATCAAACCATGGAATAGTTTTGTAAATCAAGATTAACAGATCAAGTTTTCTCTTGAGAACACTCAGGTTTTACCTTCAGCACATTGTGATGCCAATACATCAAACTTCAACATGGCTAGTGTATTAAACGTTGGCGATAAAATTCTTAATTGCCGTTATGAGAAACCTGTAACTTCACATTTATATACTGCCCACTAAAAGACATCCAGAATGTATTCCTTTTTTTCAGACATTCTAAGATCTGTCTAACAGGAAAACAGTTCATTCTTCCCATCAATTACTTAGGTGAGGGCCAAAAATGCATGATATTTGACAGGATAAAAGCACTGTATCTCAAAGCTTGAAATTATGTTACAACTGAGAGGCAAACTTAGCTTTCCAGTAGAACACAGAGTAGCTCTGGAAAGTCTTCAAAGATATTTTACAAATAAAAAGTTACTCTGGTAGCTTTCAGATAAGTTTAAATGTTTTTCTGTCTCTTTTTTCTCTCTGAGGTTTGTGTATTGGACATGTGCTGAGATTTTATGGTTTAAAGCATATGCAATATGGTTCCCATAAAATGTTTTAAAGCTCTCAAAGAAATGAATACATTTTAAATAAAGCACTTCTGTTAAATGTGTCATATGAAGAATACATGAAAAAAAAAATTATGTGATATATGAGTTTATTAGATCTTTCTTGTGATGGCCTGCTTTTTCAGTTATGTGTAGTGCATCTATCCAAACTTGTCCCAATAATATCTTAAATGCCATAGCTTACACCATCACACATTGCACTGTCACACTTACACTATTATTGTCATGTCTCTCTTAGCAAATGAAATTAATAATAATTTATTTTCTTGAATTGGGTAAAGGAGAAGTATGTGCACAGAGATAAATAAAACCATCTCAGTCACTAAATCCTGGTTGTAAGTAGTTCTGACCTCTCAATGTTGGAAACCACAACCATAGAATGACCAGTAACTTCACAAAAAATAGGAAATGTAGAACTAGACTCTAAAATGCAAAAAAAAAAAAAAATTCCGTGGGGGATATATATGCACATTTGGGGAAATGCTGGAAATGTTAGAATATTTTGATTATTTCATGTTATATCAAGAGCTTGACATTTCAATGTGAGCGGCCCGTAGCATGCTTCACACTTAAAAAGAGTTTTAAAGTTCTCTGGTACAGTATCCAATTGCACAGACAATATAAAATACAGCATATTTGAAACCTAATATTTTTCCTTCCACAGCTAGATGCTAATAACTAAACATGGGAAATCTGCAAACTGGGGGAAACACCACGTCATTGGTTATGATGAGTTCATATTTTCAGAATATCCACGTCCAATAATGACCCCCATTAACTACTTTCTGTAAGAAAGAAAAAATGATGGTTCAGAGAACCAGGGCGTCAGCATAAAACATAGGCTGGTCAAAGCAGAACCTTCCAAGAGCTGCTGGAAGGTACTACTAATACAAGAGTAGCTGTTGTTTCCTTTGTGGTGATTTATCCTTTATAGGCATTTCCTAAAACAAGAAAATGTCTCTGTTCTAAATGAGATACTTGTATGGTGTATTTTTTTAAGTATTGCTTTCTAAACTTGCCAAGTGAATTTCCTTAAGTATTCCTATTCCTCAACTAAAAGGTACTTTTGTGAGACAGATATAACAGAATTCAATCAGGAATCTTACAGCCATCATAATTATGGATATTTAATTTACCATTGGTCTTTACATGCCTTGTAATAGGTAAACCAACCTCCTCTGGGTTTGCTATAGAATTTTGTTAATATTGTTTTATATTCTACAGTAAAACTATTAAAAGACTGTGAAAAGTCGTTGGAGCATGTTCAGGTTTGTTAGATTGCAAAGTGGTGAAATCTGGTGTCTGATCCTGCACTCAGTGCAAAGGGACAAACCTCCAAGCTTACGTACCTACCTCTGAAAGCCATGGTTCAGCAGAAAGTGGTACCCACCTGCATGGTGCTGTAGGATCAAGGATCCTACAACTGAAATCAGTGAGCATCTGCTGTAAACTGAAGAAGATTTGAAGAATGTCTTTTCAGATCTCTTATCAAAACATTGAGGTATTTTTAGTATCACAGCCACATCCTCATGAGTTTTTTCATATTCAAATTCTGAACTCAAGTCAGACAAGGTCACTACATGCGTGAGTTTTCTTAAAAGGAAGCCACAGCAATGTAAAAGAGAATATCCTGGTAATTTAGTGTGGTTTTGTCCATCACAAAGAGGAGTTTTAACAGAGGTAGTGGTAATACCAGATTTCATGAATGTACTCCTTTTACCTCTATGAAGACACAAGCTCTGATTTTAATATTTTGTGATCACTGAATCTTTCACATACTCTGTGTGATCAGAGTTTTTCTAAAAAGAAAACAAAAAGCAAAAACAAAGAAATGAAATACCCTCTACAACAGCAAAGGAAACAGAAGAACTTCATGCATGAGGAAATCAGAACCTGCTTCTTTTTGTCTAATGGCTTTTCACTGTATTTGGCTAGAACTCCTGCAATTTTATTGGACCTTCCTGCAGTCTCTAGGTACTGATGCTGTTGGCTCTCTACTAATTAGCTAAGAAGCAAAGATAGCAAAATTTTTAACCAGCTTTAACAATCCAGTTATTTAAGTGCAAATCTAGGGCAGAAGTGCTAGAGCGTATCTGGCTTCTATAACGCCATTCTGTAGATGACGACCTTTCTCACTAGTGTGTGCAGTAATGCATGTATTGTATATATCTTATCTGTTTCTGGCTTTTCTTTACCATTAGTTAATTACTATGACATTTTTTTTTTTTTGTATGGGTGCTGTAAAAGTCCAGAGTATATGTTCATAGTGCTATAGCAAGGTAACTATCATGGTAACTGTATAAGCGTTTAGCATAACAGGGAGGTAAGTTAGGGAGGTAATAATAGACATCTTTATAGACCTAACAGCATTATGAAGAATATTGCCACTGGCACACAAGACATTAGTTATTTTGAGAAAACATTGTTATGAACCTAAACACAATAAAAATGCCTTTATTTAAAAACAAATAGAAAAAATAAGCATCAAAGGGAAGCATGCAACCTAACAAGCCTGAGTAGTTAGCCACTAAAGTGGCATTCCTATTCAAATTCACCCAGCACTTCTGTCTGAAAAACTAAATGATAATAGTAGCATATGCTCTGCTGCTTGTTGTCCTGTATGGTAGGTGAGACAGGTTTTCAAAAAGCAGTTTAGCCTAGAAAGTTGTGAATAAGCAGGTTATCTTTTCTTTGTAGACCAGCAATCTTCCATTATTAATTTTTGTCTTATATATTGAAAGTGTCTTGTTAAAGGAACTTGCTATTGCTATGCTAGAGCTGAATCCTCTACTCTGCTCTTTGAAGGGAGATTCAGAGTTGGTTTTAGTCAAATTAAGATCCAAATAAGAAATAAAATTTTATGACACATCCCTTTTAATTTGGATCTAACTTTTCTGCAATGAATGCACCTGATTAAATGTGTGAGTAAGTCTATTAAAGGCACTAGGATATTTACATATTTCAAACTAGTTGGCTCTGTAAGGTTTTTTTAAAGACTCTGAATTTTGATCTTTTCACAAGAGAGCTTGCTTTTTCGTGTTTTCTCTACTATTTTATTAACCTCTAAGTCATCTACTGGCTTCGTTTTAGCTTTCCCAGTGTGGAGACTTGCCTTGATTTTCAGCCATTGCGAATTTAGATCTTTATATGTGCACTGGACTGTAAAAATAACTTCATTATAAAAGTCTGAATAATTCCTTCTGTTTTAACAAACCTAGACTGATGGCCTTATTATATATAAAAGAATAATAATTCTAGTACTCGAGCTATTCTAGCTATACTTGATTCTACTTTAAATAGAATACCTCACAGTAAGCAATAGTTGTATCCCTTAAAAATCAAATTCCATTGATTTAATTTTATAATGTGTAGTAAGTGTTCCAAGAAGAAAAGAGACTTGTACAAAGAATTGCACAACTGTGGAATCAGTACTTGTCTTGTTCAGTTGTATTGATATTTTTAACAGCTTGCATGTAGCAGAGAGTACTTTCTCAGATTGCTCAGTGGAGTGGGAAGCAGAAATAGTAATAATATCCAAGCAGAAGTACAACAGAAAATGGAAAGTTTTTTTATGGAATTTAGGTGGAGTTGTGATTGAGTAAACCAAAATGAAAATGAACTGTCATAGCAATGTAATACACAGAGAATAGTTCAAAGGCCGTCTTCTGCAAGCCTTTATTTGAAGACCTTTTCCTGCAAATGTCCATTTGACTAGCTGTAATTTACATAGTAATCCCATTAGGAACCATTGAGCTCACTTGCATGAGTACAGACAACCTTCTCCAGAATACTTTTAAAGATGTATAGTAAAAAGTAGGGCAAAGAAAGGATTCCAGCTGTCCAATGGCAGAAATATTCCCTAGGCTTTAAATTTCATATGAATCATTGGTAGCCTTCAATGTTCTGCACTTGGCTGAGATCCTGAGCAGATCCAGGTATAGAAGCTGTGCTAGTATATGGCAAATTGCCACTTACTGAGAGAAAAAGCATCTTCCAACTGTAGGCAAAAATTAATTCAACAGGACTGAGGATACCCACTGACTGCAAAGAAAGTAGGAGTAATGGCTTCCTTGAGGAAGTACAAGATGAGGTTGTAGACTGCTAGTTGAGTAGGAATGTCTGGACAGATGTTTCTGAAATATAATTTATCATAGTGCTTGGAGTGGAAGATTTAAGGTATTAAATCAGCTTCATAGCATAGAAGATAGCCTCCTGGACAGCTGAAAAAGAAGGAAGTTACTTTTGACAGTTGTTATTTCTTTAAATTGTAATTTTGGGGCAGGGTCCAGAAGACTACAAAATGTCTTAGTTAATAACACAGACTGCAGTGAAAGGAGATGGATTTTGTCTTGTCCTATAAAGTTTTTTGCCTGACACATAAGCATTGTTTTCTCTTGTTTGTTTTTCCCAGGACTCATTTCTTTGTTCTCTCCATAGTGTTGTGTTTCTATCAAGAGGCTGACCTTTGTTATGTGTTGGGCAAACAGGACAGTACAGTGTCTGTGTGCAATGCAGTAAATAATCAGAAATGGGTGTTGCCTGATCCTTGCATTTTCCCAAGGTATTTTTTTCTCTTTTAACAGTACAGCATTTCTTTTGAAGAAGCTGGTGAATCTTCGGGGTGGCGGGGGACTCAGGAGCAAGGGCTATGAAAGTGAATTGTTGTTAACATGCCATTTTCTACACAAATTATTTCAGCACAAATTTCAGAATAAATGTTTGGAGCCCATCAGGAGGCTTCGACATGCTAGATCTTTAGGACATGACTTTTCTTTCTGACTGATATTGCTGAAGGTTGTCAACAGGTGTAAGAGTGTGCGACACTAGTAGGATCAGTCAGGAGTAGTATGTCCGCTAAGGTAGGTAGAGTTATCCTAGAAGTCTTCTGCATGGTGATCTGAAGCTAAAAGAAGGATCTATCAGCTCAAAGTCCACTTGAGCATAGGCTGTGGTAGAGAGCCAGGTACCTGGTGAGTCAAGCTGCTGAAACAATGGACTTCCCTGGCTATATCTGTTCAGCTTTTAACAGGTATGCTTGAGCTGTCTTGAGTTCATGGAGGTGAAGTGGTTTGAGCCAGTTGTATTCTTGGTCCATGTTTACTGGCCTGAGGCCGTGGTATCTTTTTAGACTAGGACCACAGTGTGA
Source organism: Neomorphus geoffroyi (assembly GCA_033558235.1). Taxonomy (NCBI): domain Eukaryota; kingdom Metazoa; phylum Chordata; class Aves; order Cuculiformes; family Neomorphidae; genus Neomorphus; species Neomorphus geoffroyi. The sequence continues at coordinate 18,167,609 of JAUMJM010000026.1, forward strand.
ACCACTGCGGAGTTTGTTTGGGTATTAACTGTGAATTACTAACTAATGTGACAGAATACTATACAATACAGCTTTTGAGAATGTATCCCAAGGATAATGTAATGAGCAGGTTATTCAGTGATGTGTATGGGATGTGAGGACAGAATGGAACCTCATATGTCAAGGAAAATTGTGCTAGTGAAATATGGAAAAGGAGGTTGAGTTCTTGGTAGCTGAAAGTGAAACAGTAACAAAGGCAAGAAAGTTTGATGATCTTCTACAAATCAACAAGGAAGGATGTGTTGAAGCTAGAAAAAGGGCATATTACACTCTTAAGATGGAAAGAAAGATAAAGCTGTTGAGATGAATGTAAAGAAAAAATGGAGGACAGAGTTGTTTTAGAAGAAGGAGTAGTAGCTTAAGGGCGTAAGCATTATCCTGACATTGAAGAGATGCAACCTAGTTCTTGAATGACCTTGAACAAATCCGTTAATCTGTCCTTGTCTTGTTCTCTGTCTGTAAATGTGGATAATAATATTTCTATATCCCTCAATAAAATTATGAGAATAAATTCGTCTGTAGTTGAGGTACTCAGCTACTATTACTGTAGGGTCATGTAAGTGCTGAGGTTGATAGGTTAACCAATCACAGAGAGAGAAATCAAACCTGCAGACTAGGAAGGAAGGTACAAAAGATGTGGAGGAGAAACTTATTGTGAGTGCTATAAAGGTTTTGTTTTGAAACAACAGAGCAACTCTTCTTTTACTTTTCTATTCAGCCTGGAAATTGCCTGCAATACAGAAATCTTTTAACTATCTGGGTACATCAAAGGTAATATAAGAATTTTTCTTTGACTCAAAAAGCTTTGTTTTCTTGTGTACCTCAAGTTATTGTGTCAAACTATTACTATTGAGTGGCTTGTAGGATTTAATGAGAATTTTATGACCAGTCAGCTTGCTCTGAATGCAATGCTGACCCTGCTTGGAGCAGGAGATTGGACTAGTTGACCTCCAGATGTCCCTTGCAACCTGAGTGATTCTTGTGATTCCATCTAGAAATTGAGAGCCTCTAGTGTCTAAGTACGGTTCTCACCAACAACCATCCTGATTCACACCTCATTTGCTCTGATATACGTGTATAACAATCTTGACTTTCTTGGAAATATTCTGAATTTTTGTCACAATCTGTGAGATCATGTCCTGTGCTCTATTGTTTTAGCGCACCTACTTTTATGTGAAATTTGTACTTTTAATTCTTTGTATTAGACACGTATCAGGACTTCATTTTAAATCTGCATTGCATGTGAATTCTCATCCTGAAGATATGAATAGCATCCCCTAGAGCTGATCTAGCCCCTGGATGAAACTAACTTCTGAGGTAGAGTCCAAATGGATCACTGGTGTCACATTAACTACTGCTGAGGGAGGACATTTTTGATGTATAGTACTAGAAGTTACATGATTTTGTTAATACTGTTGTCCAGTATTTTCTTTTCTAAATGCTATTCTCCATAGCTGTTATTAACATCAGCAATGCATCGTACTTTCTGTTCCCAGATAGAATTACCTCTGGAGTGATAATCTCTGCTGGAGACTTTTCTCTCTTATATTTTTCCTGGATATTCCTCTGAGCAGTCCATGGTTTATTTACAGTGTTGGCATAGAGAAATAGTGGTCCCTACCCATGTATCAGTATCCTGCAAATGAAAATTCTTTTCTCTTAACAGTACTGAAAAGTTACTGAGTTGCGCTGTTCCTGAAAGGTAGTAGACTAGCCCTACAAACCCAGGCTTTATGTAGGATTTGCGTCTTTCTGGTGTACAAATATTACAAATTTTAGTCAAATAAACATTAGTCACATTATTTAACCTGTTGGCTGAACAGAAGTCATCTGGAATCCTAACAAAAACCAGAGATCAATAGAAAATGCTTCAGCTTTTTCTGGTTTTTAGTTCATCATGTCCCATTTTGAAATACTGGGTTTATGCTATTTTTTAAGTAGACCAACATAGGTATGTGTGTGGGAATGATACCAACAGCCCCCCACTGAAAGCAAAATAATCCTGTAAAACATCCCAGAATAGCTCTGATGCAGCTGACTGGCTTCAGGCCATCCAGAAGTTATTCAGAACGGTCTTAGTTTTAAATGTGTTTAGGCAGATGCATGAGTTAAGCATTGTGAAAACCCAACTGACACCTACAGAATGGTTGACAGGACCGGTTCTTTTATGTTTTGAGACTTTTGAATTTTAACTTCTAACACTTTGGGATATATTTTTTTTAAAGTTAGATTTAGGAACCTACTGAAATAGTTTCATTTTCACAAACTGTGTTATTTTAGTGAGCCTGAACTTTACCCTCTTGTATTGTGATAAAGTTTAGGAAACTATTGCAGCTAATTCTAGTCCTTGATATCCAGTAAAGCTATAACTGTTTCAAACCCATTCATGGTTCTGACAGAACTGCCTGTGAAATGCTTTTGTTTAATATACAGTGTGTGTATAGTTTGCTCAAATCTTAAGCAAAGGTTAAAATACTGTTATTATTGTAAGAAACTCTTCACTGATTCGGAGGTAAGTTCCTTCTTGTAGTACTAGAGTTAGGGAACTTCACTGCCATGTCTGCAGGACTACACAATTTCATCAGAAGTAAGGTATGTTTGGAGAACATCTTGACCTTTCTAGAAAGCTGGGCAATTTGAGTGTGTGTGCATGTAGTGTTTATGAATAAAACCAAACCTACTAAGCTCAGGGTAAGGGTTTTTTTAGGAAGGACTGAATATTAAGCAAAATTCATCAATGGTGAAGTTCATCTAAGATGATGTTTCTCAGCCTTTCAAAGAAAAGCAAGGCTGATGAAGTTTATGGCAGAGGAAGTCTTATTTGTGAGAACTTATGAAAAATGGGATGGCTATGAAGGCAGAATGTGATGCTGGGATTTGACAGGAGCCTGTGGTAAAACGGGTTGAGTTTTGAATTCAGAGTACAATGGAAGTGGAAATTGATTAATATGCTGAAAATAGCAAATGAAAATAGGATTTAGGAATGGCCAGGGTGTTGGGCTTGGACCACTTTCCTAAGAGCTGGTAAGAAACAGTGACTAGGATGAGACAAATATAAAAGTAACTTGTGTTATAATTTGCAGTGAAAAAAAACCACAAACTTTTATTAGTGTTTGTGTGAAACCGTGAATAACATTCTGTGATAACAATGAACAATGCATTCATTAACATGCACATCGCTGAACACACAGCTATTCAGAGTGAGCTCATGCTGTCACAAAGACCTTGTTCTGAATGGGAACCTCATGGTTTCAACAGCTTCCTGGGCAGCCAAGCTTGGCAGAGTTTGACTTTTTCCACCTGTTTAGTTGCTGAGTTATTTGGAAATGAAAAATCTAGTGGCAAACAGCAGTAAGCTCGAGAGAGTGAAAGGGGATTGTGTTTGAAAATCTGGACAACAGCTCATTGTATCTCTATTTTATTCACTGTACTAGATCTGGAGTGTTCTCTTACTTCCTCCATCGCGTTGCTATGCATTCATCTTGCAGAGTTAGAGGCATCTCACTGGTGAATGCAGTAATCTCCTGTTCTCTCTTTTCCCCTTGTACTTGCCTTACAGTGTGTTCTATCAGCAGTGATAGATACAGCTTTTCTAGACTTTAAGTTAGAAGTCTTGTGGTGAAAAGACCAGCCCCTATCCCCAGAAAGAGTGCCATTAGCGTTTGTTAACCTAGCCTGGTGGGGGTTGTTCGTGTAGTGAAGAAAGATAATTTGTATTTGCCCTCCCTTTTAACTTGAGGAACTGCAGTTTGTTCGTCCCTACTACAAGTGTCTGTCCTGCTGAAGAAAGCCAAATGTGTTATTGCAGATTTCAAAAAATGCAGTCCTAAGGAACCCTAGGAATTTAGGTGTTGTAAATGGTTTTGTTTGTGACCTTCTAAACTAGTCTTTTAACCTGGTCTTTGCTAACGTGCAGGAATATACCAGATGATTGAATGGGTAAAGAGGAGTGCATGCTGTGGATCTGTTCCATATTTTAGATAATGTATTCAGACTAATTTTTCTCAGATTGGCTTTACTAACAAGCTAATGGTAAATCCGCTGAAGTCAATGGGAAGAACCCTGATGACGTTAGTGGACTCAGATCAGCCTTCTGAATCTCTTGGTTTTGAAGTCATGTGTGATAAAATATTCAGGAGTAAAACCCTGAATACTAGTTAGGCATTCAGGATGTTGTACAGAAAAATACAAAAATTGTGAGATATCCCATCAGAAATAACATTTTGAGAGTTTTTCTACTTATTGTATGGACTGAGGTGGTAGATACATGTCAACTTTGTTTTAGTGAATAAATTTTGTGGCTTATTTCTTTGCTCCATAGAGTAATACCACACTGTGGTGGCTTCAAGTAAGAGCTTTTACGCTCTTTCCAGCTGTAGGTGGGTGTCATTTTCAAGTCTGTCTCTCCCTGTTCTCTCTTACTGTCAGAAACCTGCATCATGAAAAGGATCATGTTGGGTGTCTATAAATGTATCATACCACATCGGCTGTAGAGAAACTGTATGCCAGTGTAAATCAGAATTGTGCAACAGGCTCCTTGGGGAAATAGTTGTATTCTGTGTTCATTGGACTTAGTCATTGCTCTGATTTTTGAAACTGCCAAGGCATATAATAAATTTTATTGCATAGGAGGTTTGCTTTCTTTAAAGTATAACTGTTTAAGAATCCACAAGCATACAAAGGTCCTGCAGGTCCTGCCTGACCAACCTGATTTCTTTTTACGACCGTGTGACTCGCCTGGTGGATGAGAGGAAGGCTGTGGATGTGGTGTACCTGGACTTCAACAAGGCCTTTGACACTGTCTCCCATAGTAGACTACTGGACAAGCTGGCAGCCCGTGGCATGGACGGGAATGCTCTGTGCTGGGTTAGGAATTGGTTGGATGGCCGAGCCCAAAGGGTGGTAGTGAATGGTGACCCATCCAGCTGGCGGCCGGTCACTAGTGGCGTCCCGGTGCTGGGCCCGGTCCTGTTTAATATCTTTATTGATGATCTGGATGAGGGGATCGAGTCCTTCATCAGCAAGTTCGCAGATGACACCAAGCTGGGAGGAAGTGTCGATCTGCTAGAAGGTAGGAGGGCCCTACAGAGGGACCTGGACAGGCTGGAGAGATGGGCTAACTCCAATAGCATGAGGTTTAACAAGTCCAAATGCCGGGTCCTACACTTTGGACAAAACAACACCATGCAGAGCTATAGACTGGGTGCAGAGTGGCTGGAGAGTAGTCAGGCGGAAAGGGACTTGGGAGTGCTGGTGGACAGGAAACTCAACATGAGCCAGCAGTGCGCTCAAGTGGCAAAGAAGGCCAATGGTATCTTGGCCTGCATCAGGAACAGTGTGGCCAGCAGGACGAGAGAGGTCATCATCCCCTTGTACTCGGCACTGGTCAGGCAGCACCTTGAGTACTGTGTCCAGTTCTGGGCCCCTCAGTTTAAGAAGGATGTTGAGATGCTGGAGTGTGTCCAGAGGAGAGCAACGAGGATGGTGAAGGGGCTGGAGCACAAGCCCTATGAGGAGCGACTGAGGGAGCTGGGATTGTTTAGCCTGGAGAAGAGGAGGCTCAGGGGAGACCTTATTGCTCTCTACAACTACCTAAAGGGAGGTTGTAGTGAGGCACGGGTTGATCTCTTCTCTCAGGCAACCGGTGACAGAACGAGAGGACACGGTCTCAAGCTTCGCCAGGGGAGGTTTAGGATTGACATTAGGAAGAAATTCTTCACTGAGAGGGTAATTGTTCATTGGAATGCGTTGCCTGGGGAGGTGGTCGAGTCACCATCCCTGGAGGTGTTCAAAGAGAGATTGTATGAGGCACTTAGTGCACGGTGTAGTTGACAAGTAGGAATAGGTGTAGGTGTTGAGTCATAGGTTGGACTCGATGATCTCAAAGGTCTTTTCCAACCTTACGATACTGTGATACTGTGTGATACTGTGAAAGCATTTTAATAATATCTACAGAATGTAGAAGCTTTCTACTTTCCTTGAAATTAGAGAATCTCGTACTAATGATGAAGTTCAGTTACCAAAATAACATTCATCCAGCTTGATGGCCAGATATTTCATTACACTCCCACTGCACAGAGGTTAGTACATTAGTGTCTAGGGATAGAGGTAGACAAGCAAAAAACAGTAAATGGATTGAAGCAAACACGTGCAGTCCCCTGGAGGGCTGGAGTAGTTAGCAACTGGAGGAGGGCCTGGATATTGAGGTGGATATTGAAACATTTGATATTCAAGGAGATAAAATTAAGTTGAATTAAGTGTACAGAAGATGAAGGTGTGAATTTCAGCATTCGTGCCTAAGTTAAATAATGTCAGAAAATAAAGCTGTGATTTAATAAAAATTTATTTTTTAAAGTTACCTTGACCCCCTCAACTGCATGCAATGCATTCAGCTCTTCAGTGCAGCATGAACATTTATAAGCAATTATTATGAGATTAATGGCTGAATTTTACCAAGCATGTCGTTACTTTTCTGTTTAATGATAGAACAGAAGTTAATGAAAAATGCATAGTTTTGACATATTGTGTATAAAATATGTCAGTTTGGGAGACAGGAATTAAGCACAGTTTTCCTTTGAATCTATTGTGGGCAATATTGGCGGGAAGAATTTAGTAGCTATAGGATGGTGTTAAAGAACACAGCTAACAGTGAGATTCAGAAGTTGCAAATTTGGCAAAACTGCTTTTAGTTCTGAGTGATATGCTCATATCTGTCTCTGTGCTATGCTAAATATATTTTGGTAATTTATGATGCACAGTTTCTGTTTCCTCTCATTGTGAAAATCTCGTGTTCTCTGTACCTATAGGTATATAAAACGAGTTAGACTGCATAAATTCCTCATCATGGTTGCAGTTACAGGCACATGGAGGAGTTGCAGGCACACCTCACAGCAAGTGACAACAAAAAGAAGCTCTTAGCTGACTTTCTTGCAAGTTTCCTGCATCAGGTCTACAGTGTGCCTGGAGGCACGTTGCATACGATGCAGGAATCTCTGGTGTGGTTTGCAGATGTCTACCAACTACTGATTAGAAACACCAAAAAACATATAATGATTTTTCATTTGAAGCATTTATGCACCAGCTCTGTCTTCTGCAGAAATATGTGTTATGTTCAGAGCACAAGGAGAATGTACAGAGCTTTATTATTATTTTAAGTTGACCAAAGTGCATCAAAAGCTCATTGTTTCAAAGCAATTAAAGAGAATACATTTTTTCAATTAATGTGGATTGATAAATCTCCAGAATCTCTGAGGATTATTTCAGAAACACTTTTTTCATTTATGCTGACCTTCTGCTATTAACTTGGAGCAAAGCTTAAAATCAGTATTTAACATTTAATGGAAGGAACAAACTGATTCTGCAGTTTAACTCAACATTTGCAGTAAGATGACTTGTACCCTAATGGCTTGTAATTAATTTTTCTGAAAATCATATTTATGATAGTCTGCAGATTCAAGGCTTTATCTAATACATAATGTTCATTTTGAGCCTTTAATTGCATTTAGATTAAAATTGGCTTAGCAGGAAGATGAATTGTGGGAATGCATCAAACCACCCAGCATGTCCTGAAGATGTGAGCCTGAAAATGCAATTTGGTTGAGATGTGCAGAATCATTTGGAGTTCATTAATTTTTATTGCACAGGTAGTTTTACTAAAGTAGGTTATTTTCTTTGAAATTTATATTTATGTTTATGTCAATAGCTGAATATTGTATTAAGCTATACATCTATTACAGTTTATTAAGCCAGTCTAATGGGGGTTGTTCATATTGTGCAGAGGTAATTTGTGTTTGCCCTTCCTTTTAATTTTGGGAGTTGTGTTTGGTTCAGCTGAACTACGGGAGTCCATCCTGCCAAAAGAAGTCAAACAGGTGTTACAGGAGGTTTCAGTGTATGAAGTCTTAAAGAATCCTGGGAATTTTGATCTTGTAAGCAGTTTTGCTTCTGACCTTCTAAACCTTTTTACTCTGAATAATCTTTTTTTTTTTTCCCCCATGTTGCTGAGGTTCTGACCCAGCCACTGGAATGAAGGGTTATTGATGTGTAACTCAGTTTTGTGGCTTAATGTGGTGCACTTTGTCCAGCAAGCTTGTAAGTGATCCTTTAAATTGCAGATGCTGCTGAGGTTATACAATTTAATTATAATGTCACTTTACAATTATGAAGAAAAAAAGGCCTTTTGCATTGCTTAATGAATACAGATTGTGCACAAGTTGGAAATACAAAAGAATAAAAATTAACATTTGTCCTTCTTGCCAAAGTATTTACATTTTTACAACCGATAAGTAGCACAATAATTCCATTACCTATATCCATTAAACATTTGTGCTTTTCATTTAGTGATTTGTATACAGTAGTTATTAATAAAATGGAACTGTCAGCATTTGCTGCTTTTGCCCATCCTCTTTTTACCCTTTTTTATTTCGTTGCAGACAGAGTAATTAGAGGTTGAAAATGCTATGTGCAAATGCCTGTTACAAGGATTAAATTATATAATCATGGTAATGATTTTCCTTAAAACTCTTACTGCCAAGTGTAACATTTTTCACTTCACCAGGTTTTTTTGTGTTGTCGTATTTTATGAGAAAGTGGAAATATTTCTCCGTTCTGACAATCTGCTGCAAGTTACTAGTTTGTGGTCAGATATGATAGAAGCCCATATTAATTTAATACTCGCCAATCAGAACTTGACAGAGGTATTGCTTATTTTCTCATTTCATCACTGAAGCATGCCGGTGTAGTTTAGTCCCTAATTACTCTCAGACTGAGACGTTCCAAATATTCCCATGGTGGTAATATTTTTCTGCCTGGATGAGTCATTACGTTGTTTGGCAGACTGAAACACCAGCCTTTCCTTGTTGGAACACTACCCCTCATGTAGCGCCACATCTTTTCCTCAGTGCTGTCTGTTCCATGACTTTCATCCTGCTGTGACATTTCAAGCTGTACTGTACGAAAGCACATTCGCCTTCCTTCTATCTGACTGATTGGACCGATGCCAGCTCTTTCTTCAGGGCCAAGGACAGGAGACTGGGATAGTCTGAATAGAACTGCTTAATGATCTAATGGAGCAGTGGCTCTCTCCTGCTGAGAGATAGGGCTTATTTGTTTGCTGGTTAGAGAAAAGGTCAGGGAAATCCTTTTCAACAAAGGCTGTGACAGTGAGAATGTGCAATACCACACATTCCTGGGGCTTGAATAACTTCATACATCAGGTGTTCCCCTCATGTTAAAAATTCTATTCTGTTTTCTTTTCATTTTCAATATCCTGCAGATGGCAGAGAGATGGAAGTGATGAATTCTACAACTTGGTAATATAAAGCCAAATGTTGTTCCTCCTGATAGAAGGAGACTTCATACTAGGAGTTTAACACCAGGGAAGGTAATGCAGGAAGCTAGTAGTATTTCATAAAGGTAACCAGTTTTCCTCGTCACTGTTGTGAAGCCTGTTGGGTATATGACTTTTAATGGCTTTATGCTTAACAAGACTGTAAACATAGTTTGCGTGTTTTCCCACTGAGTTCAACAAGAACTGCATTTCCAATTTGTTCAGTCAAGTTAATTTAATCTAGACTTTCCACAGCAGCTGAGAAACAACACACTTCTGAGGCTGGGAGATGTACGTGCACTGTGATGGCTGCCGTGACTCCTGAAATTGCCCAGAGTGTTGCATCAAGCGGAGGATTTGGGGCAGTTTGAGGCAGACCTGTCTGGATTTCCTCAAAGGAGGCTGCGGAAGGAAGGCAATGTAACAGGAGCAGCAGAGGCTGGCTCCGTGCCACCAGAAGATCCCCATGCACGTGAGTGACCTCACTTGGCCAGTGATGCTGGCTTCATGCCCAGAATGTGCACGTAATGCAACTGAAAGCAGCTACAACGTACCCCAAGATGTGGCCCACAGGGGTTTTTATTCCATGCTTCAAAGCCAATGTCTGTTTAAAGGGGCACAGTAGACCTCCGAACTGGATTTTTCCCCATTTTTTTTTTCTCCAGTGGAGTTTTATGTATTTCCAGAGAGCTCTCTAAGTGAAGTAGATTAAGAAATCAGCCATTTTTTTCCTTTTATGTTGTCTCCCTGGTTTCTTTACTTTTCTCCTAAGCAATTTTGAAAGCTATTTCTGCTCACATAGCTTTCACTGTGCCTTGCTTTTTGTTTGTTTCTGTGATGCTTTTGCACAGAGAAAGGAAAGAGAGAAGTCGTTCTTAAAATGGGAGCATATGGTTTTAGAACTACAGAAATTGGCAAGTGGGACTCAGGGGTCGATTTCACACCTGACAGGGATTTTTTTGTTTGTTTTTATTTTGCTTTTTGTTTTGGTTTTAATTGACTAGATTTCAAATTGACAGTAGCTATTTTAACAAAATAAATGTAGATTGTTATTTCTAATGTGGCTGAGGTTTAGCAGGAAACACTGAAGTCAGCAGTGACACAAAAGAACATGCAGAATGTTCTGATTATGAAAACAGTAGTCATAATACACGCTGAAGTTTTCAAGTACATGCTTTTGCTACCGTAAATGTGATTCCAGGAGATGGGAATCCGAAACCCTGAGGTTATTTCCTGAGTAAAGAAGATTTAAAGATAAACAAATCCACGCAAAATTATTCTGATAACATCTTCATAGATTAGGAATAAGATGCTTGTTATAGTCTTGGACTGTCTGTCAACTTGTCAGAATTTTTATTTCTAAATAGAAAGACTAGTTGAATTCAAGTTAAACAGTGTAGCAAAATATTAGAAGTACTAAAATAACCAACAAGCAACACCAAGAATTAATTAATAAAATATGTATGAGACAGTAAATAAAAGTATGTGTGAGGAGGGAAGTAGAAGAGAAGGCAAGTCCCTCCACGTCACGGTTGAACTGCACTGGAGGTGGAATGTGGGATGCTTGCAGTCTGCTCACTCAACTGTATTTGACTAGGGCCGTCATCCCCTCAGCTTTCACAAGCACTGAATGTGTCAAAAATCTTTCAGAGAAAGTGTAAATTTTAACCACCGTGCTTCTGGTTCATTTTTAATGTAGTTTTAAAATGCTTAAATCATATCAATTCAAGGTATTTCTTCATCAGGTTTCATGGAGGTTAGCATAAATCAACAAGACAGTTCAATGTGTGAGTACATGTTAATTATGATAGGGGTTCAGCACTGATTTGTTAGAATTTGTCTCATTTAGCCCTACTTAAATTAAGGGTTTATAATTTGTGTATGGCATCCAATTTTGTATGATGATGGCTCTGTTTAAGGACAGATTTCTACCTGACTTTGAGTGCTGCCAGATTGGTCTAGAGGTATCTGTGCCTATCCCAAACTTATTTGAAAACAAACCAGAGTTTCATTCATTCAGCCACTAGAAAATGTATAATAGTTGGGGGTTTTTATTGTTCTGATTTTTTTTATTACAAGCTCTGCATCTAAGGAACTAATGAAGCTTTAATATTTTAATTTTTTTAATTCCTGTCATGCTGATACATGCGCTTGTGTGTGTATAATACCCACTTCTTAACTAAGATTTCATCCTGACTTGTAATCATCAGAATTCAGCTTAATCCCTTCCTAAAACGAGTCACCCCTTTCTTATAATTTTCTGTGAGTATCTACTAGTGAAAATTAAGCAGGGAGATGTTTGATCTTAAGTACCTGGATTAAACTTTCACATGTAAGAAAACGGACCAAAAAAGGCTGTTCTGAAATCACCTATGCAATGCAGGTGCAGCAGTTGTCCTCAAACAGCAAATAGCCGGTCGTCTTGCAGACAGTAGTCTCACTGTGTGACATGCCCTAAATTTTCAATCTTCCTATTTTCAGAATGCAATGTCAGACTTCTAAGGTGACTTTTTGAAAGTTCATTTTTGGTGGGGTTTGTCATTTTGTTTTTTTTTTCTTTCCCCCTCCTTTAATCTAGGATAAGAGTTTCTGACATAATTATTACAGAGAGTGGTAAAACTGCACATATTGAAGAACAGATTCTGTAGTAGTAGTAATAGCTGGCAGAAATGTGAAGTGCTTTTCACAGTCAACATTCAAACAGATTATCAGATGGCATATTTCACCCTGTTGTTACTTTAAATGAAGTGACCATGAAATCAACAAATCTGCTGTCAGGTGCCTGTCATGAAGATAGTTCTCCCTGTCACACGATGCCTCACATAACAGGTAATGTGTTTTTAAGAATCAGTCCTGTGTCACCTCATCAAGTCCTTGTTAAAGGATGAAATAAGACGGATGGTGTTGTCTCCCATGGAGTTGACTGAAATTCAGTAAAAAGCAGTGCATGTTGTACAGAAAAAATACAAAAAGAAAAGTAATGCAGGTAATATGCCCCTGACTGTGCCATTACTGCCTTATCCCTTTGTCTTGAGAATAATTATTCACTTTTTCATGCTTATTCCTTTCCAGGCTGAAAATTAATTGGGTCAAGTTTAAATTCTGTGATAAGGACAGGAAGAATTAATCCTCAGTCATCAAACAAATGAGAACTCAGAGTGATGTTGTGCCAATAGCCACACGTTCACTTGGAATGGTTAAGATCTGCTTTTGTGCCTAACAGAGATGACACTGATTATTAGTTAAGTTATAAGGTGTTGCTAACAATAATTTAGTTCAGGATGCTAAAGTTTAATCATTAAATTCAGGGCAAGGGAAAAAGTAAAATTACCATCTTCAGTTTTTCTCTGTATACTTTCATAACAATTCTCCCAAACAAAATAGATTTTTGTTTTGTTCATGAAATTTTAATTATAGCATCATTCTCAGCTTCTTAGTGTAAGGAGCTGTCAGCCAGCTTGAACTCTGCTGAGACAGATGCTGCAGGGTTGGGTGGGTTTTTTTTAATTTTGTTTTGACTTTTCAGACTCACCATTTTTGATAAAAAATAAAAATAGGGAGGGAAGTCACCTTAGTGATATATGGACATCTGTTACTGTAATTTGTTCTTTCATGGCTAGGCTGTGACTAGCATTAGTATATTCAGCCAGTATGAAAAAAATAACCTTTCATTTCCTCGCCACATCTAAATGTAGTAAAAAATTATTTTTATATGTAAGGTACTGATTTAGAGATGTTTCTTACAGAATCAGGAAGGGGGCAGGAGGTACAAAGATTAGCATGCTTCCTCTGTGCTGGCCAGCCCAACTAGTTGATGAAGAAGGTCTTGCAGCACCCACTAGAAATTGATGCAAACTTCTCCCAGCAATGTGGAGGAAGGAGGAGATGGGAGGGACCATGCTTCTGGGAGGTGACTATGGCTCTCAAGGCTATGTTTTAGGTATAGTGTAGATCATGATTTCAGGGTCAATTTGAATTGAATACATAACAGTACAGCACCATCATTCAACGAAAACGGATACTGAAGCCAATGAAAGGAATGAATCAGTGAGACCTGCAGGCAGCCGAGATGGCACTGCTTGAGACTTGCGTCTTATGAAGCAAGTCTTTACCTGGTTTTCATTAAGCCAATTCTTTCAAGGTTTCCATGCTTTTCATCCAATTCATGATGATGATGTAAAGTATGTATTTGATCAGATGTTTGAACCAATCACATAATTGCCATTTTTACTTTCTTACAAATTACCTGAATACATTTGAAATACATTTTGAGTGTTATTTCCTTCTTTCAAATACACTTGTGATTGAGACGTTGGAGATACTGTGGAGACATTTCAAAGCAACTTCAAAGAGTCATGGGCTGAAATTATGTGGAGAAATTGCTGAAGGGTTACAGGAAGGCAAAGATTAAGGAAACAGGCTAAACCTTTAGTTGGGTTGATGCTTAGCAACTCTTTTTAGTACATTTCTCTTCTCTGCGCACTTAAGTTCTTGTCATAATGTAGGAAGGGAGAAGTGATGTCTTTTGGATTAGAAGCAGAGATGGTTCAGAAAGAGCAAGAAGTGTTAACAATGTTTTATATACTGGCTTCTCTTATGCTCCATATGGGCAAATGCTGCCACTTTGCTGTATTAAAATTGGAGACAAAGCCCAGCCAAATCTTGCATCATGATTATTAGTTTTGCTTGTTTTCAAAGCCAAAAGGAGGTTAAAACTGTTAGATACCTTTTCAGTAGTGCCACAAATGATTTTCCCCAATAGTTTATTGTTGCTGTTCTTGTTTTGGCAGAGAAATAACCACAGCTCCATTTGAAAATGAGCATACATTTGAACAAAAATTATAAATCTGGGACCAGGCTGATCCTAGTCCTTGGCCAAACTTTTGTTTTCCAAATGCATGAGAGGAAATGGATATAATAAATTTTTATGGACACTAAGTGAATCCTACAGACTATTTGGAGCACAAACCTCTGCAAGAATGGATGGATTGAAATCCATAGCTTCCCCACCCCACCTGAGAAGTTAGATGCCTGTAGACATCACACAGATTTCACACAGTTCTGTGTATTTTAGAAATCCTAGTAGGTTTTGTAGCCCTTCCCCATATAATTGTCACTGAACACTAGATATAGATCTGTATATGGATGGAGGATATATAGGGCCTAAAAAAGCAGAGGAGATAGTGGTGAGACTGGAAAAGTCTTCCACTTGTAAATGTGAGAAGTCAAGAGATTTGGTTATAAAGTTCTAGTAAAAGTCATGTAACTCAGAAAGAGGTTGCTTCTGGATGTGATTCAGAAGGCTCTTCACATGTTTCTGAAATGTGGGGTGAAATATAATGAAAACCATTCCAAGGTCCTCTGTCTTTGCCTGACACTGAACAATACTGAAATATTTACTACCTTCTTATTTCTTATGGGAGGACTTGTGACATCTCCGGAGAGCCCTTGGACAGAGACACTGGGAGTTCTTAGCTACAGACCCAAATCTCCCTGACTGTGTCTGCAGTTAGGGAGCGCAATCTCATTTGCCACTTTGTTCCTGCTTACACTTTTCTACCTTCTTTGTTGTGCCAGCATGAGTGTGTGATGGCATGGTTAGCAGATCTACTAACCACTCCATCTGAAGATAACCCAGAGAAATAATTCGTGCCCCTTTAGTTCCCCAGCATGGCTCACTGCACAGATGTGCACATGCTGGTGCTGGCACAAGGTAGGAGGTAAAAGCAGGGCCCAGACGTGGGCAGGATGGGCAGGCCTCCTTTTTTCAGCAGTTTTAAAGTAATGACCGCTGTATATGTGTAGGGGAAAAGAAGATGACAGCACTGAGGAACACTAGATCTTATTGTATGGTGCCTTTGTTTTCTCCATAATTTTTACAAACATATTGTGTGCTCAGCCCTCTGAATGATCGCTCCACAGTCAAAGTTGAGAAACACATTCAATATGATTTTCGTTTTGTTCAAGCATTCAATAAGCATGCTAAGTAACACAGCTATGGAGTTGGGGTTGGGGTTTTTTTGGTACTTCTATCACAAAATATATTCAGAGTTTGCCGTGCTAAAAGCCTGTTACTAAGAACCACTACATAAGTATCACTAATTATTCCCAAAACCACGGGGCAGGAGTTTTAACATAGGTGTTCTAAAACCTGAGCAAATCTCTAACTTTTAGAATCTAGGATAATGTGGAGTGATGCATTTGGAGGATTACTTGCCATTCCCTGCTTTGGAGATTTGATATCTGAATGATCTTGAGTTGCCTAAGGACAGGATTCAGAATACCAAAGTAGATGTTCTGTTCTGCCTTGCCAGTCCCAAGGTTGCCACAAACACAAGGCTTATTTTAAGAGAACCTGTACGGGTCAAGTTCAGTTTCTTAGACCCTGCTATGCAAGTATTCATGTTAATGTGGACACAGTACTTCCTGAGAGTCTCAAAGGAGGACTGGCAGTCTCTAATGAAAATGTGCTTTGAAATACCTAGTTAAATATATTGCTTTCATACAGGAGTTGTGAGCATACTCTTGCCGTACCTTATCAGGCATACTTTGTGGCAACTACCACTCTGAAGCTACTACCAAGCCAAAGTTTTATTGTTTGAACAGTTATTGGATTTGAACTTCCACAGGTGTCTTGAGAGCTCCTAGCAGGTTTTTTTTAGCTGCTTTTCCTTTGTGCACCTACACAGTCTCTAAAGAGGCAGAGGGAATGTGTCTGTATTGGACTTTCAACTTGCTTCTGGACACAAGTGTACAGTGAGCTCCTCAACGATCCTTGGTTAGACTGCTCTCAGAACTGCCATATAAATTTGCTGTCGGCATTAGGATTGTTTGGTACTAGTTGGTAACATAAACATCGTAGTCCTTGGATAACAATTGCTGTTGAACTTCTGTTTCCGAAGTGGCATTATATTACATTTGCAGTCTCACAATGCCTATAGTTTCCACACTCTTAACTGGCATTTCTGTATATGGAAGTTCATATCATTCCACAGTGACTGAGATGTTTTTCAGTACAGTGAACTGTTTTCTTACAAAGGCTAGTCTTGATGCAGCAATAAAGTCTTGTAAAATGCAGAGATCAGATTAAATACATATGAATTATTATTTCTATTGGATTTATCTCTCAAAGTACTCATTCTCATCTTCTGCAAAATATTCTTGACTGAAGAAACTCAGATCCAGAAACAATCTATCATTTGAATCCCTTGATTATAATATGGATTGATATTCGACTTCTTGCACAGTTCAAGCTAATGCCGTAGCACACTGGTTTATTGAATCACAGTGCTGGCTAAATTGATGTTCTGAAAGTAAAAATCAGTTGGAATAATCTCATAGATACAAAACTATTTATTAATGGCTTTTTTTCACCTAGTTTTACTTTTAATTAACTGGTTAGAATTACTTATGCTTCATAGGCTGTTTATTTTGGCCTGCAGGGTTAGGATTTGCAGATGACTAGAAAAAATTTTGGGGTTTTTTTGAATGGTTCAACTTTTTTTCTCTTTATAATAAGACCTTCTGCATTCAGATATTTTTCAGTTTTTGCAAACTGAAACAGCTATCATAGATTTCAGTCTTGAACTCAGTATCCCTATAATCTGTGATCTAATAATATTTTTTTTATTTGAGTATTTCTTTACGTCATATTTGATGCTTCTTGTGCATTATTGCATCCTTTCACCCTCGACTATCACATGTAGTTTCCTGAACTCTTATTAAAAATCTATAGAGGCAATAAAGTTTCCAATGTATAGATCTAGGAACAGCTGTTTTACTTTGCTGATTAAAGATTTTTTTTTCATACCTTTTCTTTCTCACACTTTCAAGTACAAAAGAAATATGTATTCTATCAGACTGAATCGAGTGTTTGGTTGAAAGAGTTAGGTTTTCACAAAAGCACTAGCAGAAAAGTAAATAGTGTAACAATAGTAATAATAGTTAGAGACAACTGGCTATGAAGGAAAGTCAGATCTGTGCAGATATTTTCATGAGAGTGCCAAAATTTAGTGCCTGTTAGGATTTTCAAAGTTTCCATGTGTTTTTAAAGCTTTGTTTGAATTCTGTTCTCTATTTTTAGTCCCCTAATTTAGTTTAAAAATCTGGTCTGATTGTCTGCTCTTGTGAAATTATGTAAGTGATTTAAATAGCAGAAGCAGTCTACCTCATGACTCTCAAATACTTGCAGGTTTTTCTTGATGTACGTCCACAATGGAACCAGTTAGAGATCTTTTGATAGATATAGCTGCAATAGGACAACTAAAGAATTTAAGATGGCCCCAGTGATTTCATGGGGCATTGGATGAAGTTCACGGTCTTAGATACTTAGAAGAGCTTTATAAACAATTTTGCCTCGATTTAGGGGCAATCTTTAAAAGCTTTAGATGTCAAGTTCAGTTCAAAGAGGTGTTTTTTACCAAAGAATGGAATTCCATTTTCTTATTTCAACAATGTTTAGCTCCTGGTAGTCCGATACTCCAGAGCACTTCCTTCATTCACGCTTATCATCATACCAATGAAAAAAATTTATTGTGAATACTAAATTGAGTGCTTTCTACCATTTCTGTTGAAGACATTGTAAAAACTATTTCTTAATTCTAAAAAGAATTAATCCACATTCTAAAATGTGGTAGAACAATTAACAGCGTTACTATATAGATATATTATGTCTTTCACAAAATGCATGGTTAGCCTTAGGGTCTTGTGGTGACATGATAATATTGAATCCGAGCCTGCAACTGTCTCCCATAGAAAGTAGAAGCATTCAGATTCCTAATGCTGTGATAATAATACCTACACCAAATATACTAACAGATAAAAAAATTGTTTGCTTTGGAAGATGCACATATGTAAAGGTTTTCACTTAAGAAGTTAATTACTGTAATTAGAAAACAGTAGCTGATGTTATCTACCGCGTAACTACTTAATCCATGTAACTACTTAATCTTGGATTCTTTGCTTTCTCTGGAGCATCTCCTGCTGGCCCATGATGTCCACAGAAAGATTATTCGTTTTACCCAATCTGGTCTTTCTTTGCTGCTATTGTGCCATGAATTTTGTTCATTTTTACTAACAGGAATCACAAAACACACTGAAAGGACAATTTTCTCTATTTTATTTTCTGCTTCCATTTTCTTTGCTTCAAAATGGTCAAATCAATTTAAACTTGATTTAAGTGAAACACTCCACAGCTCCCACTCGGCAAGTATTCAAGCCAAAAGCAAACATTTACAGATGCACTGATGTAACATCCGCCCCCCAAAGTACATAATGGGGGTACTGTTCAAGCGCTATCCTGCAGGCACCAGTGTACTGCACAGTGCATGTATTCACTGTAGGGGCTCTGATCTGCATATGCAGTAGTTTCTCTGTGCTGTTTCTATCAGCACAGGAAAAAAAACTCAAAAAAGAATGAGGGAAAGCCTTCAAATATGAAGTTATTTAGCTTTTCTCCTCTACCAAAGAGGCTCATAACCATTTTTTATTTCTGAAAAGACACTGTAAAAATTCCTAAATAAAGGGACTGAGCACGTTTGAGGGAGGAAGGAGAGCAAGACCTGTGGAGATGAAACCAATCTGTCGATGCAGAGTCCTGCCACAGGGGTTTTCCCCCAAAAGGCATTAACACAGACAGAGTGGTTTGCTAAGAACCAAGAGCAGAGTCAATCTGAAGACTATAAAAGTACAGTAAATGAAGGAGGCAGGTAATCACAAACTACACTGAATTAAGAAAAAAATAGCTACCTCTGAAAACAGGCTCGGCACTGGGCTTTGATTTGCCCACCTTGGTGTATATGCATGTAATCTTGGATCTTGATTGAATATTCCCACTCTGATTTTGTAATTAAAACATCATTTATACTGAGAATAATTAAGACAACTGTACATTTGATTTTAAAATCAGTTTTGAGTATTGTGCCTTGTCAAGCTACAAGAATGGTTCCTGCAGCTTTACAACTTAGCATTAAGAGGCAGACAGTGACCGCAGGCACCTGAGTGGAAGGTTTGACAGTTTGATAAATTAGGAATGACACTTGCCAAAATGGCTGTCCTTCCCTCAGCCTGCCAGTGGAGCATTTACACACTGTTAATTGAATTGGCAATTTGTGTAACAGTACCTGCCCCTGAGCTTTTGTAATGCTGGAGCTGCCATTTAGCTCTGATAATCCAGGACTTGGGAATAAGGACGAAAAGCTTCACATGATATTATTGCAGATTTAAAATGACAGTCGGGGACCTTGTTGCCAATTTCCCATTAAATGAGAAATAATTAACAATAGCAATAACAAAGTCTTATAAAGCTGGAAAGTTAAATTGACTTTTCAGCAGTAGTATGGTTTGAAATTGCTTCTAGTGTGATTATCTGATTGCCCTTTCAGTATTATGTACCCTAAATAGTATCATCTGATGGTCTGAATAGGCAATGTTTTCAAAGCTACCCTATTTTATTAGTTTGAGACTCTGCTGATTTATGTGTGGGTTTGGTTTGTTGTGTGTTTTTTTTTAATTTTTTCTTGCCATGTACAAATTGAGTTATGTTATAATATTTCATACCCATAAAGAACTTAATGAAATATTAGAGATTCTGATTTCGGTGGTTATCAGTAATTGAGTGACAGCAGAAACAAAATTTTCAGTCATAGATGAATATTGTTGATTATGAGGTTCTTTTTTATAGTTGTACTTGCATTTGACAGCTTCTCTGTCTTTCCCTATATTTATGTAGTGTACCTAATGCCATCGTCTGAAATGACAATTTATCAGCTACATATGTTTTGATAATCTCTGAATGCGTGCTAATGATTTGATGTCCAAGTATCATAGTAACCAAAACCCATGTAAGAATTTGCCACAAAAGACCAGAGTCCTTGCTATCTTAAAGATTAAAAAAACCCCAACATTAAAGGCTGGGGCAGTTGCTGTATGTCAGAAGGCTGACTTCTCTATGCAGACTTGCAGCTCCGAGATTTAGATTTGTGGACTTCAAGTGATGTATTGAAAAGCATGTGGAGCTACTTTCCCAAGATAGGTCATGCCCATCATGAGAATACTTATACATTTGTAAGATGGCACAAGTACTAGATGAAGCATGGAACAGTTTGATCCATTTCCTACATAATAAATAGTATACGGCAGGTTTAATAATTTGCATTCTTGAAAATATCTTCTCATCTGAATAGTGTGGTCTTAGGGTGGAGTACAGCTATATACTGGACAAGGACTGAAATATATCACCACCACCCATCACCCCCCAAAGATGACTGACAAATCAGAGAGGGACGCAGAATAGAATAATCCTGGTCAATAGGCTTGCACTACCAAAAACTAATATGTGTGTTTTAATATTACGCTACAGTGTTCTATTGGTAGTAAAAGCTATTGCAGAATTGAATAGGCAATGAATAGTAGAAAGGTGAAAGAGGGTGAAGAAAAGGAGAGCTGAGCAAAGGCAAGCTAATATGGAGTAAAGGAGCAGAAGGATTCATGATGAAGCTTACAGTTCAAACATTTGTGCAGGAGGTGATATTTTTCTTTCTTCTGTAACTGTTGAAAAGCAATTGATGATCTTAGAGAATTCTGTGCTGGAGAAGGAATTCAGTGAGAGGTAAGGCCATATAATATTTTGGATGGTGTCCAGCCTACAAGGAAAGTGTAAAAGTCAGGCACTAGGAGTACAAAGGGAATGCAAAAAGGCACTGGTTACTGCTTGGCTGTGTAGACTGCCACCCTAGTCAGTGTTAAGCCAAAGAGGAATGGCTAACACTTCAGCCCCGGAGGCAAACTCATGCTGTGCATAGCACTCTCTGTAAAGGAGTGGCAGGCTCCGCAGAGAACAGGCAAGGAATGAAGCAAACAAGGAAATAAAAGGGAATGGGAGTTTGGGCATGCTATTGTATGTGCTGTTGAAGATGGAAAGGAGAAATTTGTAGTTTCTATTGAATTGAAGACAAAGTTGGGGTAGGAATTTGTGACAGTGAATGGGGGATGTAGGTAGAAAATGGGTTTCTAGATTTCTTATCAAGAAAAGCTTTAACTCATCTCTCTTTTTCCTCTACCAAGACTTTCCACCTTGATGCAAGGGAAGATGGAAATAAATGTGGCTGGATTATAAAGGGTCACCTGTTGTTTCCTCCAAGGGTCTGCACTCCGTGCAGATTCCGCAGTATTTGCGGGAAACATCTCAAACGATTTAAGAATTCATAAAATACTAGTGCTGGCAGTCCAGAAATTTTGAATCTGTCATTTTTTAGAATTATTTATCACATGACTAAATACAGAGGGGGCAAGAAAGATCATCCTGTGGTTTGTTCTGAGGCATGAGACTGGAAGGGTTTTCTATCTGTTCCAATAAGTTTTTTGTGTGATTCAGTTGGATTACACCTCAGGCTTCATATTTGTAGTACATGCAATGAAAAGTATGATCCATTTGAAAGTCTTATGATGTTTAGTTCTTTCAGAGTTTTAAAAACATATTTATCTCTATGTAGTTTTGTAAAATTTTGGAGTTTATATTAAGACATTGCATTTTTATATAGATTGTGACACAAACTAAAAAGAAGTCTGCAGTACAAGTTAGTCCTGTTCAAACATCACTCGATTAAATGTTGTCAAGTGACAGATTTAGAAATTAGTGTAAAAATATCAATTTCCATGGCCCTTCGTGGCATGCAGAACTCTGTTGCAGATTTGCACATGTAGCAGAGAAGGGAATGCAGGTGCACTGGACAGAACTGATTTTAAGTCCAAGTCTGCTTCTGGAATTTCTCTCCTTCTTACATACTTGTTTTCAATTTATACTATACACCTCTTATCCTTAGGATAACTGTACGAAATAAAGGTCTGGCTGAAAAGCAGTATACGTGTTGAAGAGAAACTTTCTTTCAGGGAAACACTGAAGAACAAATTTGTCTCGTCTCACAGGCAAGCTCAGTAGATAAATAAGTTGTAGAGGGCACCAAAAGGTCAACAAATTAGACTGTGTAGATCCATGCTGGAGCGAACTCATTTGGGGAGTAACTATCTCCTGGACTGTCTTTTTTCCATTAGCTGTCAGCTGAGCGTTTTGTGCATTCCCCTTACTGCAAAGAAGGAATTTGAGAGAAGTATACTCAAGGAAGCAGTCAAAGTACCTACTATAAAGAACTGACTAGGTAAAAAATAACGTACCTTGCATAACACTGAAAGCTGATGCAGAATGGGATTGTTTCTCTGCCTGCAGGAAATCCTCCTAAAGAACTGCTGGCTATGTTCCACAATTGTTCTTCAGTTTTCTGCTTTTCTTCTAGGGTTTATGAAATTTGTAAGTGTCCACTGTCACAACACCAGAAAGTCTGAAGACCACGGATGTGCTTGGTATCTTTATTTTTCTAGAAGCTGGTCTTTTCCTTTCTCTTCAGTGGCCATCTGTCCACTAACTTCCATCTAAAATTCTTCACTCACTTAAAAGCAAAAGCACAAAAGATTTTCTATGGCGCAGCTATACCCTGCACTCCAGATGCGTCCTGGGTTCTTCCTTTATTTAGCTTATCTTTGTCCCTTTCTCCTGGCTTTTCAGAGTTTGGTGGAAAGTAGACTCACTTTGTGTTGCCTTCATATCTTTCTAAAGCTCACCTCAGAGCCTTTTCTTTTTACTCATTATAGGATTTCACAAACACCAGGACCAGCTTGTTAATTTCTTTTGCTTTCTGGTTCACTTTCACTTAGGACTCAGCAAAGCACAAAACTATTGTATCATACTCAGTATAGAATAATTTAATATTTGGACACATAGTTTCATATTTGCCCAGTCCTAACTGAAAAACAAAAAAAGGCAGAAAATCTCCCCATAGCCCATTTTCACTGTGCTTGTTTATGCCTCCCTTGGAAGAGGTTGGAGGCTCCCTTGGGAAGCTGGCTTCACAGTTTGAGCTATATAGACTTATGACTGGCTCTTGCTCTATGAAGTGTGGTGTAAAATATGAAAGGCTCCATATATACATTATTTATTGTGTAAGAATAATTGGTGAAGGTGCATGCAAGACAAAGAGGATTGCAAAAGTTCTGAACAGATTTCGATCCATGTGTTTAAGTATGTGATTTTGCGAACAGTCTAACGAGTGTTATCTTCAGTGAAAACATTGTGTCTGTTTAAGACTCACTGTTCTCCTGTACTTCTTTTCATTTTTGTATCAGTTAATGAGAGAAACTGCTGGTCTTGCTAACTAAAGAGCAATTAAAACAATCATAACTGCTCTTCAGTCCTACTGCATAACAATTATTGATATTCAGTGACTAGTGAAATCTTCCACAGTGCATTGTAAAGGAATTTATAATGCCAATTGTTATTTTATGCCCACTTTTCATGCAGAATTGTGTAAGTGATAAGCAATATAGATAAGAAAAAACTGAGACGATCTTTGTAAGAATTTTTTTTTAAAGTCCTCTGGAAAAGTCTGTTTCAGTACCCCCAAAACATTTTGCAAATAAGCAGTTTTGCATCAAGTAGTCAGGCAATTTACATGTGAGTTTCTGCCTCTCTCAGGTGAGTGGCCTGAGAGTGCTGCCACTTAGTATCCTTGGTTTGGACATAGTCTGTTTTGTATGAAATAATTTCAGAGTCAGTGAGACCCTAAGCAATGATAAGACTGTTTCTTTTTTAACTTAGGAGTGAAGACAACCTATGAGGATATGGGACTCCTTGCTCTCTATGTTCAGTTATTTATACATAGTCCAGTAGTGTCAAGAGGAGAAGTAGCTACTACCTGAACTCCAAATACTTCATAGCTTGACTTAAAATTCTCCCAAGAGAGAAGTGAGATTTTATTTTTTTTTTTATCTGAACTGGAATAACTTTTTATTTTTGTATAGTAAGAGGTTGTGGCAATTGGAGACTGGAAGCAAGAAGATTATTCATATAGCTTTGTGCATAAATTCTGATGATTTTTTACTTATCCTTGCAATGGAGGCACATTTAGAAGGGATGAATCTTTACTGTAGCTATATATCTGAACCACCTTTGATGTTGAATTTTGACTATAATCTGAAATTTACAGTTTTAGCCTACACTAAAATATAATCACACTTCTTCCAAGAATCACAAGCAGCTGAGTTTCCTATAAAAGCTATCAATCTAAATTTCACAGGGTTTCTTTCTGCTCTGCATCACTCCGTCTAACCCCTTACACAGGAATGAGAGCAGTTAGATTCAACCCTACCCAGTCTGGAAGAATTTTCGTTTGTAATCCAACCTTCAGATCTCTTGTTTGGTGACTTTAACATATGCTGCTAAGTTTTCATTTAGAAAAAACACTTCCATATTTACTTACATATTTATTGTGACTTCTTGTGGCTAAAATTTTAAGAAAATTTAATTTTGGTTGTGATTTGTTATTTTAATTGTGCATCTAGGAAATGATAGAGATTTTACTCACTTCATGAATTGAAATTGATTGTATTTGCTGCAAAGAGAAAGGAAGACATGTTTTGCTGAGTATGTATTTTTAAAGGGCATATGGTGGGAAAACAAAAATTCCATTTACATGTAAGTGATTTAACAGATCACAGTTCCATTTACATGTAAGTGATTTAACAGATCACAGTAAGAAACTAGAATACTATCATTTCTTTGAATTGATGTGGTGGTAAAGGTGGCTGGCTCTTGCTGAAGTGTGAAGGTTTGACATTGGGAGAATTTTGTACCGCATGATAATAATTCAAATTCAAGCCCCAATAATAATCACATTGAGATCTTATTTTCAATAAGACTTGTAAAATACTGCTCTAAATTGTACTTACAGAACTCTAAAGTTCTAAGAGTTTGTAAAGAGCAGACTTACAGCTGCCGTTTTCTGTTTCTGTGCCTCTTATTCCTAGTGGAATATGAAAGCTGCTTACACTGTTTGTAACTCCTTCAATTTTAGGTATGAAGAGTTTTGAAAGAGGTTGGATGTAAACTAACTTTTTTTCAGAATTGAAGACTGTGTTTTCTTTCCCCCCTTGGCACAAGACTTGTTTGACGTTTAGGATGAAATATCTAAAAAAACCTCTCTCTTTGCAAAATATAACTGTTTACCTTCACTTCCAGTGCAGCTTCATCTTTACTCTTGAATCTTCAAATATTATCTTCAGATCCCTATAACCTTATGATTCCAGTGGGAGAAGGTATTTTTTGTGCATCTGCACTTGGTTTACTTTGGAAAATCAGATTCAGACTACTGAACTATTTAATCATTTTTGAACATTTTACTGCTTGCTATCAACAATAAATATAATGCACTTTCAAAGGTTGCTATAAACAAGAAATTTAATCTCTTTGTACATGTATAATCACCAGGTATTGCAAAGCAGTATTAAAATGTGAAGAAAACTCCAACATACAGAATTTCTTAAGGTCAATTCAATAAGAGTGTACATTTCAGTAGCATTTATGTTAAATCATTTTATTGATTGTTAAATGGTTTGTAAATGGGAATGATTTTTTTGTCTAATTTGTAGAATGAGTTTCTTTGCCAGTCTAAAAAGTTAATGCTTCGGAGCCTGATTGAAAAACAGGTCTATGTGCATGATTTTTGTGCTATTGTAGCCCTGACAAAGAAATTACTCCCCTTAGTAATGTGGAATTGCAATATTAAAATACTTTTCTGGATGTAACATTTGAAGATATATAACAAATTCTTTAACTATCTCAGAAGAAAGTCCTTATTCCTTTAACACTGTATCAAGGTAAAGCAGTAGAAGAACATCGGTTTAATTCCAAAACATTCAGCAGGAATTCACCTGAAATATTGTTTTGAAGATACAGGTATACAGCTAGGGCCCAAAATGCCTTTTATGCCAAGAAAGCTAATTTTTGTATTTTAAAATCAATCTAGCCAGAATCTGAATTTGCTATGTCACATCCCCTTAACCATAGGCATGTAAACCTCAGGATAGACAGCTGTTTGGATGTTTCAGACTGGGACTCCTGCCCTCAGCAAACGTATTTGATTCTCCTACATGGTCACTTGGCTGCATGTACTCATGCCCATATGCCTGGATGGCATTGTGCCTACTCAGTAGTTGGTCAAACTGTTCCATTAGGGCTTAGACGCCAAGATAACAGGTTGAGTTGAGCACCATCTCTAACAGCATGCATTCTATCACTTCTGAAGGAAATCTTTCCTCTGGGATAAGATGCCACACTGCATAACTTGCCTTTTTGTGTTCATCTTTCTTGCCGCTTAGATGTTCCAAACACCCCAAAAAGAAGAAAGGAGAAAAAGACAGATTGAGGAGAAATTTCTGGCTTTCAAAGAAGAAATTGTGAATGTGGCTGTGGCGTAAACTCATGAAGTTCACAGGGGATTTAGAAATGCAGGCAAAATGAGTAATGTGCAAGCCCTCAGGCAATCTGCATTAATTCAAGCTTAAATCAGACAACACCACAAGTGGGCAAAAAGTAAAAGAAGAGCCACTGAAACATTCTGCAGTTTGCCTTAGATAGCTGGAAAGGGCCATTGTAATTGTCTCAATGATGCTTATTTTTTTAAAAGCTGACAAATTCAGGGAGGGGAAAGTAAACGTGTTTTCAAGTTCAGTGTCATGTTCCTACAAACTTTGCTTTCCATTTATTCTTAGACTGCTGTAGCTACATAAACCCATTTAACTATGTGAAGAAAAATGTAGTATTGTTTAGATATAAAAAAAGTAAAGGACGAACAGTTTTACAAGTAGTCATCAAAAGTCAAGAAATCCATTGCTTCATATATATCAGCAGAAACTAAGTTACTAGAAATTATCATGCTCAATTGGTGATACCCGCAAAATGAGCTAGGGAAGAAGCAGCAGTGTCAGACAAAATAGTTGTGAGCCTGAACTCCCTAAACACTGCGTAAACAAAGTAATGTATATACTCATTCAGAACAGGGAACTGCCTCCAGTGATGCCTATATCTCAGAGGTAAAAGTATGGCATTTATAGTATCAGACAGCGACCTTATTGAGACTTGAAGAGCTGGCTCTGGAACAGTGTTAGTTTTGCAGCATTTACACTCTAGCAGTAGTTGGAAGTTGGTTGACAAAATTAAAAATCTTAACATTTGCTTTTTACTGACAAACAACAAAAGGATTAACTATGGTCTACAAAAAGCCAATATAAAAATGATCAGAAGAGTGGATATTTACCATAGGACATATTAATTACTTTTTTTTTCCCCCTGTTTTCTTCACATGAGTGCATTGCACTTTGGGATGCTTTCTTGGCTGCCATGTTGCTATGAATTTGTTTCATTTCAAATAATTTTGAGAACTCTCTTTAACTGAAAGAAAGAAAAAGTTTTAAGAGTTCTAGAAGCATATACTACTGTAAATGCGCTTTAAAACCTTAGTGCTGTGTCGGTTCTAATTAATATAGATTTATTAATACTACCATGACTTAGACCATTTTCATTGAAGCAAAATAGAATATATCAGACAGAAAAGCAACAGATGAAGGTATTTTAAGCAGCTTAGTGACCTAAATCATTTGTTAGTGCCTATGTCTTCTTGGATAGGTTATACAGTTCACATTTTTTTCTACTGAAAAATAATTATTTCCATAATGTGAGAAAGAAAAAAATTAAAATAAATTACTTTGAATTACTTATAAGACTGACTGTGATGTTTTTGTTACTAAGTGCATAGACAGAACAAATACTGACCTCTCAAAGTTTAAAGGTCCGTATCAAATTACTCCACTATTTGATATCTGTATTACACTTATGAAAGTTTTCCCATTTTGTGTCTTAATGCTCATGTTGCTTAATGTCATCTCAATTACTTGATAGGTTGTTAATATAATTCTAATGTGAAGTAAGCATGTTTCAGTTTAACTCATCTGTACATACTTAAAGCAGTTATTATTAAGAAACAATCCTGTTTGCTTTCTTTTACTCCTTTTCCACTGTTAAACAAGTCATTCGTATCTTTACTACTTTGCCAATGCTGGTCTTGTACAGACTGCAAGAGATGAGCCTTGGTTTTGTTTTGGTTTATTCTTTTTTCCTTGGATTTGTATCAATAGAACATGATTATTTAATATAAAGGCTCAGGAGGGCTCTTGGACTCAAATAGCTGTCTTTAGCTGCTGTGGGATTTTGTTGGATATCACTAGACAATGAGTAACATAGACTGGGAGTGTTGACAAAGCATGAGTGTAGGAGCCAGGAATGGAAGAGCCCTGATCTTGGCACCGCTGCTGTCTTTCAGCAAGAACTTTGTTTAACCCCAGACATGGGAAATATCAGGGACTTGTGATCTTTAGAATTAGCCTTAGACCTCTCTCTGTACCTTAGTTTATTCATGTGTGAAATATATTAATTATGCGCAACTAGTTTTGTTGTACTCTATGAAACTGCTGGATGAAAAACACTGCAGAAACACAGGGTAGTATTCTGTGTGATAACACCATCTGCTTTGCAGCAACTGTGGAAGTCATTAGAGAAGAAAGAGGAGATAACATAATTTCAGAGTAACCTCTTCTTTCTTTCTATTTTGCATTTTGTATGTTTTAGCACTGCACAGCCTAGTTTACTGTGGTCAGCAGCATTTAGGGGTTAGTCTCAACAGAAATTCCAAAGCCTGCTTTCTAATTCAAACTTGCTCTGTGGTAAAATGTCTGAGCTGAGCCATTTCAAGATATGAGCTCTCTGTAGACTTCTGGAAAAATATTATTGAATGATTATTGCTAATGGGCATATAGAATATAATAACATATCAATGTTTAACATGTAGGAGATATTTGAGGATTATCTCTGTGTTTTTTCTATTTTTTCAGTAGACTTACAATACATATCGATATTTTGTAGTCCTAATTATTACTGCTTTTTTAATTACTTCCTCATTGTGATTGAAAGAACAGTGAGCACAACAGGTCACACAATTCTTGGTTGGAAAAAAATATTTTAAGATTTGTTAGAAACACAATCCAAAGATAAGTGAGTTAAAAAAAGTTATGACTCCTGTTCTAACATAAACTAGACATATTCTAAAACAATTCTTGGTCTTTTGCAAAGAAAAGATATTCTTTATCTCTTGTAGATACATAAGTTGCTTGAAAACTTATTATTTTTGGCTTACTAGCCACAATAAGGTATTAACTCAGATTAAATCATAAACCATCTATAAAAGCGCTACACAGTGGAGCAGCAAATTCTCTGTGTTAAAGACGTAGAAACTGAGACACAGGGAGGTGAAAAAATTATCAGAGGCTTTCTGCTAGGCCAATACCATGTTAAAAAAATTGAAGGAGTTCTTATCCAGATATTGTGGTGGGAGTTTGCTATCGGCCACCCAACCAGGATGAAGAGACTGATGAGCTCTTCTATAGACACCTAGGAGAAGTCTTGCTATCGTGTCCCGTCGTTCTCGTAGGGGATTTCAACCTTCCAGATGTCTGCTGGAAGTACAACACAGCAGAAAGGAAGCAATCTAGGAGGTTCATAGAGTGTCTGGATGATAACTTCCTAAAACAACTGGTAAGTGAGCCGACTAGAGAGGGTGCCCAGATGGACCTGCTGTTTGCGAACAGAGTGGGCCTTGTGAGAGAGGTGACAGCTAGAGAGTGCCAGGGGCACAGTGATCACGAGCTGATACAATTCTCGTTTTTTGGGGCAGGGAGGAGAGGGGTCAGTAGAACTGCCACCCTGGACTTCTGAAGGGCAGACTTTGAACTCTTCAGAAGGCTGCTTGATAAAGTCCACAGGAAGGTGGCTCTAAAGGACAAAGGGGTGCAAGAGGGCTGGACGCTCCTCAAGAAGGAAATCCTGGTGGCACAAGAGCAAGCTATCCCCGTGTGCTGTAAAACGAGTGAGCAGGGAAGAAAACCAGGTTGGCTGAGTAGGGAGCTTAGTATTGATCTCAAGAAAAAGAAGAAAGTTTATGAGCTTTGGAAGAGGGGGCAGGCATCCCAGGAGGACTATAAGGGTGAGATGAGATCATGTAGGGAGAGAATCAGAAGGGCTAAAGCCCAACTAGAACTTCAACTGGCCACTTTGGTCAAAGACAATAAAAAGACCTTCTTTAAATATATTAGCAGCAACAGGAGGACAAAGGAGACTCTCCCTCCCTTGCTGGGTGCAGAAAGGCCAGTAGCAGTGAGGGATGAGGACAAGACAGAGGTGCTCAACGCTTTCTTTGCCTTGGTCTTTAACCCCAAAGAGGAAAGTGCAAGGGATACTCAACCCCCTCAGCTGGGAGATAGTGGGAATGAAGCTCCAGCTGCTTGGGAGGACTTGGTTAGTGACCTGCTCAGCCAACTACGCATACACAAATCCATGGGGCCAGACGGGATCCATCCAAGGGTTTTAAGGGAGCTGGCAGAGTTCCTCGCCAAGCCCCCTTCCCTCATCTACCAGCAGTCCTGGCTGACTGGGGAAGTGCCGCTTGACTGGAGACTGGCAAATGTTATGCCCATTTACAAGAAGGGTTGGAGGGAAGATCCAGGGAACTACAGGCCTGTCAGCCTGACCTCGGTACCGAGGAAGGTCATGGAGCAGATCACCTTGAGTGCTATCATGCAGCCTATGTGGGACAACCGTGTGATCATGCCCAGCCAACATGGATTCACCAAAGGCAGGTCCTGTCAGACCAACTTGATCTCCTTCTATGACAAGGTTCCGCATTTAATGGACGAGGGAAAGCCTGTGGATGTGGTGTACCTGGACTTCAGTAAAGCCTTTGACACCGTTTCTTACAGTATCCTGCTGGAGAAACCGGCTGCCATCGGCGTGGACAGGCACACCCTCTGCTGTGTTAAAAACTGGCTGGATGGCCGGGCCCAAAAGGTTCTGGTAAATGGAATTAAATCCAGTTGGAAATGAGTCATGAGTGGTGTTCCCCGGGCTTAGTGCTGGATCCAGTCTTGGTTTACATCTTCTACATCTCGATGAAGGCATTGAGTGCACCCATAACAAGTTTGCAGATGACACCAAGCTGGGTGCAAGTGTGGATCTGCTTGAAGGAAGGGAGGCTCTGCAAAGGGATCTGGACAGGCTGGATCGATGGGCTGAGACCAATGGGATGAGGTTCAACAAGGCCAAGTGCAGAGTCCTCCATTTGGGACACAACAACCCCATGCAGCGTTACAGGCTTGGGGCAGAGTGGCTGGAGAGCTGCCTGGCAGAGAAGGACCTGGGGGTGTTGGTTGACAGCCGGCTGAACATGAGCCAGCAGGGTGCCCAGGTGGCCAAGAGGACCAATGGCATCTTGGTCTGGATAAGGCACAGTGTGGCCAGCAGGATCAAGGAGGTGATTGTGCCCCTGTACTCAGCACTGGTGAGGCCACACCTCGAGTGCTGGGTTCAGTTTTTGGCCTCTCACTACAAGAAGGACATTGAGAGGCTGGAGCGCGTCCAGAGAAGGGCCACGAGGCTGGTGAGGGGACTGGAGAACAAGCCCTTTGGGGAGTGGCTGAGGGAGGTGGGATTGTTTAGCTTAGAGAAGAGGAGGCTGAGGGGAGACCTCATCACTGTCTACAACTACCTGAAAGGAGGTTGTGACAGGGTGGGTGTTGGTCTCTTCTCGCAAGTGACAAGTGATAGGACAAGAGGAAATGGCTGCAAGTTGTGCCAGAGGAGTTTTAGACTGGACATTAAGAATTTCTTTACTGAAAGAGTGGTCAGGGATTGGAACAGGCTGCCCAGGGAGGTGGTGGAGTCACCATCTCTGGAGGTGTTTAAAAACGGGTGGATGCGTTTCTTAGGGACATGGTTTAGGAAGGAAACAGGCATGGTTGGACTCGGTGATCTCAGAGGTCTCTTTCAACCTGGTGAGTCTATGATTCTGTGATTCTATCACCAGGCTAGCGCTCTGTCCTTTAATTTTGCACATAAGTATGTTTCTGCTTCTCAGGAAGTGAGAGTGAAATGGAGAATGAAACTGAACTTTTTTTGGAACAATAATTAAATTCTAATGATGGAGGGAGCTAGCACTTATTTATTGTCAGCAAAATGGTGTAGCTGCTTTTCAGAGAAGATGTGTTTAGGCTCTAGTTCTACAAATACTGATATTGAATATTAATGTCAGCAAAGCACCATAGATTTGAATTAATTTAGGCATGGATACACAGTCACGTTTTTGTTGGATTAGTCAAAGGCTGTTCAGAGGGTTAATGGCAGCTTTATCCTTTAATACAAACTTCATGCTGGCTGGAGGAAGACAGGGCATTCCTTAATAAAATCTGAGGGTTTAAAGTTAAGTTTTCAAAAGAGTTGTCCACAGAGGTGACTCTACAGATGGAGTCTCTACCAGTGTAACACCTTCTGTCATGTGGCCACAGCATGTTGGCACAACTGCTAAACTTAGATGTACCGTACCACCAATCACCACTACCATAGATGCAGATGCTAATGAGGTCTGTATTCAGCAGAGTATTGAACGCTTAATCTACTTCTGTGTAGTAAAATTTATTTGTGCTTAGTTGTACAGTAACTCATAGGTAACTCTTTTCAAGTGAAGTAAGCATAAGCAAATACATAAAGGTAAATACATGTTTAAGCACTGAAGAGGAGCACTCAGGCTGTATAAGAAATGAATTATTCAGACTAATTATTGTTTTGAGCTGACAGGTTGAAACTCTGGAGGGATACTTGAAATTTACCATTCATCAAAAACCATATTATTGTGTATACTAATGATTTCATTATATTTTAAAGTACCTTTGTGTCCCTTCAAATAGTGATCTCATTGATAAAAGTCGTAGCATTTTGTGATTATTCTTTCCTTAATATTAGTGCCTAAAATCGATGTCTGGATCTTGTAGCTTATGCATGTACTTGAAGGAAATGGAATTAATAAAAAGAAATTGCATATTTTACATGAAGATGGACATGTGATAACATTTAGCCAGCAGATTCTCCAAGTCTACATATTTCTACCCTAATCTTCAGGCTCTGTATTAAGCCGCAGGCTACTTTTTCTCAAAATCCCCAGTGGCAATTACTCTCTCTTCAGGCTTCCCATGGCACATCAAAGGCAAACTCAGGGAGTGAAAGGTACTAGGAAGGACTTTTATTAACCTATCCATTTTATGTAAGCTACCACTCTTTCCGTATTAGCATGTTCATTATGCGACCTAGCTAGATTTGCCTGAACAATGATGATAATCCTTACACATGTTGATGGTGTTTTTCCTAGGATATTGGGCGTATCTGGAGATGAGGGTATAGAATGCATCTCCATGGCTCACCTTACATTAATGACGTGCTAATGCCCATTTCCCCATGAAGGCCTAGGTTTCCAGTGTTCCGTGTGCACAGACAGCTGAGAACATCTTGCACAGAGCTGCAGTTTCTAGCCTGACATTTGCAGGCTAAAATTTTGCCCATTTACTTTAAAATCCCAGGACGTGAAGTGTGGGATTTCAGGTGCTGCTGAGCAAGTTCCTCAGCTGTCAGTTGCACAGGTGAAGGCAATAACCTCGGCAGCTGTTTTAGCCTAGGCCTCCCGCAGGCTGGTGGGTTGGGTGTTGTTGGAGTTGAAGCGGGCTTTGAGGATAGCAGGTATGTTGTATGGCCAGGTGGTTTCTCCTGCAGGGCCTGTTGCCTCCTCCTGACAGAAACTGCTTTCCAAAGTGGAGGTTTGGAAAGGGTTTTTGTGTCCTTTTGAAAACAAGTTTGGAGTAGAATGAGTAGTCTTTCCCCAGGCCTCCTTAGCTACTGATTGATGTGTTTGCTGGGAGACCTGAGGTGGCTCCCAGTCTCTTGCTGGGTAGACTGAAATCTGTATTTCCTATACTGGAAGAATATGCCATCCCCACTTCCCCCAGCTTCTAGGTTGTCCTTAAATTTGAGGGGATGCTTTCAGCTCTGGACATTACCCACAGGGAATTACGATGACCTGCTAGAAGCAGCTACAGCTCCTGTCTTTCCTTTGAGGACTGTGTAGATTATTAAGTAATCATTTTGATAGTGGTTCTTTTTTAATATTATTTTATTTTAGTTTTTTTAAAAAGGCAGCCAACTGCTATTTATTGCCCGTGTGTAGTCCAGAAAGCACAACCTGAGCATTCCTACTGGGTAGCAGGAAGCTACAGACTGTGTATGAAATGATCACTGAGCTGCAGCAGTGATGTGGAAACATGGAAAAGAAAAAAGTGAGGTGTGTGATACTCAGGTGATTCAGTGGCAGCTAAATGAAGCTCTCAAGGACCAGGAGTCTTGGATTTAGGTGCCCCAAATACCCTATGAAATCTGCCTCTAAATCCCTTTAAAAATATTGAAATTTTACTAATTTAGAAGCTACTGAAACACATACTTACATTGTAAAGTCATAGGTAGTTCCATCTAAATTCTGCTCTATTTTAAGAAAAGCATGTACTTAGAAACTTTTCTAGACTGGAGCTCAAAGATGACCATTTGCACCAATGTATAGAAAAAGTTGAATGCAAAATTAATTCATTTGCATGTACAAGTTGTCATGCAAATATTTTCATTTGCAGTAATGTTTATATGTGAACTGTCTCTGCATCTGTAACTGAAAGTGGTGAGTGGAAAACCGTGTGCAAACTTTTTGAAAATCAGACCTTGATGTCAGTGTGTTTTTAAATATGAATATAGTCTTTTAGTTGTTTGAAATCTAGTCATAGAGTTTCTGAATTCAATCAGGAAAATATATTAAAGTGTACAATGTAGTAGCAAAGCTACACCAGGGTAGGACAGGTGTGCAGAAGTTACTTTGAAAAAAAGAGTGTGTAAACTTGTATAGCATCAGAGGCATCACATGAACAGCCCAGGTGTACACTTTTACCCCTGCTAAATGTCTTGTAGTCAGGACTGTCATTCGTTTAAAGAGAAACTCTTGAGTGGTTTTCCAGTTTGTGCATGTAAGCTACCAAACAGCAAATGAAATTCATACTGACTTTAAGTGCCTTGTTCAGGATTCTTCATTTTTATTTATAAATTCTTGTTATTTTGCTTCTCAAGTGTATTAGGTATCAATGCCTTTAGGCATCGAAACTATTTTAATCCTGAATGAGATTGTCCAGACAGCAGAGTTTAGTACAATTTGACAAATCCACATTGAATTCTCACATTTAGTTGATCCAGATTAATTTTCTTGAGCCCTTCCGAATAGTTAAACTCTCAAGCCTGAAGGTTTAAGAACACATATGTTTACCTAAAGAATACAAGTATTTTTGGTACTTTTTGAAATAATACTTGCATTGTTGTGTCAAAATAACTTGAATGTATCTTGAAATTATTATGCAACGGAGTGTTCTAACAGAGGGCATTAAAGCACCACACACACCCCCCTGAGAGATGTAAGAGAACTTCCTCTGGCAGGGTTTTCATTTTCTGATCACCATTCATAGAATTTCTAATGGAAGTGTTTTCTTGTCTTAGCCAAAATGTAAATGTGTCCACTGGATAATTTTATAAACTGTAAAACACGTACGTATGTGTTCATTCCGAACTACTTGTGGCTTATTAGCATTTCTTTGGAACTGCAATATCCATAACAAGTTAAAATTAGAAAAAAAAACCCTCACTTTGACTAGAGCCTACTTTTGAAATTAAGGAAATCCTATAAAAACACGAACTGGATAATACTATGGCACCTGCTGTTTTTCAGGTGTTTATAACGCAGCCATAAAAATTCACTCCAGGCTGAAACTTGGTATTTAAAAGTCTCAGCTCAGCAGGATTTTTAAATCAGATTTGGCTTAAATTAGTTTGACTATTTTTTAGTTATAAAAAGGAGGGTGGAGGAAAGAAATTTTGATATGTCAAATATAATTTTATTTATTAATCGAGCTGAAAACCAGTTTTGCTATATAAAGACAAAATTTGCAGGGTTGTTAGTCCATAACTTGGTGTAGGGAGTCAGGGTGTCAAAGAGGAAAAAGAGGGAGAGAGAGAATTACCATCCAAAAATAACACATTTGCAAATGCTTAATGTCTTCTTTGAGAACATTTACCATGGATTCTTACTGAGCTTTCATAAAACTGTATCCAGAATATACAGCATTTTTTTTTTAATTGACAAAACATACTTCTATTCAGTAAACTCAATAACTCATAGTTTAAGGTCTATTTTGTCATGTGTCAATGACTGGTGGATGAATTGTGTTCAGACATAAGTGATTTAGTACTTTCTAACAGTGACATTAAAGAATCTGAAGCAATATGAGACATTGGCTTTCTCTGTGTTTTACTAGAAGCTGGGCATCTACAGTTCCTCTGGCTCATCTGAAAAAAATCCATCCTACTTCTGTATTCAGTTTATATAAAACACAAATCCAATGTTAATTAACTGTGGATCAAATAGAAAGATTGATGTCATTCGCGTTTTCTATGCACCACCATTTGTACACTGCTTACGTATCTGTATGCATATGCACATAGTAGCATCTCTGCTTGTAAAGACCTTCAGTTGCAGCGCAACCTGCTAGGTGCTAGTTTGTCCAGAGTTGCCAGTGGCTTTGGGTGCCTCTTTGCCTAAACACTTTGGGCCACATTTTCATCTGTTCTGAGAAAATATACATCCAGATGAAGCCTATATAAACTGTGGTTGCCAAACACTATTGTAAATCAAGCTTTTGGGGTACAGGAAAACTGAGGAAGCCAAAACTGGAGGGCATTTTTTTTAAACTTAGCTAGCAAAGACTCAAATGGCCAGTATTAATTTCTTTGAACAGAACAAATTGTGTGGTATTTCTCCTTATTTTTAATGCTATTATACAATGGAATGCATTACCATAGTGTTCCCTTCTCCCATCTGTTCCTCAAAAAGAAAAAAAAAAGGAGGTATGTAACATTACAAAAGGGCTCTTGGAAAAGTTTATGTAAAGTACTACTTTTTGTCACTAAATCAAACCTGGAGACAAGCTAGCAGGAAAAGTGTTCTTTCTTTCCCATGTAGGGTCTATGCATACTTTTGCTTTTTCAATCAATCCTGAAATGTGGACGTTTTCACTTTCTGTTCATCTTGTGGTACATAATTCTTAAGAGATGTGCCTGATGCTCCATAAATGATTAGCATTTAGTGATGGTGCTCTTGTTCTGAGGTAATGCCAAACCACAATTTGCAAGTACTAGATGTCCTGAACTGCAATAGGATAATTTTGATTCTTCGAGCTTGGCATTATCTCAGTATCTTGGATTTTGCTGTAAATTTAATTCTCGTGCCTGCCCTAACATGCCTATTTTACCAATAAACCAGACACATTTATTGTTTCTTTCTTTTTTTTTTCCTTCCTCTATTGTTCATGCTTTGACAGTTCCATAAAGTTTATTTCTCCCTGCTGCTTAGTGTCTTTTTATTCTGTTTGTTTTTCTCTACTTCCAGCTGGGATCTAGTTTAATGAATTATTTTTCAGTGTGTGCGATATGGCTGTTATGGCCTGCCTTTGGAGATTGTGATTAATACAGTTTTCTTTTATTCTTTGCCCTGACCTGGTTCCCAGTGCTCAGTGTAGTGATCATCATTGTATTAAGAATATTGAAATGATATTATCCGTGTTAAGCCTGGAATGTATTTTCGTTCATTCTGGTTTTTATTCTTCTGCCTGGATTTTTATTTTTAGTTTCAGTCCTGAATTCTTTTTTTCATGCCGATATCTGTACATTTATTTTGTGCTGCAGTTTGGATAAGTTAAGATCTGTGCTGCTAGTGAGCTATACCACACAGTCATCAAATCCATACCTTCCCTGAATAAGTTTTTTTAAAGTGATTTGGCATCAAGGTTGGGGGAGATGCTGGTGTTGGAGGGAAGGGGAACTCTCTGAGCTTATGTGGAAATATACAGAAATCATTCAGCGTATCAGCGAGGTTTGGATCCAGCTATTTTTTGAACAGGCAGGAACCTCCCCAGCCATGGCCAGGAATACACAAACTTTGCAAAACAATCGTAATGGGAAGGAGATAAAGGCATGAGAGAAGAGGTGGCAAGACCACGTTCCACACTTACTGACATAGATTTTCGCTTTGCATCTTAGCCCCTTGACAGCTTTTAATTCAAGCAGTCTGAAATATTGTCTCCTTATCCCGGGTTATTTTGTTTTACTGCTTAGAAAAGAATGTTAGGTCAGCTGTTTCTTGTGGCTATCTACCCTTTACAATGAAAATAAAATGTGCAGAGTCAGTGCATCCAATTTTAGTATGCTCTTTCCTTCATTGTTTCATAGATATATTCAAACCTGATGAGGAATTTTGAGTAGGTTCAAGAGCTTGGCTTCTAAGACTGGTCGGGTTTTCTTGCATTGTTGCAGCAGTAACTGCAGAACATGTTGTTATTGATATGTGCTTGTCTGCTGAAAGCTGATCTGAGACCACCAACTTGTGTCATAGTTCGCAAGTAGAAGTGTGAACTCAAATCTGACTCCAGCTTGGGGGAAAGAGATTCTGCCACGTGTCACCAATCCCTAGTTCTTTTCAACATCAATTTTCTTTCAGCTTATGAATGTCATGTTTAAGGCATAGGAATCTTCCCTGTCTTCCTACTTACAATAACTGTTAGTTATTTCCCTTTCTTCTCTGAAAAAAATCATCAATTGCAATCAATCTTTCATATTTTATGCTTTTAAATTGCTGCATAGTTTTCCTTGGCTAATTACTCATACTGTTCTCCCTGCGAGTGCTCTGTAGCACTTAGCTGTTCAGGTTTCCCAAAAGATGAGGGAATCCGGGTTATTTGGCCATCCTGCTAGCTTTCAAGGTTGTAGATTTGTCACTGCCTTCACATTTTGCACCTTCCATCTCAAAATTTCTTTTGATTTCCTTAATGCACCATGGCATCTCCAAAGTGGAATGAGATTATTGAGAGATTACTTTCCTTGGATTTTTTTGGATTTTCTACAATAGTTTGCTAACAGAAAATCACTTGCCTTTTGTTGGTTGTTATGACTTCACTGTCAACAAGATGTGATATTTTTATGTCTTTACTCAAACTAAACCATCATTCTTGGTTTAATGACAGAAGTAGTAATTCCTTCCCTTAGATAGATTTCAGTTTCTAATGCCATTGCCTCAATTTTAGTAATTAGGCTTTACCGAAATTTGTACCACTAACACATTTCTTAAACTTTATTATTATTATGTCAGCACTGTCCACACCACTGTGATTATTTCAGCAGTAATTGTAGTGTTTTACTGAGCAGTAGTTAACATTTTTCTGAATTACATCATAGAATATGTTAATACAATATAAAATGATACATTATCTACTGTGTGGTCTTAAAGAGTAATAGCAGACATGAATGCCAATTAAATAGTCTACTGAAATAACATGATGATCTTTTCTCTGCGATCTACTTAAACCTATATAAATGTTACTTTCTTGTGATATTGAAGTGATCGTTCTAGAAATATCTCACTGAGAAAAATTATAGATGATTCAGAATTCTGTAAATAAATAGATCTGAAGTCAGCAGCAAAACAATCTTGGTGGAGGCACAACCCCTATGCGTGGTGTTTAACAAACAGAGGAAATGGGTGAGAGAAAACACTCAGCAACATCTCCAACATGTCTCCATATCTCAGAATATAGTATTGGATAACAGGTACATCAGAAATAGATGTATTGATATGCTTTGTGAGCAGGAAAAATGCGTATGTTTATTTTTTTCTACATATTTGTGACTTAGTATATAAGATCTACTGTCAAAGTAATTTTTGTCTCTCTACATGCCATTGATTATTTCTAAGTCCATGTGTGAGATTTTCAGCCAGAGTTAACTTGGATATCACTAGTAGTGTAGTCCACAAATAACAAGATTTGTTGTTGTCATCGTTGTTGTTGTTGTTGTTATTATCCCTGTCCTTTGATACCTGGAATCAACTTCAAAGATAGGCAAAATACACCTAGCGTGTATTTTTTACTACAAAATGCAGGCATAAAACAAAAGCTGGTATACTTCAGTTATCCATTGTTGGGAAAAGACACCTTGAAATGCTGTATCTTTTCTTGTTGCTTTTCTATTTGACATTACTTATGCACGAAAAATTGGAAATTATTTTTATTTCACATTTTAGAAATATGTTATTCTTGTACAAAATCAGAATTTTTTTCCTACCTTTAGCACTCCTGTAAAGTTTTTTTTATATTCACTGTGTGCAAAGTAAATGACTATATCTGTAGGTCATGGATAATCAAGCCATTTGTGCTTTCAAATTTTACTATAAAGCCAGGTTGTAAACCACTTACTTTCTGTGAATCAGAGGGAACGCTCATATGAATTAACTGCTCATCAGTATGAGTACAGAGGTCTTTATCTGCCAAAGTAAATAGTTGAGATAAATACATGAAAATAAGGTTCAAGATTAGAAACAAAAGAGAGATTAGTCTCACACAGAAGAATTTACTTACTGACTGCTGCAGGAGAGGTCAGTTGTCTTCCGTCTTTAACATATATTTTCATTTTTAGTTTCATACAAGAAATAATTTAATTCCCAGGAGCGATAATTTAGTTATCAAGATAATTCCTTGTTTAACAGTTGCAGAGCTTTTCTAGTCAATAGCCCAGTTGTGTTGTGGATTATTTTATTTTAAATAAGAAGCTGCTGTTATTTCCTGTCTCAAAAATGATTTTTCTTTTTCTTTTCTGTCATTTGACAGTAAACTTTGTTAGTTATGAAACAGGATCATTCTGTGCATTATATGAGTCACTTACTATTAGTCTCACTTTTTATGGAATTGAATTTGCCTATTTTCTTCACTGCTGGGAATATGAGTTTATTGTTTTGGACTCCCACTCTAAGAGAGAGGTGGATGCTGGTGGCATAACTGGAGGGAAGATTTTTTTTTATCCTTTTCCACTCTCTCTTTGTGGGCTTGTTGAAGGACAGAAGATTTTTTTTTTTTTTTTTTTTTTTTCCTCAGGACTTGCTGCTTCATTTTTTTCCTTCCTCAACAGAGGAAATCTCACACTTCTGGCACTTTGACACATCACTGACTGTTAGAGAACATGGAGCCCCTGTTTACTGCTGGTTCTTAAGTCTTAAACAGCCCTCCACTGCTTTTATTATGCCATTAATTGCACTTAATACAGCTGCATTTCTACTACGCTTGGCTAAGCTCTGAAAATTAAGTAGAGGGTACTTTGTTATAAAATTCACTGTAATGAGCTCTGGTGGGACAGGGTCTGTTAAGTTTGAAATTACCTCAGGCCATTTCCAAAGAACTTCTTAAAATATTTCACATCTATAAAAGTTTGCAACTAGATAAATAGCCAAAGGTATGCTTGAGAAGAAAAAAAAAAAAAGCACAGCCCCAAAATATGCACTAGATGAAATATGAACATTTTTAATACCAAATTGTTACATTTATTTTAGATTTTTATTATCTCAAGTAATTTGTTAAACAGAACTGTAGATTTTTAGGTGTTTGGGTGACACAGTGGGTTTTATGCACACTCTTTTTGGTTTTGGTTTCTTAATCCAGACCATGCATTCATAAAACTGGAATAAATTTAGGACTCCCTCTGGGCTTACGTAAATTGGTTCAAGAAGGGGTCACATGTCTCAGTACAAAAACCTTATAAGAACTGCTGGAACTATTAACCAATTAGCTTAATGTTACAACTAACAGCCTGTAGTGAGTACTGATCTCTGGTATCTGCCTAAATAAATGACTTACATGACTTCAATTCCCTCAGTGTTCTTCAGCTATGTGACCACTGTAATGCTTTGCGGCTAATAAAATTTCAGATTGACTAATTTATTGGGTAGCTTTACCAAAACATCCAAGTAATCCTTTATATACTCATTAGAAATGGGTCCAAAGTGAATTCTCTGAGGATGAAGTGGAAAAATCTCCCTGAGGTGAGCGTCGCTGAGCCTTAGATACATTGGCACATATTTGGTGGAGGATCTTCTGTGGTTTTAGTGCAGCAATTTATCTACGTTTTGTAGTTAAACTTTAAGCACAATGTAATTAGAGGCCCCCAAGCTTGAAATTCATGCACTTTTTTTGCCCTTTAATAAACTCTATACAAGCTTGCTGAGCTAAGTAATTCATGGATGTGAGTTGCCTGTAGAAGCTCTTTACTGGACGTCCAGATAGGTTAAAATCTTAGAGCAGTTTTCATTTATTTTGAATGTAGAAATGGGTAGGAAGTCTGTTCGTCACCAAGAGTCAGCCTGCAGCCTGTTGTGTCATGCAGAAATATTCACTAGTTGATAATCAAATACACTGTGGCCATTAAGTACTGCACCTGTTGTCCAGATGGGCTAACAATAAACATGACACAGTCAATCACGCTTGCAGAATAGGGTGGACAGAAGGCTTTGAGGGAAGTTTCCAGGGTCTTCCTCTGTTTATCTAGATCTTTAAATCTATACTGTTACATGGTTGGGAATAACTAGGTTAGTGCATTTCAAACTTGGAATCACTCTTCCAAGGGACTCCATGAAGTTTTTTTTTCTTTTGAGTTTTGAACTGAAATGGCAGCTCTCTTTATTAACTAATAAAACTATTATTTCACAAAGAATGGAGGAGTAAATCTCTGCATGCTGAGAAACACTAAATACAAACTACATCAAAGTTTTGCTAACTTTAAATGTAAATAAAGGTTTTTCTCTCAGATAAAATTCTTCCATAACAGGATAGTTCTAGGGCTATGAATAATTAATTTGGTATTATGACAAGTTATTGAACACAATTATGTGTGATACTGCAATTTGAAATGTAGACTCAAAACCCACCTTCATTGAATAGCTTCTTTATAAAAAGGGTTCTGGATGAGCAGTAATTTAAAAGTCATAAAAGCCCATATGCCATACATCTCCTAGAAACATCATTTAATGGATAGACAGTGTGCAGAGAGGAGACATTTAGAGATTTTACTTGAATAAGCAACTACCCTGCACACTATTTAAAGTATACTTCTTGCCTTATTAGCTTCAGTATTTCAGATATTGTGGTAAGTTAGCCAACATGCTTAAATTTAAAATAGAACATCTAAGTATTTTTTGGGTCAAGGCATGAAATACTGGGGCAATTGCTAAGATACACTTCATTTACAATTTTGGAAAATAGTTACTTACTATTTATTTGCTTTTTGGAAGTAAGTGATCAGAAAAAAATTGTGTTAAATCAGCTCTAAACATCCTTTTAATTTTAATAATTTTTTACGAAACCTTGTCCCTAAGGAACTCATCCACCATTTTTTTAAACAC
Source organism: Neomorphus geoffroyi (assembly GCA_033558235.1). Lineage (NCBI taxonomy): Eukaryota > Metazoa > Chordata > Aves > Cuculiformes > Neomorphidae > Neomorphus > Neomorphus geoffroyi. Next base: position 18,211,088 of record JAUMJM010000026.1, read on the forward strand.
CTCCAGGAATGGTGACTACACCACCTCTCTAGGCAGCCTGTTCCAATCCCTGACTACTCTTTCAGTAAAGAAATTCTTCCTAATATCCAGTCTAAACTTCCCCTGGCACAACTTGTGGCCATTTCCTCTTGTCCTATCGCTTGTCACTTGTGAGACCAGACCAGCACTCACGCCATTACAACCTCCTTTCTGGTAGTTGTGGACAGTGATGAGGTCTCTCCTCAGCCTCCTCTTCTCTAAGCTAAACAACCCCTGTTCCCTCAGTCTCTCCTCACAGGGCTTGTTCTCCAGCCCCCTCACCAGCCTTGTTGCCCTTCTCTGGACGTGCTCCAGCCCCTCAATGTCGTTCCTGTAGTGAGGGGCCCAAAACTGAACCCAGCACTCGAGGTGCGGCCTCACCAGTGGCGAGTACAGGGGCACAATCACCACCCTGCTCCTGCTGGCCACGCTGTGCCTGATCCAGGCCAAGATGCCATTGGCCCTCTTGGCCACCTGGGCACCCTGCTGGCTCATGTTCAGCCGGCTGTAAACCAACACCCTCAGGTCCTTCTCTGCCAGGCAGCTCTCACAGTATCATAAGGTTTGAAAAGACCTTTGAGATCGAGTCCAACCTATGACCCAACACCTACTTCTATTCCTACTTGTCAACTACACCATGACACTAAGTGCCTCATCCAAATTCTCTTTGAACACCTCCAGGGATGCTGTCTCGACCACCTCCCTAGGCAACGCATTCCAATGAGCAATTACCCTCTCAGTGAAGAATTTCTTCCTAATGTCAATCCTAAACCTCCCCTGGCGAAGCTTGAGACTGTGTCCTCTCGTTCTGTCACTGGTCACCTGAGAGAAGAGTCCAACTCCTGCCTCACTACAACCTCCCTTTAGGTAGTTGTAGAGAGCAATAAGGTCTCCCCTGAGCCTCCTCTTCTCCAGGCTAAACAATCCCAGCTCCCTCAGTCGCTTCTCACAGGGCTTGTGCTCCAGCCCCTTCACCATCCTCGTTGCTCTCCTCTGGACACACTCCAGCATCTCACCATCCTTCTTAAACTGAGGGGCCCAGAACTGGACACAGTACTCAAGGTGCGGCCTGACCAGTGCCGAGTACAAGGGGATGATGATCTCTCTCGTCCTGCCGGCCACACTGTTCCTGATGCAGGCCAAGATACCATTGGCCTTCTTTGCCACTTGAGCGCACTGCTGGCTCATGTTGAGTTTCCTGTCCACCAGCACTCCCAAGTCCCTTTCCGCCTGACTACTCTCCAGCCATTCTGCACCCAGTCTATAGCTCTGCATGGGGTTGTTGTGTCCAAAGTGTAGGACCTGGCATTTGGACTTGTTAAACCTCATGCTATTGGAGTCAGCCCATCTCTCCAGCCTGTCAAGGTCCCTCTGTAGGGCCCTCCTACCTTCTAGCAGATCGACACTTCCTCCCAGTTTGGTGTCATCTGCGAACTTGCTGGTGAAGGACTCGACCCCCTCATCCAGATCATCAATAAAGATATTAAACAGGACCGGGCCCAGCACCGATCCCTGGGGGACGCCACTAGTGACCGGCCGCCAGCTGGATGGGTCACCATTCACTACCACCCTTTGGGCTCGGCCATCCAACCAATTCCTAACCCAGCACAGAACATTCCCGTCCATGCCACGGGCTGCCAGCTTGTCCAGTAGTCTACTATGGGAGACAGTGTCAAAGGCCTTGCTGAAGTCCATGTACACCACATCCACAGCCTTCCTCTCATCCACCAGGCGAGTCACACAGTTGTAAAAAGAAATCAGGTTGGTCAGGCAGGACCTGCCTCTCCTAAGACCATGCTGTCTGGGCCTGATCTCTCCCTCATTCTGCAGGTGCTGCATGATCACACCCAGGATTATTCGTTCCATAATTTTACCTGGAACTGAGGTCAGGCTGACAGGTCTGTAGTTACCTAGATTGTCCCTACAGCCCTTCTTGTGGATGGGCATCACGTTGGCCAACTTCCAGTCTTGTGGGACCTCTCCAGTGAGCCAGACTGCTGATAAATGATGGAAAGCGGCTTAGCAAGCTCGTCCGCCAGCTTTCTCATCGCCCTAGGATGGATCCCATCAGGCCCCACAGACTTATGAGGATCCAAGTGGCTCAGCAGGTCTCTAACTTCTTCCTCCTGGATGACAGGGGGGCTGTATTGCACCTCGCCCCTATCCACCGCTTCGGTAGACCAGTTGTCCAGAGAACAATCTGCCTTACTGTTGAAAACCGAGGTGAAGAAGGCATTAAGCACCTCAGCCTTTTCCTCATCTTTAGTTACTATATTTCCCTCAGTGATCGATAAGGATTGAAGGTTGTTGCTGCCCTTTTTTCTGCCATTAATATATTTGAAAAAGCTCTTCTTGTTGTCCTTAACACAGGTGGCCAAGTTAAGCTCCAGCTGGGCTTTTGCCTCCCTAATTTTCTTCCTACATGACTTGACAATATTTTTGAACACAACCTGACTCACCTGTCCTTCTTTCCAAAGGCGATACACCCTCTTTTTTTCACTGAGCTCCTTCGAAAGCTCCTTACTCATCCAGGCCGGACGTCTGCCCCTGTGGCTCATCTTAGGGCACATCGGGACAACCTGCTCCTGTGCCTTGAAGACTTCATTCTTAAAGTATATCCAGCCTTCCTGGACCCCCTTGCTTTTAAGAACTATCTCCCAGGGTACTCTTCTTACTAGTTCCTTATATAACTTGAAATCAGCACACCGAAAGTCCAACATGGTCGTCCAGTCTCCAGTGAAGTGGCACTTTCCCAGTCAGCCAGGACTGCTGGTAGATGAGGGAAGGGGGCTTGGCGAGGAACTCTGCCAGCTCCCTTAAAACCCTTGGATGGATCCCGTCTGGCCCCATGGATTTGTGTATGCGTAGTTGGCTGAGCAGGTCACTAACCAAGTCCTCCCAAACAGCTGGAGCTTCATTCCCACTATCTCCCAGCTGAGGGGGCTGAGTATCCCTTGCACTTTCCTCTTTGGGGTTAAAGACCAAGGCAAAGAAAGCGTTGAGCACCTCTGCCCTGTCCTCATCCCACGTTGCTACTGGCCTTTCTGCACCCAGCAAGGGAGGGAGAGTCTCCTTTGTCCTCCTGTTGCTGCTGATATATTTAAAGAAGTTCTTTTTATTGTCTTTGACCAAAGTGTCCAGTTGAAGTTCTAGTTGGGATTTAGCCTGATTTTTTTCCCCTATACAGTCTCACCTCGCCTTTGTAGTCCTCCTGGGATGCCTGCCCCCTCTTCCAAAGCTCATAAATTTTCTTCTTTTTCTTGAGATCAATACTAAGCTCCCTACTCAGCCGACCTGGTTTTCTTTCCCCCCGACTCGTTTTACAGCACATGGAGATGGCTTGCTCTTGTGCCACCAGGATTTCCTTCTTGAGGAGCGTCCAGCCCTCTTGCACCCCTTTGTCCTTTAGAGCCACCTCCTAGTGGACTTTATCAAGCAGCCTTCTGAAGAGCTCAAAGTCTGCCCTTCAGAAGTTCAGGGTGGCAGTTTTGCTGATCCCTCTCCTTACGTCCCCAAAAAGCAAGAATTGTACCATCTCGTGATCACTGTGCCCCTGGCGTTTTCCAACCGTAACCTCTCCCACAAGGCCCACTCTGTTCACAAACAGCAGGTCCAGTTGTGCACCCTCTCTAGTCGGCTCACTTATCAGTTGTGTTAGGAAGTTATCATCCAGACACTCTATGAACCTCCTAGATTGCTTCCTTTCTGCTGTGTTTTACTTCCAGCAGAAATCCGAAAGGTTGAAATCCCCCACGAGAACGATGGGACGCAATTGCAAGACTTCTCCTAGGTGTCTATAGAAGAGCTCATCAGTCTCTTCATCCTGGTTGGGTGGCTGATAGCAAACTCCCACCACAATATCTGGGTTACCACTCACACCACTGAGTTTAACCCATAAACACTCCACCTTATCATTGCTATTACTGAGTTCTATACAGTCAAAACAGTCTTTGACATACAGGGCAACCCCACCACTTCTCTTTCCTGGTCTGTCCCACCTAAATAGCTTATAGCCATCCATGGTAGCACTCCAGTCATGCAAGTCATCCTTAAGCCCTGTGGAGAAGGACTTGAGATACTGATGGATGAAAAAATTGGTATGAGCTAGCAATTTGTGGTTGCAGTCCAGAAAGTATCCTAAGCTGCATAAATAGGATTGTAGCCAGCGCATCAACACATGTGGTTTTCCTCCTCTACTCTGGCTCTCATGAGGCTCCACTTGGAATGCTGCATCTAGTTTTGGGGTCCCCAACAAGAAAGACGTGGACAGGCCTAAAAAATGATCAGAGGGTTGGAACCCCTCTTCCATGAAGAAAGGCTGAGCGGTTTGAGGTTGTTCAACCTGGAAAAGAGAAGCTCCAGGGAGGACGTTACTGCATAATTTCAGTACATTAAAAAGGCTTATAAAAAAGATGGAGGAAGGTTTTTTTACCAGGGTGTATAGGTACAGGACTGTTATAGAATAAGTATGATTAACTGTATTCTTTTCTCTTAACATTCTTGTTTAGCATTAGTAGCACCCAGCTTGAGCTGTAACCTGAGAACTAATAAAAGAGGAATTGTAAACCTTTACTTGGACTCTATTTTGCAGAATCCTAGGTTTGCACCTTGTTATGGTGGCTGGTATGCATAAATCCGTAACAGGACAAGGGGCAATGGTTTTAAACTCAAAGACAGTACATGTAGGTTAGGCTAAAGGAAGAAATTTTTTACAATAAGGGTGGTGAGACAACATGTTTCCTGGAGAAGTTGTGGATGTCCCATCATTGGAAGTGTTCAAAGTCAGGTTGGACAAGGCTTTGAGCAGCCTGATTTAGTGAAAGATGGTCCTGCCCATGGCAAGGGGATTTGGACCAAATTGTCTTTGATGGTCCCTTCCAACCCAGACTGCTCTATGATTCTATGAAAAAATTGATGGATGATTCTGTCTACAAGCTAGTGTTAGGCCCGGTTTGTGGATTCAGTATCCCATTTTGATGAGAACCACAATTCATAAGATTACCTTTTGCCCTTTTGCCATAAGGAAATAGTGATGTTTGAATTATTTTCTGATATAGGCAACATAAAACCGCCTGGTTCTATTTTCTGATTAATAAAATTAAATTATTTCAGATTCCCCTGGGATTTTTTTCAGGTGTTTGCCAAAAGATAAAAATACACTCTTGCATTGAGCTCAAACAGTAATTATTATCAATATTGTACATGACAATATAGTAACCAAAATAAAAATGATGGGAGAAATTCTATTTTCATTGATTGCTATGTATTCCCTATAGTTATAATATGGATTCTAAGAAAATAAAATTTAAAAGCTGACATTTTGAATTATATTGTGACACTTGCTTTGCAGCTCTCTCATTATACATGGAATAGTAGAACTTCACTTTTCTTTCTAGCCAGCAGTGTTTGAGGAAGGGTTTAAACACATCGCTTTCCCCAGTGCAGAGGAATTATTTTTTAGGTGATTAACCTGAAAACAAGGATAGATTGCAATCCTTAGAAGCTCCACCATCAATAACAAAATGAGGCAAGAAGCTCCTTCCCCTTTGATGATGAGTCCTTGAAACTTTGGTGGAGTGAATAGTAGTATGATTTTAATGAAAGCAATGATTATTTTTTTAAAATTGCCTTCAGGACAAGACTTTTTGGAATAGCATCTGAGGGTTTGGGGATCTAGGGGTGTGTGTACATGTTTAGTGAGTAAATTTAAATTGTTCAGCCATTTCAACTTCATAAATATCTGTTTCAGTATTTCCATTCCCAGCTATGTCGCCTTCTGGTTTTTCACATGACTGAGAAAGTGATCCATTTCACTTCGCACAACACAGCTTTTAAGTCCTCTGATCATAATGAACTTCTTTCTCCTAAGGAACTTAGGTGTGGTTTAAAGTGCTAGTTCAAATAAGCTGGTGTAATATAGGAAAATTAAAAGAAGAGAGGAGAAAAGGGTGGGAGGAAAAGACAAATTGAGGTAGTGTAAAAATGGAAAATATGAGATGGGAAAAAATTGTGCTCGGTCCTTTCCAGGATTTTTTGTACAGTGGTTGTTCTTTCATTAACTTTTAACACATTAATTATTAAGAATTAATTAACAATTCTTCTTTAGACAGAATATGTTTATACAGCAGTACAAAATAGCTCAGGGACTGGAAAAAGCCCCGCTGTGGTAACAGAGAGATAAAAAAATTATTTTATCTTGCTTCTTGGGAAAATCTCATAGCCTTTTTTAGCACAGCTAGACCTTTATCAGTGGCCACATTAACCTTTTTACAGCTAGTCCCCATTTGCCTACACTGTCAGTGTAAAGACTTAGCCCAGCTCAAGGTTCTATGTGCCAATGGTTCAAAACAATGTTTGAACCCCACAGAACAAATTGATTAGCAACACACTTGTGTTGTATATGCAGCTCAGAGCAGTTTAGTCCCTGTTGCCTTGTTAGCTCCGGTGTCAGCAATACTCACGCGGCCTTCTGAAGTGTCAGCTTAACTAGTGAACTTAAAACATCACCTCTGTGAAGCTAGAGGTTTCTGTTTGAGAACAGAGGAGAGGTACGAGCCAACATGGGAGCTGCACCTTGAGCTAACACTGCAGTGGAGACCGCTTCTTTGCTGCATGAAGTTTTTGAGAGGATTGTATACGAGGTGCAGCTTTAAAATGCTGTTTAGATTATCCTTAATTCTTCCTTTCAGTTTACATTCTTCATTTTTGTCCTTTTTTGCAAGTGTTTTGTCATCTCCTTTTCCTTTTATGTATAAAGAAGTCACGGGTTTTTTTCTGGAGTCATCACTCAGTAAAATAAGCCTTTTTTTTCAGAAGCTCTCTCTCCATGAGCTGTCACAACAGTCTGTATTTTCCTCTTCCAGCCATGTAGGAGTCTCTTCATTCCTCAGATTCCTCCTTTCTTGTAGAAGGGTCACTATTATGTGAGAATTATTCTCAGAAAAGTTTGAAGCAGAATTTTTCAGTGGTACTTCTGGAAAATTTGGGGCAGTTGTGCTCAACACAGAATTTTTCCAGTGTGTTTTCCATCTTGTTTGTGGAGAGAAATAGGATATACCTTGAGTTCTGGCTTGAGCTAAAGCAGAATTGATCTTCTAACTTTTCAGCTAAGCCTCACCTAAGTAACTTCATTTTCTGAAAGTTAACTACATGTAATTTCAGACAGTGTCTGTCTCTAGAAGTGATAACGCTTAAAATCTAGGATTATCACAAAAGTCACGGGGCATTGGTATGCAGAAACGCCATTGTTTATATTTATCCCTGTGTAAACCAAGGACATCCTAGAGCTAGTGGAATGCCATAAGTCAAAGCGTGAAAAAGGGTCACACTTACAGAGAGGAGCGGACAGGACATGTGAACCCCAAACTGATCAACAGAATAGTCCATTCCATGCACCTCATACTCGGTATAAAACAAGTGATCATGAGGGTCAAGCCCTCTTCTTTCATGGCCAGTATCTAATACAGACTTCGTCTGTCTTTTTGCCCCTTATCCCAGATCTGTGCATTCCTGAATCCAGTTCCTGAGTCCAGCTCCCACCTGCTGCTGAGTTCGGTCTGGGACCTTTCCTTGTGCCTGCTCTGCAGCACTTGTGGAGACAATCGGGGAGGTTCAGTTCTGTATATTTGTATATGTGTAACTATTTTCTTATTAATATTATTTTCATTTTTTTTTTATTATTGTTTCGTTACAGCTGTTTTAGTTTCCAACCCACAAGTCTATCTCTCATTTTCCTTCCTAGGGACTGGATGTGGGGACAGGAGGGCAGGGCGGGCAAAAGCAGGCTCCACAGCTGCCCACGTTTAGCTGCTTACCTGGCTGGGTGAGAGCTAAACTGTGACACCTTGCAATAATATTGCATTTGTCAGGCAAAACCTTTATGTTGAAACACTTGTTTGTCAGTATTCATAGAAAATAGCTTGCTGTGTTTCTGACTTGTCCTCCTACAACCTTGTTGAGTGGAAAAGGATTTTTTACTAGTAAATTTCTCAGATTTTCAGGTATTATTAACAAAATAAGATGTTGTTTGTACAGCAAACAATTCAAAATAATCCAAGATGCCCTTAAGCTAGCACATTCATAATGAAACATGTCAGAATACAAACTGTTTTCCAGGAGGTTACTAAAGGAAATAAGAAAAATAGATAAATATTGTCAGGCATAACTGACTAGTTTTTCTGCAGGAAGTATAAAGGTTAGGGGCAACAGGAGGGGAAGAAAAAGGCATGTTCTGTGTTGAGTTTGAGCAGTTGTCATTCAACACTCTCTTTATATTTTAGTTTAAGTATCATATTGTATTATTCTCTGGGTAACAAAGTCTTTTCTGTTAAAATAATGCGCTTCAGTTACAAATTACAGAGTTGTGAAAATGTAGTTCTTCGGACTGAGGCAGCACAAGTAATAATTTATTTAAGAATTAAAAGGACAACAAAATATGAACAGAATTTCAAGGACATTATTTCAGTAAAATTTCAGCTCACAGACTACTGAGCTGTTATATCAAGGAAATTGTTTCTCTTTATAACAAATGCATACGTGTATTATCTTAGGTTTGGTGGGTGTGTAATAAAATGTAATTGTTCAGAAACTATCCGAATGCAATACATTATCAGTATAATCGTAAAACTCTTATGGAAAAAAAAAAAGAAAACCAGAGATATATTTATCAGTGCTTGTAGAAAGTGAGAAAGAGCTGATTTAAAGACTTAGAGTGTTATCTTGCAAAACGGAACTTTGCCCCCAAAGTCGAGGTAACCATCTGTGTCCAAGTCTGATTCAAGTACTGTGTGGGGAAGGAATTCTGATGCCTTTAACTTCATTTGCTAAAGAATATCAAAATACCTGGCAAGAATAACTCACTGAACTTTGATGACTAAGTCGTTTACGGTATATTTTGAACTGTGAATACCATGCTGCTTCTCTTACAGCAGGAAGGCTTGACTTCTTCAGGTAGCATGTGTGAGTCTTAGCTATGACATAATCAAATAAAAGGAATATTTTCCTTCATTGCAGAAAGAATCTTGAGCTAAATTAATTCCTGATTCTAATGAATGCAACTCTGCTGAAGTGAATGTTGTGTCTACACACGACATTCTCTTTGGCTTTAGAGAGTTTGCTTTCTGTTTTTTCAATACTGAGCTCTCACTTCCATAACTATTCTGGCTGCCTTCTGACCAAACTTTTCTGTAGTTCCCTTGTAGGGATTCTCCAAATATGAAGGAAACTGGACTTTTCTTACATGACTATTTTAAAAGATCTGCTGCATATAAAAGGGGAAACACCAGTGATGTGCTGGATCCAATAATAATAACATAAAATATGTTAATTTCTTATTTTTAATTTATTTTCTAGTTCATTCATCGTGAACTATATGAATTCTTTTAACCTTAGCAACAATTTAAAGACCATATTGCTATTTCTAGTAAAGATTTACCTGTTCTTCTTACTAGTCATGGGGATTTCCAAGAGATTTTGTTTCCCTAAAAAATGCTGTAATGAGCTCTTACAAATGGTAGCACTTTTTCCTTTTTTTTTTTAAATTTATTTTAAGAACCTTATCTGAAGTGTTGGAAAGCTCCTGTGTACATGAGCTTTGGCCTTTCTAGCAACACATTTTTATAAGCAGTGGTGCTTTTAAAAAAAAAGTGGTTCCATCTCCCAGTTATAATGCCCTTACCAGTATTCTGATTTGCATGACCACTTCTCTTGAAGACTGCTTCATTAGGACTTGTGGATTTCCAGTGTAGCTTATGCATGATCATTTCTCAGTCCTCAGCAATTCTGAAATAGTATTTTAGGTCTTATAAAATGTCTTGGTGAAAATTTCTATTTTTTTCCCTAGTGAGAAATCAAGAACCAGGTGCAATAGATTTTAAGCATTCCTTACAGTTCTAGTACAGCTGGTCTTGGTAATCTCCTTAAATTTCTTCAGCTATTTTTTTAAATCACCAAATTCTCAATAGTTGCATTTTCTTACAGTCTCCCTTATGAACAGAAAGAAACAGCACAATCAAAACTAATTGGCACAGTTGGTTCTTACCATAATCCTCAGTTAATTACACATTTCAGATTTGGTAACTGATACAGATATCTTCTCTGAAAATGTGGACTGCAGTTTTGTACCCTGCCTGACTTCATTTATGAATCTTCATTATATCTTTTTCTGACTGCATCACAAAAAGGGAAGAAGGCATGTACTGTACAAGCAAATCTGCCACCTACATGCAGCAGTCATAAAACCAAGTCTGTAAGAGTACCAAAGCCCTAAGCTCACCCTAGAACCAGAAACAATTCTAAATAATTTTCACTTGGACACTTGGATTCGTTTCATGTGTCACCTACTTTGGTAGGATAATGATGCATTGGTGCGTAATAGTCTGGTTATATCATAGCTAGATTTTGTATTCCAGAGGTGAAAGCAACTTCTACATTTGCCAATAGCAATGTTTGATGTATTTTTAAATTTTTACTATTCACTTTACATAAGGGAGTCTGTTCTTTTCCAGTGTTCTTATTAGCTGAGGGGCTTCCTTTTACTTAGCCTGTGGTAGGACGACAGAAAAAAGTGAGTATGCTAGAAGTGCAAGTGATCAAAACTTGCAACTGCTTACATCATCAGGTGCAGGGTTTTCTTTCTCCTCTGCTACCATGCAGTGGTCTGTAGCCATTGTTATGAATTTAAATACTATATCAAAAGTGAAATTTGTCTTCTTCTTGGTGTCTGATACTGACTGTTGAACATATTATCTGGTCCAGTAACATCTAAAGCTGTTAGCTTCTAAAACTACATTCCACTTGCTGTCAGAAGAGGTTATATATATTTCTGAAGAAAATTCAGTGGGTGGTTGTAGTCACATAGCAAATGGTTGGTTTCCTGTGCAGATGGTTGTGAAATGCCTAGCTTTGGCATCACACTGTGTGATAGCACAGCCCTCCTAGCATACAGTATCTTAGACCATTAACAATTTAGTATTTAAATCTTCAAGTACTGTGGCTATATCAATAAAAATTCACATCTGTTACTCCACCAATAGTAATGACAAGCTAATGGCATGAATGCTGGTTATAAACTTATAATTTTATTATTTGTTTTCCTTGTTCATTTACCTTTTTGTTACCACAGATGAAATAGGTATTGTTTTGTCTGTCAGGAGCTACGTTTCTCCACTGAGTACTGAAAAAAAGTTAAGCTTGTCCATAAAACGATGCAGCAAACCCAACGAAATAAAGGGAGAAGTAAGGAAGGAAAAGAGGGCTATGCAAGAAAGCAGACCTCTGTATAGGAGGGTCTAGCTAGGGGAAGCTGGATATGTTTCAGTCTTAGGAAAAACAGGGAGGATGTGAATCACAGCTTGCACATTTTCAACACACCACTGTCTAAGGCATAAAAAGGCAATTGTATTGACTCTAAGGAGGAGCAGCTTGCCTGTTTTGTTCACAAAAGATTCTGAAATAACACTGCCAAGATTTAAGACAACAAAAAAGGGAGGATAGCAAAGCAAGATTTCTCCTTCTTGACTTTCAGAAATATTTTATACCTTACTTCATGTAGATCGAACAGCTTTTGGTCGCCTTGACATACTAGTGGCATATGAAAGCCCTGTGGATGGATGGAGCGTTAGATTGGAAGTAATAAGGTTGTGCCTGACTTACCTCTGCATTTGTAGCAGATGTTACAAATGTCATAACATGAACCTTTGGGATCAGACTGGAAAAAAAAGCAAGACAACAGATGTAGGCCTCCTAGTTTTACCAGCAAGTATAGTCTGACACTATATAACACTGTTCTGACTTGATGTTAATACCCTGTCCTCCTCCTGAGAACAGAATCGGTGACACTAACCATTTCTGTAGCAGTGAAGCTGGAAAGGGGTGACAGCAGTTTTCTTCCCAGAAGAATTTTAATACTAGTTTAAAAATTAGACAATAAAACCATTAATCCAATAAATATCTCATTGTTATATCTGAATAAGTAATCCATACTCATCACTCATTTGGGAGGGGACTGAATTTTAAGGAATTTCTTCATGCTATCAATAAGGTTTGAGAATTTTTTCCACTGGTAGAGCCAAATCTTGCTGAGTGGGTATTTCTCTAAAACTGTGCTAAATACCTCGTTTTTTTAGTCCTCAATTTACCCCACCTTTGTGTATCCCTCTCCCCTGCCTCACACATCTGTCTCTAATTTGCCTCTTCTATACTTCTGTACACACTTTTTCCCATCTCTTTACAGCAATTGAATTTCCTAGGAAGCTCCTATCTTACTTTACTTATTGAACCGAATTTCATCAAACATACAGTAGTATCTAAAATATCTTTTACTTGCAACTGTCTACACCAACACTTTCTCAGCTATCCCATCTAATTTTTTGACATTTTCCAAAACATTTTTATGCTTCTTTTCACACTGCCCTTTATTTGTTACTCATCTTCTCTGGACTGAAATTTAAAGCCATAGTTCTCTCTTCTTTAAGACCACTGCCATCTAATAATATTGACACATTGTTGAAGAATAGGTGGAGTTATCTGCTTTTTATTGTATCTGTTTGTGAAAGTGCAATGTAAGTGAAGAGTCTTTATTAGGATCACAATTATTATTCCATATAAATTCTTCCTCCTCCTAGATTTCTGAGAGCAAAAGGCAATGTTGTAAAGGTTTGTAAAACAACCAGTATAAACTGAGTTTGTTTCTGGGAGGTTACTCTAATGCAGTTGTGTCAGAGACAACGGTCCCTTCCCTCTGTGTCAAAGTGCATTTTACTGCCTTATAGAAAAGCTAATGGCCAGAGTGAATGTTAATGTTTACCCCTAATTGTTTTATGGGTATTGTGGTTCTTTTGTTTCTTGTGCTATTGATTTTAATGGAAATCATGTGTTCTTTACTTTCTGTGTTGTCCTTTACATGGTAAAGTATGCATGAAGTTATTCCTTCTCCTGTTTCTCAGGAGTTTTGGCCAATGATCCTGTATTAGATTGGAGGGGAAGAAAATTAATGCAGGAGTGCAGGCCCTTGTATTTTTTGCCTTGTGCTTCAATTTGAAGCAGTGGTGATTCTCTCTGCCACATCACTCCCTCAGGTGCTGCCATTTTTGAACTGGAGGCTTAGCCCTATCCCTGAAGAATTTCATTGTCAAGGAGAAGAGTGGGGGTTCTCCCATGAAGAATTTTAATTACTCTGTCTGTAGCCCTTTTGAAGGAGGCACAATAGTTCCTATAGTAACTACCAGAGTGTGGGAGAAAGGCCAGTGCTCCTGCCCCCAGCCACAGATGGAGAACTCTCTTTGCTTAGATGACTGGAAATTCTTGCACAGCAAAGACTTCATCCTTCACAGTGAAAAGAAAAATCTCTGAAATAAACTCTTAAAATGTACAAGTGCTAATTAAGAAACAGTGCCAGTTGAGTTATCAAATAAAGAACATAAAAATCTCAAATATGCTTATTTTTAAGGCATATTTAACTTTAATTCTTGGGGTTTAAAATTTTAAGACATTAAAAAAAAGAGAGACTTTTAGAATCTAAGAAAGCTTGTCGCGTCCTCCCACTCCCCTACCCCCACCCCCAAAGAACAAACCCTGTGGGAAAAAGCAGACCTACAAACCAGATGAAAATAATTGGGAAAGGAAAAGGAACAGGAATAGGCTCATAATATTTTATGAAAACTTATACTAAGAAAGCCACTTACCTAGTTTCTTTTTTCCTTTCACTTTGAATCTTTTAAGGGGAGGACACTTTTTTTTTCCAAATAAATTTATTCCAGTCCAGTTAACAACTGATATAGTACTTTCTACTTTTTTGACAATGTTCTGATTTGATCAGTTTTAAGTTATTGAAACAACAAACGGTATTAAAAAAAGTTTAAAAGTATAAAGCAACTTAAACTTGAAATACAAATTTTACTAAAAATTCATTTCTGAAGCTTTTGTTGGAGCTTCATAGATGAACTCCTGGAAATACTAAAACACACCTGTAATTGTGTTACATAACATTTTCTTTAACTAACCAGTACCTTCTTGATAACTACTTAGTTATTCCATGGAAAGTTTTACTCTACTTTCTCTGCCATGGATTCCCTAGTAATGAATACATCCTCTATGTCAGCGACCAGAAGATGGACGTCTAGAATAATAGGCATTCGTGTACACAAAAAATAGATTTGAAATGCCATTGTTAGCTTTGTAAGTTGATTATCATATATTGCATTATGCATCTTACATGTAGTCCTTTGTGACAAATTTGTTCTGATACTTTATTGCTGTGATACTTAGTTGGTAATGGCACAGCATTAATGGTTCCCATAGCTTTACTAAACCAAGATAAAATACCTTTCCACATATGTTGCAACTCCTTCTGAGATTTATTTCTTCTTCCCATCTGTGAAGGTGGTTAAGAGACCTAAACTTCGCATCACAGGAAGGCTTGTGGCGAGGTAGACTGGTGACATCATTTAATTTCTTTGGATACCCTTTCCAAATCAGAGGGCAACTTCTCTGCTTACATCATGCTGGTTGCATTTTAGATTAAGATCTGAATACATATCATCTATACCTTATGTCATCAATATACGTGTTAGGCAGAGGAGTTCAGTCTTCCTGGAGATTTCTTTCAAAATGTAGAATCGGTCATAAATGAGATAGCAAAGAACAATCAATGGAAAAAACCCCATATCCATCACAAGGTATATAATATTACCTAAAATATTTTGTTTTAAAAAAAAGCTTCTGTACATCTTAGCAAACATAAATATTGGTCTTTCTTTCTGAACTGAGTATTAGTTACAGTTTGTCCTTCCCTGACATTGCTTCTTCTGTTGTTTGGTTTAACCCCTGTATCAGTGTCCCCATCTTTTCTAAAACACAGCTTTTGAGTATTTCCAAACTACTTGTCATGTCTCACAGGAAAGCCCCAAGAATTTAAAGTGACATCTCACCTCTTCCTGTAAAATCACCTGATTATCACATTCACCTGCATTGATCTTTAATGAGCATTTGGGGTTGTTCCTAGAAATAACAAAAGATACGTTTTCATGTAGAATCTACTTTACACCAAATCAAATGTATTAGAAATTGTATTGTAATTTTTGGATCAAAAAATTTTAAACTCTGGAGAAGAATACTTAGAAGATTATAGCCACACTCATGCTGTGAACTGCTTTGTACATGCAAACATCTGAGACAATTCAGATAACTGTACTTCTTATGCTCCATCATGTGAAACGATCATTTATGTTGTTGGTACCTACAGGGAGAAGTATTAGCCAACCCTGTGTGAAACTTCTGTGCAATTAGCCTGATATGGTTACATATTTTGTGAATGAAACAGATAATGTTCTTTTTCTTGGGATGTTTGTAAACTTTCTTATTTATGTAGATCTGCTCAGGCTTTGGTATACTGAAGTCTGACTTTGTTGGCAGTAATTATTAGAGCTCTTCAAGTTCAAAAATAGTGAAACAATGGCTCTGTTTTTTCATAGTTCCTCAGACAGCAGATTACCTAAAAGAACGTAGCAGGATAGTCCTATTTCCACCTCTGCTTCCAAACATGCAGAAAGGTGCTGCTCAGAAAAGTCAACACAATGAAATGCAAAAATAAGCATAGTGAGGCTAGCTCAGAAAAAGCATTTATAAGTAAATAATAGTAATGAATTGAAAAGTCAGTATAATTTTTAAAACTAGTTTTAAAACTGTTACCAAAGCAATAGAATTTAAAAGCTCTCGGTCTGATTTTCACCAAACGTTCCACAAAAACAATTTATGTTGAAAGATTACATACAACAACTCACAAAAGTATTTTAGGGAAAGCTGATTATTGTGCTGCTGGTATATGTTTTCACTTCTAGTGATCAAGGAATATAGCTTTTTAATTAGAACTCTATCTTCGCTAGTAGAAGGTCATAGTGAACATCAGTCTTTGGTCATTCTGTGTTCCAATAGCTTAGAACTGAGTCTGAGAGGAAATCCTCTCTCTTCAGGATACTTGGAAATGTTTGTCAGGCAGTCTACATTTTTCTTTTCCATAGTTTCCCACTCTTCCTAGTACTATTTCAAATGCTCTTGAGACTGCATTAAGCATGCTTAGACTGCCCCCAAGACACACTGAAAGGGATGTGGTTCTTCGTTCACCTTATGCATAGCCAGATTAGTCATTGAGGGAGGAAAGTTATAGAGGAGTTAGTGAGCAGTTAGAATTTTTTCCTTGTTAACAGCTTGTTATGGAATAATCCTATGCAAGGAATAGACGTGATTCTGGATAGTAAAAGTTATAGTCCAGAGCCATGGAAAGTAAAAGATCTTAATAGACAAATTCCTCTCTGCTCCAGCAATACGTGATATATGTGTGAAACCAGTCCTTCTGTCTTCTTTTGCTGTTAACAGTCAATATTTAATACAAATATTGGCTCAGTCAACTTTTTGATCAACCTCGGTAGTGAAGTCAAGCCTTAAACTTTGTCAATTACATGTAGACAGTACAAAATATGACCACGTAAAAAAGCCTATTTGAAGGTATTTGTTCATACCACTAAAACAGGAGAATCTCAGAAGGATTTAATCTGGATTTGGAACTTGTTTCCTTTGGGACTCCTGTTGCAGTTTAGTATACGTGCTTCACCCTTCTCCACATCCTAATTTCCTCTACTTCCTGTTACTCCAAAGAAAAAAAATTATTTCATGCAAGCAGTAGGTTTTTTTCTGCAGAGAGTCTGTATTTAAAACTGTATGCACATTTTTAAAAAAGGTGTTTGTGCACATCTTTAGGTCTGGGAAGGTTGTTGAGCTACTTTGATTTATGGATGTTGTGATATAAACCCTAAATTCTTTGCTCTCCATGATTTCTGTGAGCAGCTGAACTGTGGCTGCTGATGGTTCAGACCGCAGGGTGAGAGATTGAGATAATGGACTGTGGCTTATGTGATAGAAGCCAGTTCAGTATTTATGTTTTGAAATTTTAGAATAAAATAGCATTATGGTCTGCTTTTTAATCCAACTGTTTCAGTCTATGTCTTCCTTTCATCTATTATCATGCCAACAATCCATTCAGAACAAATAAAAGGCTTTGTGCTGTGATTGGATTGTGAGATTGTCATGTTTTTGAAAGGTATCAATGTGATATGCATTTGTATACCCAAAGTAGTATATTTCTTCTGATGCAGGTAAGTATCAAGAAATCTTGAAAGCCTGAGTAAGTAAAATGATGAGGCAATGAAGTCTGAAGATCAAAAAATAAGTTTGTTTCCCTTATTCTGTATTTATCTCAATATTCTTGTCTCATTCCTCAAACTGTGAACAGTGATAGAGAAGTGAATGAAATACAGAAAATGCATGTTTAATATCTATTCAGTTACCAAAAAAGAGTCATACTATGGCTACCAGAAGCATAAATGGTTTCTGTCTAATATATTTATGCTGGTTGTAAAATTAGGAACTGTCATTATAACCCAACATCACCTGAGTAAGTGCAAGATACATAAATCCAAGAGTTCTACTGCTATAAAAACGCCAGTGAACTCAATAGCCTGAAAGTACTACAAGGTATTTGCCCGTGTGCAAATGCAGGCATTGATAGAGGATTTAATTGACAAATTTTAAAACTAAGATGTGGCCCTCTCATGTTTTCCAGTTAATTCACTGAACTTGAAATGGTTTCATTTGAGCTATAGGACTGAGTGTCCCAAGTATGAAGGACTGATGATTTACCTGTAAACATCATTTGAAATTACAGGTACTGTTTTAAAAGATCTTTATGATCTTTATTCAAGTTTGAGTACTCACATGCTAAAAAACCTGCATTTAACAATTAGCATCGTAAAACTGGATTCAATGTGTAATGGGGACGCTTTTAAATGCTAGAGGATTGTGGAGGAAGAGTATGGGCAAGAAACAGAAAATTAACCGGAAAGCAAATTCCAGATGGTGACGTGTTCAGAAAGTATACGGTTTAGATGGAAGAATGAAAGAACCTAAAGGATTTCAGGGGGATTCGGGGGGGTGAGGGGGTGGGTGTGGGTGAGTGATGAGTTCTGGATTTTTTGCCTTTTTTGCAGTGCTCTTATGGAGACCCCTATGAAGCAACGCCTAGAAGGCCAAAATTGTGAATTTCCTTTTTGTTTCTGGTAAATGATAAATGAAGTGACCATACAAAGCATAGTGCCAATTGATAGCAATTGTAACAGGAATAGTGGTCATCTTTGCAGTGCTATATATTTTCTTTAGTCCCACAACTAAAGCTGAAGTTTCTCTCAGGAATATAGGTACAACTTCAGTTTAAGCAAACTTTTGGTAAGATATCTGGAGGCACAGTAAGGACAAAAATGGATCATCTTTAAATCTGTGTGTGAAAAGGAAAGTTAAAGGAGTCTAAAGTGCTAGAAACTTTAATGTGTTCTTTTTTGTGTGTGAAATAAGCGTTTCTGTTTATATTAGGCATCAATACAACTATAGAAAAGATGGACAATGCAAAGAGAAGCAAATGTATTTATAATAAGAAGGCTGATACAGAAAAATGTAAGACAGACTAAGTACCTAAAACTTGTAAAAGAGTAACATTATGCCAATCAGTCTCTGTAATAATAAGTTAAATAAAAAAAACCCCAAACAACAAATACACCAGTCACTCTTTTAGCAACTTTAGTTGCAGTATAAAGTGGAAGTCTTTAAGAAGTCTTTTCTCGTAAGTTGTTAGCATCTATGTCCTTGAATACCTTCAGAAAAAAAAGGACTTAGAAAATACTGGCTCTCCAGCAGTTGCCATTTGTAACTATGAGCTATTGCGTGAACCTATTAGCAATGAAGCCACGTGTTTTCCCACTATAAATAGCTTAGAATTTCCTGCAATGCAATTGCATGAAGCATTGATAAGGAATGATATTACGTTTTTAGGTCAATACGACTATCGTTAGTTCGTATTTATCTTTTCTTACTGATACCATATTTGGCAGCCACTATCACAGAAGACTAAGAAATAGTTGCTCTGTGTTTTGTTTTCATTGGTGTTAAATTAGCCTGTTCGGTAACAGCAGTCATCCATTCTGTTTGTTTTAGTGGATCCTTAGTGTTTCATTTTTCTTGCTGCGTGTTGTAAAGAGAAGAATACATAAAGATGAACTAGAGCTGTGATGGTTCTGGAGGCATTAGACCGTCAGGATAGTTTGATGTAGATGTTTTTGTCCACACTTTAAACGGGTGCAGAATGAACTCCTCTGCCCTGTTGGATGTGCCTGGCTTTGGTAGACAAGAAAGGAAGGGAAGGTTCCTGCAGCCCTGAGCTCTCTTTTTTGTGCTCTCGTTTTCTCTGGTCAAGTGGCAAAGACGGCCTAGACCTAGGAAGAAACCTTGACTTGCAGTAGGTGGCTGCATCTGGTTACACTCAGACTCAAATGCTGGCTTTGTGCTTCTAGCATAAAGAGTTTAACAAAATATTAGTTTTATGATTTCTCAGCCTTTTTGTAGTCACTGCTGCCTTTGAAACATAACTGCCTATTAATTACTTTTTAGTTTTAAACAATGCAATTTAAATGTAGAAGCGGAAGTTTCAAGTACCTATTCCAGCAGCTCATGGATATGCAGGGTATTACAATACTTCCAGAGGCTTAGTAGTAACTTTGATATGTAAGATATGCTTACAGATGTTGACTTTCTAATGTTGTGTTTACTTCATTTCAGCTTCAAATAAGATAACTAACATGTTCAGATAAATCTCTCATCTATTCCTAATTCCTGAGTAACAGTTCTTATCCCTACATTTCGAAACATTTAAATTATGTGTAGCCTTTTGTTTCACTAAATTCTGCATGCCATCATCAAAAGGTACAAAAAAACCTTCTATGTGGACTTGGGATATATTTGAATAAATGAATCATTTCCAGAGTTCTTGGACATTTAAATAGATGTTTTTTAAAAAAGCCTATTCTTTCATCCTTCAAATCTAAGGCACTGAAAATTACTTACCAAATTTATTTACTATATGCAAGTCAAATTTGAAATTAACACTGGTGTACAAATTGCAGAAGATACTTAATTAGTAATGTCAAATGGCATGATCAGGGGTGCATTAGAAATGAATGTGCAGATCTTACAACATAATTGTTTTTTTCAGTTATAGGTGCCCAGCGCAGGAGAAGTCCCAGTGCCCTTGCCATTGAAGTATTTGAATCACATTTGGGAAGTCATATTTTACAGGTAAAAAAAATGGCTTTTCCAAGAAAAATCAAAATAACTAGCTAGTCTTATTTCTGCCAATAATTTGGTAATATTTTTGCCAGTACTTATATTAATAACTGTTTATTTAAAAAGCTCATATTTCATTCTTTTTAAAAAGACTGTGATTGGGAGAATGTTAAGGAAAGGGTGGGGCAAGTATTTAGCTGAAACACAATGTTTTGTCGTTTAGAATTGCACTGTAGGTGTTTGCTCACAGAATGCCTTTGTGTATTTGTGTGCATGTGTGCACAAAACAGTATTTTGTGGGGGTGATTTGATTTGCCTTGTCATATATAGCTTTATGGGTTTTTTTCCACTGCTTTGGTTTATCAGTACTGTTTTCCTCTGTGGTATTCTAGTTGTCACAATTATATATCACAAGTTTGCAACAATCTGCGAAGAGAAAAAAATGATCATCAGTATGCCTCTTAGGTTTCTTTAACTATGAGATAAAAAGTAATCTGGTGTTTGTCAAAGAATTTAGTCATACTGTACAAGTCGTTATTTTCCAGGAAGATTAAACTGAAAAAAATGACCTGATGGAAACATTCCCATACATGCTTTGTTTTGTCAGGGTTACTACAACCTTTCTTAGGTTGCAGTAATCAAATGTGGAGCAGAAGCAGTTGAGAAAAAAATGTGATATGTTTAGTCAACAAGGCAAAACCCCAACACTGTAGAAATAAAAATCATGTAGTCTTTTCTAAGTGTGGCACGGAATAACTGCTCTCTAGTGATGTACACAGCTTCGCAGTGCAAATACATTGCTTGGTGTATTATCTTTTGAGAGGTACAAAAGAGGTAAATTAGGATATTATCATGAGGAATATTCCACTTAATTTGAAATGATTGAGCGCTATCTCTCTGTAGTAACTCAGCTGTGGCTTTCAAAAGCAGTATGGATAATTTCAGATTTTTCACATCTTTATAAAGTAACTAAATGCAGAATAGCAACAAAAATAATGTTAGAAAACATGAAAACATGAAATTAACTAGTAGAATGAATTTCTCTTTGGAACAATAATCATGAAAAGTACTTTAGCTAGTTCTACACCCTTGGCAGACGTCTAGGTCAAGTTTTTGATTCTGTAAGCAAATGCTTGTGTTATAGTTACTGTATCAAAGATATCTGCACCAGTATCTACAGTGCTGTGTTTGCGTACTGGACTGGTACACTGTTGTGCCGTTTCGTAAGTGGAGAAAAAAGAAGAAATAGCAGATTTTGATGTTTCAGTTTATGTAATTTGTGAATGTGTTGTTTTGAGTATGAAAACACATAGTATATATACTAAAGTTATGGGGTTTGGTGATATGAATTATAAAAAATATCTAGATAAAACCTCATTGAGATTGATATATATTCACTCCTTAGATATTAGATATGACCATTTTTGAATGAAAATAAAAAAACTAGGATTGCCACTTTGAAAACTATTTGACATTTGAGATTTTCATTTATTGCATATTAAAATAGTGGGTTTATTACTTAAGTTAGTCCCCATTTTGGTTTTTATTTATTGTACTTATATGTGAATAAATTAAGGTGTTTTCAGGATATAACTTTATCATACTACTAGTAAATAAGCTTGTATTGCACTTATATGTGTAACTGAGGATTTTCAGTCAAAATTACAGTCAGCATCATATTGAATATCTGTTGAGGTGTGGCCTTTTCAGAGAGGGTGGTGCTTTTACCAAATTACTCCCATTAATCTCTCAATTGATAATAGAAAGTTCCACTGTGACATTTTAAAAGAGAATAGACTGTTGATGATGGATAAAGGACAAAATGAATTAATAATGGTGGAAAGTTTATCATGATGTTAAAATCTTGTCTTATTTTGGCAGAGTAATCAACACTTGGAAGGAAAGTCCAGGTCATGAATTTAAATGCACCACTTGTAACAGATCTGAATAAGCTTTCAAGTACTGTCTTGTGGTCTCAAGGTAGAAAGATTATCTCCAGAAGACAAAATTATATTTAAAACAACAGTCAGAGAGATTCTGTGGTGGAATACATTTCTAACAAGTTCTCCTTTACTCTGCTGCTCCTAGAAATGATTTTCAAAGCAGCATTGTGATAAGTATTGTTAGGAAATAAAGTAAACAACCTTAATTATACCTTGGGAATACCTGTGTTTGATTTCAGTCTGCTATCTGAGGAAGCTGAATTAATAGTTACTTTGTTTAATCCCTTTTGGTATTAATATTTTGAAGACTAGTTTAAGTATAAACTCGGAAATAAAGGAGGCTCTCTAATCTTTCTAATATTTTGATACTTCAAAATTTATTGACAGACACATGAGAAGCATAATACAGTATGTTTTTAAAGAGTGGATGTAGTTTATTTATGTTGTAAAAACAGAAAAGGAGGCACATCTCAAGGTGTAAAACATCACAAGTCTACAAGCAAGTAGTGTCAGTCATATCAAAAAATTTCCAAGCTACAACCAATTACTATATATTGTGCAGAAGAAATTCTCATACTAAGTTTAACGCCAAGGATACTACCCTCCTGTGCTTGTGGCAAAAAAGACACTACAAAACATGAATGCCAAAAGCTACTCTAGCAGAATGTTCATGTCAGGGCAAAAAGCCTTTTAAATGTTTTCCAAGTAAAATCACCTGAATGATGAACAGTAGAAATGCTTGTAATGAAGGAGAAAAATAAATAATGGAAATACGTTAATTAATTTTTGACAAATTTTTAATTTGCTGAATTGTGTGTTATGTTATTTTCTACATTCTTCTTCTGAAAAGTGGTGTTATAATGAGAATAGACTTCAGTAAAGACATCTTCAGTTTTACATTTCTGTATATATTTTTTATATTGGTTTATGAAATAAATACAGTAAAAAAAATCATTACTTCTTTTACCTGTTATTCAAAAATTTGGCCAAAACTGGTTGTAAAAATTAGGAAGATTATAATTTCTTTTAGCACCCCTGCATTTTTTTTCCTGTAACTTCATTGCTATTGAGAAGATGTGGAAAAGGGTCGGTAACCCCATATTCTTCATATAATCAGGAATGATCAGGAAATGTAGAACTAAATATAGAGAAAAGGGAAAGTTGGTGAATATATTTGCATATGCAAATTAGCTTAATTGATACTGCTTGCCTCTACAGGGATTTTTCATTACAAACTGGAGTGCTACATTGTTCAGCTCATATTGAGTAATTTAGTAACTAATGAGACCAGTTTGCACTAATTTGCATATGATAAATGAGCTTAATTGCAGTAAATAACTTGGAGGCATAATTACTTAATTTTCCTGTGTTGCATGGCTTTTAAGTTCACGTATGAACAACTCAAGATAATTTTGCATATTTAAATTAGTTGCTTTTAAAATTCTTGAACAAAAAAAGAACACACCTTACAATTTGAACTGTGAAACAATTAAAAGTAAACCATACAGTATTTTCAAATAAAGTTTAATATTTTAAAAAAATACATATTTTGTCCTTTAAAAATACCAATGCCTTTTTAAAGAATAAATATTTGGAATTGAACACAATGGAATAGTTTTAAAGTCAAAATAGGATAGAAAGGGGTATTAGTTTTAAGAATAGAATCATAGCTTCATAGAATTATCAGAGCTGGAAGGGACCCAAAAGTATCATCAAGTCCAACTCCTGTCCCTACACAGGACACTCCCAACATTCACACCATGTGACTGAGGGCATTCTCCAAATGCTTCTTGAATGCTGGCAGGCTCTGTACCATGACTGCTTCCCTGGGGAGCTGTTCCAGTGCTCCATCATCTGCTGGGTGAATAATCTCTTCCTAATATCCAGTCTAAATCTCCCCTGGCACATTTTCCTGCCATTACCTCTAGTCCTGTCGTAGGTCACAAGAGAGAAGGGATCAGCACCTGTTTCTCCCCCTTCCCTTGTGAGAAGGCAGTAAACAGCTATGAGATCCCCTCACAGTCTCCTCCAGGCTGAACAGACCAAGTGATTTCAGCCGCTCCTCATACGACTTCCCTTCTAGATCCTTCACGAGCTTTGTGGCCTCCTCTGGACACTCTCCAGTAGTTTGATGTCCGTGGCACCCAAAACTGCACACAGTTCTTGAGGCGGGGCTGCACCAGTGCAGAGTAGAGCAGGAAAATCAATTCCCTCAAGAACTGTGTATGTGGACTGTAGTGAGTGGGTACACGTTTTGTGTTCCTGCATACAAGAGTGATAACTTTCATAATTGCATTCTTTGCTTCAGCAGTGCCTATTCAACTGTTAAGAAACAGTATCACTTCCATATAGCATTATATTACCGTACACAACTTAGATGCTAGTTGTCTTGAATTGTCTGTACCATCCTACCTCTAGTAGTTTTGTGTGAAGAAATGCTTAAATCAGTGACACACTGAAGTGTCATTGTAACAAAGATATCTCTTCTTTCTCTTTTTTCTTTTTGTTGAGGGGGGTATACTTAGTCCACGGTGAGCACTGTCGTGGATAACTGTTGAGATGGAGATTTCTACCATAAGTACCATGTTTCAAAAAAACCCCAAACCCAGAATCAAAATAAATGAAATATTTCACTTCAGTTCTGCTATGTCCCAAAAGTTATTACCCTTTTGATACTTTTTATAGAATTGAACTATTGAACTACAGGGAAAAAACCCCAAACACCTAACTACCAATTTGATAAACAATTCAGTCTCGTAGCGAGATCTATGTGATTTACAAGTGGATGACAATCACTGAATTCTCCATCTGTACCATAAAGGGGCGCACCTACTTTCCTAGAAGCTTTTTCTAAGCCTTGTTGGACATTATCTTGGAAATTTTGTGAGACTGATATTTCCTTTTTATTTTAAATTGTATTTTTTCTCCCATTAAGAAATTTTTCTCCCATTAATTTTTCAATTAACAGAAGTATTCATCATTGCAGTATTAAAGCCAATGAGAAAACAAAAAAATCAGGTTCCTATTAAGATCAAAGGAAAGACAGCGGCAGCACAAATATTCTGACCCTGTAGGCTGTTTTCTTCATCATCATTGAGTCTAGAGCCGCAAGACAGAAACCACTTAGCTTGGATGGAGTGGTTCCCAATTCAGAGAGGATGCCTGTAGTACGTGTGCAGTTGTGTCCAAGATGACCCACAGAAATCATCTGCAGTATACGCAAACCCCGGGTTTACTGCCCAGCAGCCTCTGTACCAGCACAGGCTTAATCATGTAATGTAGTCCTAGACTGGGAGTGGAATTTGAAGTATTTGGAAGCTACATATGGCTCAAATGCTGCAATTTGGCTGTACTTCATGCAGTGGTCCCATTCTTTCTGTGAATGAAAGGCAATCTGATATTTTGTAAACATACTTCACATCCTTTTCACTCCACTGGAAACCCCAGCTTGTGAATGGAACTTCACGGAGATTTAATTGTGTCTTTACCTCCGTTCTATAGAGAAGCCACAGGTTATTAGACCCATTGATGTTATTTCAGCTTTTCTATATTTAAAGTCAACAACCTACACCCTATGGGTAAAAGAAGCCTGATGAATTGCTAGCATCGTGAACAATTGAAAGATGTCCCTCATCCTAATAGTTTTGGTTGTTTGGTTTTTTTAAATTACTTTTATTAAGGCATTCAGCACTGTAATAATCAAGCTAACATGAAACTGTACAAAATACATTCTTTGTGTCAACATAGTATGCTGCTGTTTTTCAGAGTGGATCCTTTATTAAATGTGAGGTGAATATGGGATGAATGCAGCATCTCTGGTTTCTAGTGAATCATTCCAGGTCATGCCACTACCCAATAGAGTAGCTTAGGCTATATCTGGGTCACCAAGTTACCTTCTGGAACATGTCAGATAAAGTGAAGTTTTACTTACTATTTTTACAGCACTGTTAATACTCTTTATAGGACAATGGTATTCTGTAATGCTTGGCATAGACAAAAAGCGGAAAGAATTCACTATACAAATCACTATAATATTTAGTCATGTTTGGAAGGTGTTGCTATTTACCTATAGTAACTAGATTAAAATTTAACAAGACAATTACACTATTTTTAAAAACATCTGGTTGGAGAGCATGCAGGTAGAGTTTTCCATACATTGTGACTATGCATGTTCAGCATGCAACCAGTTTAGATTGTGCAAAACCTGTGAGTCTTTTTGTTGAGGCAATGTAGAGATCAGTGAACAGAGCAAGTTATTTACATTTTTGCAATAGTGAATGATTATGGATGAAGGTACAAGAGTTGCACACATTCAACAGTTTCGAGGAGAAACAGAACTTTCTCCTGTAGGGAAAACAAGTACTAACACACTGTTAGAAATAAAAATTGGCCAGCAGTATGGATAATCATAATTAACAAAGAAAGTACATATTCAAAAATCTGTCATCCCCGACAAATGTTTGAATATTTTTAAACTTTGTATTTTTTTAATTAGATCTAAGCAGTAGAAAACCAATCACAAGTTCACCTTAAATTTAGAGGTAGTTCTGTGGCTGAGTAGGCTATAGCTGAGGAGAAATCTCATTTCTTCCAATATTTGAATTATTACAGTGAGCCCCATCTGACAAGAAAATGAAAAAGTGGGAAAATAGACAGGAAAGTATTGGAGTGCTATAAAAAATTAGGAAGATGATTTATCTTCTCATTTGCTATTTTCAGTCGCTTGAGTATTATATTATGAGGTTATCCCTGTATAACACTAGTCAACACAGAAATAGTGACACGAGACTAAAGGTGAGGAAGCAGCAGATGGTAATGCCGATGGAGGAGTTTTCCAGGCTGTACAAGGTGTTAGCAGAAAAGACTTCAACTAGCTAGATCTGTGAAGGGGCAGTTGCTAATGGTGATGTCAGGGGTACACTTTCTGAGGATGTAGAAGACCCTTCAGCTTCTTGCAGCCTGCATTGGATTAAAGGGGTAGACTACCAACCGTTAGCCTATGTCAAAGGCAGGCAAAAAGAGTAAAATGTGGAAAAGCTGACGAAACATAGGTTATGTTGGAGAACATAGATCTGGGCTTTCTGAAAGTAAAGATCTTGAGGATCAAGTAGATGTTAAATTATGCATTATTAGCCAAAAATAAAGTGGAAGTTGAGATGAATTAAGAGGAAATAGTCGTTTCGTATCAAAGCATGCTGCAAAGTGATACTAAACTTTTTCTTGGCAGTGAAGAGCTGTGCATGATGCAATGAGTCAGAATGAGAATGTAGCAAGTCAGAACTGAAAGTTTGGAGATCCTCTATGAGGAAATTACTTCTATAAGACACACATGTAGTCTACTTTGAATACTTGAATTTTAAATCTGAACCTCCTAATGATCATGTACAGCCTATTTTTGCCAGTTTTCGTTCTTGCACATTGAGGTGCAAAACCAAAGGGGGTACGAATTGCTCTCACCAAAGTACAGTCTGGAAATTGAACACAAGAAGAGAGAAAGATAGACAATCTGCATCTCTATCCAAAATCAAAAGCATTCAGTATGTGACTTTGTTTTATCTAGGAAAGCTGACAATTGTATAAAGTTCAGATCAGTCATTCAATGAGATAACAGTAATAAATTGGATACTGTAATGCCTTAATATAAACTGAACAAAAATTATGTATTTATGATTTAAGAGATGGTTGCATATACACAGAGAGGAGTACAACCTTCTAAAAAAATACAGTTTTTGAGTGCATGGAACCAAAGAAAATAATCTGTATTATTTTTTAGAACATTAAATTAGAAACCGAATCTTAAAAAAATAAAATGAACAGGTCAGGATAAAGTCGGGATACTGAGTTTAATGTTTGGAAAATGATAGGCAAACATTCCACGTGCGAACAGTCATTTGGGGTGACATGAAATGTCTAGTTATTAATTGCTCGGATGCCTCTCCCTAACACAGTTTAAAGGCAGAAAAAAACTGTAAATGCTGATACGTTGTGAAAAGGACTGTGGCAAGCAAAGATTAGTATCTTGCTTTGCAGTGTGCCTTTCCAGGGATAAGGCATCTCCTGTAGCAGTTTCCTCTTTATGATTTAAGGATAGATGCTATTTCATCTTTCTGCAGCTAAATTTATAATCTACGTGGGTGTCTGTTCAGGTTTGATCACCAGTCTTTCCTCAAGTACTTTGTAGATTGATAGTCTTCTTAGAAGATCATCCTCTTGTAATAAAAGGGTAAACTCTTATGCCTGATGGTAATTTATTTAGAACTTTAGAAATCTAATTGTGCATTTTATACTAGTGTAAGTCATTCAGAGTAATGATAAGTATGCAGAAAAATCTCTCTCGTAGAAATTTAATATTGTAGGCTTCCATTCACTGTTGGATGCTCTTTTGCACTTCAAATGTGTATATGCTACTGAGTGCTATGGTATGGCACTGGTTTTACACCAATTTAAATTATGAAGAGGTTAACCTGATAAATTCCACTTTTCTAAAAAGGGATAGGAACAAAGGCTAAGATCAAAATCTGAAAAGGTTAAAGGAGTTGCACAGATAGCACTGTTACAAGGGACGTTAGTTGGAACACGTAGCAAGAGAATTTCCTGTGTTCAGGAGACTCAAAAGGTGCTAATTTACATACTTCAGTTTGTCCCAGTCACAGTGAGGGCGCCATATTGACTCCGTAAGGGCAGGGCTTTTAATATGGAGTTATAGCAGAGATGTAGCATCCTCACAGTTGTTGCCCAAGGGGTTACATACTAAAAGGAGACTCGGGGAGGGGTGGGAAAGAGCAAATTGTTTTGCAATCAGAGCTTGAAGCAGTACACTTAAACCTGCATTTTATATAGCAACTATATATAAAAACGTGCAGTTTCATTTAATAAAGAAATATTTGATCTGCACAGGACACAGCATACTGGAGTGTGTCATTTAATTCCTGAGAAAGTATTTGAAGAAAATGACATATCTTGGCACTATTTGTTGACCGTTTTGTTGTCACCTGCTGAGTGTTGTCATTTCCATAGCCGGTGGGCTGTATTGAATCAGACAGAGGGAACAGGTCATTAAAAGAAATGAAGGACTTTCTGCAGACTGTAGATGCTGAAGGAGGAATTTTCCTCAGATACAAGAAAACTCTATTTAATGGAGTCTACATTCAGCTATGATTTGAGGTTTAGCCCTATTTTGTTCTGAAGTAAGGTGGCTTGAAAAGTATAGACAGCATAAACTAATGTGTGGGTTCACCAGAAAGAATTATACCTTCTATGGTGTTTGTAAAGATATAGGTGAGGACAATAAGCGTCCTGCTTTTAGAATGCCTTGTTGGTTTTTTATTTCAATCACAGAATCGATCATGAGGGGAAAAGGATGCTGATTTTATATAAATAAAATGGAGAAAAGTATATTTTGTGGGCATGCTGTTGCAAGTTAACTGATATTTTTCTTTACTTTCTTGAAAACTGGTGACAGTTTCAAAGTTGACTGTATTCCTTATTTCATGTCTTATGATAACAAAAAGCACTAGAAATAGGCTTTGAATATTATTGGTACTCCTCTGCAATAGAAGTGAAGGGCAGCACTGTGTACCCTGTTTTTCCACTGGAGCTGGCAAAGTGTAATGTTGGACTCTGCATACGGAGACCCCTTAAATGAAGTATGGACAGTTGAGAGTAATGTGAATGCTATTATTTAAGGCTGCTTTTAACTCTGAGTTATTTCATCATATCAGCTATCTACTGGTCATTTTTCCTACTTTTTTTGCAACTGCGAGGTCTAAATAAATATAAAATTGAATATTAACGTGGAAGCTAACTGTTCAGTCTCCCCCACTGGTACAGAAGCTGGAGCCCCAGATGTAGTGCTGTATCTGCTAGATTTTACTTGGAAGGTGAAAACACCTTTACATAGACTTTAAAGCACGTAACATTTAAAGGAATACAAATATTGTTGAAATAAATGAGTCAGGCTTGTAGAGCATACTCTTTATTTTTGAAGTAGATTATCTCAAAAGTTCATTAAAAGTGGTTGTTTCCATTACTTGCTGCTAAAATGTCACTGTATTAGAATTCCTATCTGTACAGAAAATAGAAAAGGAAATATGGATACAAATGATAACATTTTCAGAAGTGAAGTAATTGTGTGTAATTACATTGTATCACATTTTCTTTGGGGGACATTTAATAAGGTCACAGAGGATACAAATTGATGCTGAATTCCGTTCATTAATTATACACAGCACTCAGCCAATGAATTTTTTTCTTCTTTAATATTTTTTCCATTTTTAAGAATACTATTTAGATGTACGATTTTACATTACTGTAAGACTACACCTCTTTGATAGTGTCTGATTGAATTCAGGTTTCATTTAATGAACGGTAATTTCTTTCCTTACATATTATAGATAATGGTTTAAAGTGTGTATCACTGACTTACTTTGCACTTAGTATTTGTTATTCTGTTCTTCCCTTCAATTGCATCTTCTGCTCAACGTAAACATTTTAATCTTTGTGACTTCATTCATGTTTCTTCTAGCACAGAGGTGGTGGATTATCTACCTTTAATGCACACTTAAAGGAGAAAAAAAATTAAATCTGTGATGGGTGTGTGTCTGTCTAGAGTTCAGAAGTTTTCCTCACATTTCAAGACAGACTTTTGGCAGAGAACAGGAGTTGCATTCCCTGCCATCACTGTGGACATGTTCCGTCCTATAGCAGCCGTCTCCTAGGCTACTGATAAAAGCACTTTGTTGTTTGCTTTCAAAAACCTAACATTAGATGAAGGTCTTCTTTTATTATTCCCTCCTCATCTTACTGTATGTAATTTAGGAAGTGGGAAGAAAGAAGTGCAAACTGTATGGGACTGGTCGGCTTTCTTCAGGCTATCAGCAAATGCTTCATATTCCACAGTATGAAAAATAGTGTTACTTTTATTGAAAATGAATGAAACTAAGCCAGGGTTTGAGTGGAGACCTAATATGTAACAGACCTGTAGAGTCTCTCAGATTCCCTTTGCACAATCTCAAAGAAGGTCACTTGTAAGTGAGATATAAATTGAAAGACTGTACACGGTATTTCAGTATTCAGAGCAACCAGTATTTTACACAAAAATGTATTTCTATTGTGGTTTAGAATTTCCTGGGTTTTAGTATAAAGCATTCTGTCAGCAGAAAATTCGAGAAATAAAAAGCCCTCTGCTAACTCTGAGAACACAAAGTTTGGGACATTAAATTTACAAATTATGTAATCAACCAAAGTCAAAGTATATGATACTCACTTTGAAGAAAAAGGGCTATATAGTATTCTAAACACAAATACGAAGATGTAAATTAGAAGGTAGGAAGCAATTCAAATTTTCAAGGATACAATGTTGTAATTGGCTATAAAAAGGAGAAAAAATACTTTGTTTTATTTATTCTAAACCCACATTTATTGTAATGAAAATGAAAGTAGTTTTCCATGTTTTAAGTGTCTAATTTCTTGAAAGTAGCCATTTTTATGTGTTGCCCTTGGCACACAAAAATAGATATTTTTCAATGGAACACTTAGTTGTAGGTTCCTAAAGCTATGCCTGTGAAAGATTGACCCTATACATCTGCTGGCCAACAGAAGGTACTTCCTGTTGCAAAACCTGCTCTTGAAGTAGAATTGGCATTGAGGGCATTGTGGGGGTTCTTATTTGTGTCTACTTAGATCCCTGCACATTTGCATTTTAGGATGCAGTAGTCCACATTAGGTTGGGCATGTCTTGTGGGAGGAAAAGGAGTTGCCTCATGTCTGGTCCTTGAACATTTAGGATACTGACTTTTTACTGCCCGATGTTTGCCAACAGCTAATTAGCAGCATTTGGCATTCATTCTACAAAAGTTTCCCCAACTCCCAAACAGATTATTCCTGATGAGGGTATGAATTATCAACGCGTAGGAGACTTGGCAGGAAGTGACTGTAGCTGCTATTGCTGAATTGAGGAGCGTGCATACACTTAAGTGTTGCTATAGAATGACATTCAGTGACCTCCCTCGTGGAGAGGCTGTGATTTTGGGACACTTGGAATGTAACTGGAAAGTAGTTTTTGCCACTTCTTACCTGAGGAAATGGTAAAGTTTTCTTAATTTATGGGTATTATCAAACTTTGCTCCCAAGTATTAAGTTTATTGTTGCATTCTCAAGTAAAAGGGAAAAAACTCAAAGCAACTAGGGAACAATCACAATAGAAGAGCACAGCATTTTAGTTAAAGAGCACTTATTTTCTTTAGTGTCAAGAATGTGCCTGTCAAGGGTGACACGTACAAATTTCTAAGTAGGTGTTAATGATGAATAGGTAAATTTTTATATAGAATTTTATTTACTATACAGAGCATTTTAATGTGGTATGTTTTCCCCTTTATAAAAATGTCTTTGTGGTGTCATCCAGATCTTACACTTGCAATTCATGGCAGTATATCTAACAGTAAAAAGTTGTTTAGGATTTAAAAGTAATGTATGGTATCAGCAGAGCTTCCCAGCCACTGGACGGGGAATGAACATTTACACATTTTACAGATTCGCTGCACCTGCAGGTTTTCATCATCTGTGCCTAAATCACCAGGAACAGTAGAAATGCAGGAATTAGATGTGTGGTGGCATATGAAAGCATTAAGGGATGCATACTATGCTCAGATAGCACCCCTTAATAGAGAGGAACCACTCACTAATCCAAGAAACATGACTACAGGGCAGCAGCAGGCTGACCTGCGGCATACAGACAATCAGGTTTATCAGCAAAGCCAGCAGTAGAGCCAGGAAAGGAAAGCTGACGTCCAGATGCTGGTGATACAGTCATCCTACCCAGACTTGGACATATGGGTCCTGCATCTGTCATTGTTACACCAGCAGTTGGCTCTCAACCCGGAGCAGATTCTGTATTCCCAATGATTTAGAGATCCCAGCCAGCACAGTCACTGAATGGATAAGCCCAGTCTTCTGAAGCAGTGCTGTTATGTTTGAAAGGCCAATTTAGATTGAAAGATGTCCTGTGAGATTGTACGAGGGCTCTTCCCATTCATGGCAAGATTGTGATGCATAAGTTTTTTTCTGCTTATGCAGGCATATAAAAAGCAGTGACACAGTGAGGAAATAACAGCATTTTTTAAATGCCAAAAGAAAAAGAATCTGTCTGAAAGGACTGGAACTTACAAGTGTTTTTTTCTCATGTGGAAAAGAAACTTGGTTAATATTTCCTTGTTCATTCTCCTGGGAGAATCGGTATGGGTTCCTAAGTCAGCCTTGATCTCCAGATACCCTGAAATTACTTCTCTTTATTGAAGAAGTTTGCTTCCTATGCTGTCCCAGTTTCAAAAGCCAGTGAAGGCCAAATCCATTCGTACCACACAGAGCAACCAGAGTAAGAAAATCCTGTGACAGACATGAGGGCTTCTGCCTCCACTCTGCCCCAGTATTTTCTCCGTCAGCAAAGTTCTTTATCTAATATTACTTTTCACTTTTATAAGCTAGTGAGAGGGTTGTGTTCCAAAGAATTTCATTTGAGAATGAACACTTAACATCAAGAAGCATCCAGGACACTCTAGGGCTGAGAAACTCAGCACATTGGCCTCTTTTATAGGATGGAAGTGTAAAAGAACTTGGAAAGTAAGCTTAAAACATTTTCTTTAATTGCCTTGTAATCTCCTTCAGAAGTAACTGTATACATCAGTGGAGCATTTATTCTTGCCTGACTTAGATCCTTAAACTAAATTCACTGTAAGCATTAAGTGGTCAAAATGCCAGAACTGAAGTTACCCTTGAATAGACTAGATAGATATTTCTTCACAGAGAGAGACTGGACTCTGAACATGAACACCTGCTAATTTTATCAGCTCTCTCTCACAGCTTTGCTTGTATGTTTTATATTTTGAAAACGTTTTGTCAATTTCTATATTAGAAAATCTAGAATTCGTATGGTATATAGGGGTCATTGGGAGCTGATCTTACAAGGCTCCAGGGCTAGAACTCTGTTCTGTTCTAAAGAGAGTGGTACCGGAAAGATTATCAACAGTGCAACATGTACTTCATAGCTCTTTAAATAAAAAACGACAATCCTTTAAAATAAGTAGCCAATAATTATTAATTCATTTAGCTAGTACTATAAAAATGTTAGTCATTTGGAACTAATATGGTTTAGCATGCTTCTACCTTTGGGATTTCATTGTATTTTACCAATTATGTACTTCTATTTTAAAGTGTTGTTAATAACAACGATAATACTTCTCTTAAAGGTGTGATTTTATGAAGTGTGTTTTTAATTTTAACCAGTGCTTATATTGATTGGCAGAAGGGAGGTTTTGTGTTTGCTTTAAAAGGGAAATGCTTCAAACTAAAAAAACCCCATGAATATAAGAAGTAGGGAAGGTAAAATCCATACCTATTACTATTTTAGCCCACTAAGACACAGGTAAGCTATGTCTTTACAAACTTCTCTCGAGGTAAAAAAGGACATAAAATTAAAAATAGATACAAAAGTGTCCCCTGCTTAGTTTGATTTTTCTGTACAATAATAGAGTTCCTTTATATATCATTTAGTCTGTCATTAATATATCTAGTGCATAGACTATTAGTTATTTGATTGTCATGCTGTTGTTTGTGACATACATTTTTAGAGATGTCACAGGTGTCTGTCACCATAATCATAGAATTATGGTGGCAGATTCTTATAGATTATTATAAATATTATTTTATTGATTCTTATAAAGCATTTTATGCATTACATAAGGAATAAGGACTTCATATTAGAAACAAAGGAAAATAAAACTGTGGAGGTAATTCCCCCCAAAAAATCTTATATTGGAAAGTATTGAAACCGTTAAAGAATTATCTACATTATTATTTTGCTGGTTGCACTGTTTCATTAACCGTATTCATTCCTGATTTTTATTACTATAAATGAATTTTATCTTTTCTGACAGAAACACTTAATTCTAACCAAACTACCTATGTCTGGGACATGTAGAAGGCTACTTTAGAAACAGGCATTTCATAACTATGAAATAAAGCTTTTGTTGTAAATTACCCATTAGAGTAGGGGTTTGCTGACTTGTGGCTACAGCAGAATAGAAATTCACCTGAGTTGTCTAGAACTAGATTTTTTGAGTGTCCTCCACATATTAGCACATCGAAAGAGCTCTAACTGACATGAATTTTATGAGAATAATTTAAGGGGAGTGGGAATACTTTTTCCTGACTAATGTAGCAGCCAATATATTGATAAATTACTATTTTCATTAAAATTTTAAGTGACGTTATTTAATGATTATTCAAGTACTCTGTGTTTTACTCAATATAACTGATGTATTCTCAGGCATCCCAAGGAAAAGCAAACTTGAATGCCTGTCTGTTTCACTCTGTCCTGTAAGGCTGAAGGTTCAGATGTGAATCTTCTTGGTTGTCGCTATTCAAAACAGGAATATTAACAGAAAAGCAGTAGTGAACAACAATGCAGACTGTATTAATAGCTGACTAAAAGTTCTGGCTGGAATATAGAAATTTCTATTTCGCTGTGCTATCCACAGGATAAAAGATATTGCCGTTGAATTCAGGAGGCATTGAAGGTGGCTACATAAAGATACAAGCATTCCTTTAGGATCAAAATTGTAGGTTTGTGATCCATTAGTGTGACCTCCTCAGCACCACTCACACTACGAAAGATTCTGAATTAGAATAAGTAACCAATATGAAAGTGTTCCTATCTTGCTCTCCTTTTTCCTGAATATTTTGTGTTTTGAAATATTGCTGCAGAACTAAACCTTTAGGTCACATGTAATAAATTTCTAGCTAATCATCTGAAGTCAAATTCCTCCATGAACTTCATGCTGCAGAGCCACAGTATGCAGGTAATGCTATTTAAAAAATTCAGTCCAAATAAAAGATGAGAAAACCTAGCACAGTAAATTAGTGTAGAACGGAAAACACTGAATACACATATTTTCTACAAACAACTACTGTTTTTACAACACAATACGAAGACTGAAATCTTGTAATCAACAGGCCAGCAGAAGAGAATTCAGAGTAACAGAAGCAAACCCAGGTACTTTGAGATAAAAAAACCCATAATGATGGTAAAAGCAACAATGTCAACTTAATAGATTTTATTTCAGTTGTTCACATGAGTATAACTAAATTTTTACTCTGAAAGTAAGAACAATTTTTCAGTTGTGTAACAGACCAGAAAGGAGGAAGTTCAGAGGATGTTTTGAGCCAGGCCTTTCAGGATATGGAACTGACTGAATGTACGAAAATGCATTTCAGTGATCAGCTTAAATTCCGGAAGTGCTACATTCTTTTTTCAAAATGCAAAGGTTCTCAAATATGAAAAAAATGGAACCCCAAACTTTGTGTCTTACAAGCTTTGTTTTGTAAGAAATGTACAAGCTGGCAGAGGTCCTAAGACTTTGTCCTACTGAAATTTGTGACAGCATCTAAATGGAAGTTTACTTCTCTAACTTTTAATGCTTCGTTAAGAACCAAGAAATGTTGCAAGTAATTCAGTCCTATGGATCCTCTCACTCTTTTTTAGAGCTATTTATTCCGCTGACTCCAGTGAATGTTCCTGATTTATATCACTGTTAATGAACCAGAGCTGAAAACTTAGCACTCCTGAGAACACACATTGTCTGTCTGGCCAATCAATTACAATAAACTTGTTTGGAATTGTGTTTTGTGCTTCAATTCAACCCTACAGTTACGTTTATGCTTAACTTAAAGGGTACTTAAATGATTCTCTTAATAGGTGCATGTAAGCAGAAAAAACCCCAAAATATGGTAGTAATGATTAAAGAAATGGTATCCAGGGCTGAATGTTGTGAGTTGCCAAGGAAAAATGAATGGATATATTCAGATATTGCAAAGGTTTTTGCAGAAGAGTGTAACAGCTTTCATTATAGGTAGAAGGATTTCCTCCTTCAAGTGAAGTACCTCTTTTAAGAACAAGATTATTAATAGTTCCCTGTCAATATAACAAAATAATTCATTAAGATTTGTTTATTTCAAGATGATTTTCTTGGTTTATTTTGTGCGAGCATATATTATTCTGATTTCTGCTTTCAAGGAGAAAGTTACTTGCTGTACAACTCTTTTTTTACCTTTGCAGTTTTTGTTGATTTATTTTGACATCTGGTCATGTCACAATCTTATCTTATTCAGCCACTGGGCCATTTGAGATATATATTGTTTCCTAATGACACCAGCTAAACGCTTCTACACTGATTTGACTTGAAAAATACTTGTCTATTGTAATCACTAGGTATTTTTTTGTAATTGATAAAGAAACAATATCAGTACTTAATGAGGTTGTTACACAACTTTCCCATATTGCTTTCTTCAGATAGCTTTGCAAACCTAGAAGATTTCCTGGACAGTGGAATATTCTGGGATGTTTAGGGTTTGAGGGTTTTTTATTGATTTAATCTCTTTTTCCTGGCTTCTGTGATTTGAAACCTGGAATATTTCAGCCTGGGGCACTGGAATAATGGTACCATCGGAAAAGATGATTTAAATGTGTAAGTTTTGTTACCATCTTTCTCAAAAAACTTTAGCCAGTCATATATTTCTTACATCACCAACCTGCAGAAAGCCTGAAATACATTCTTAAGTCAGTAATCACTTGTTTTGAAGTCCTTTGCTGGAATGTAGCCTTACATTTCAAAAGTTAACTATGAAATGAATGAAATGCAAAGTGTCCTGTAACGTAGAATTTTTCCAGGAGGTCATTCATCTATTGAAAATATCATGACTGGTAGTCTCAAGGGGAAAAGGAATATAATGTATTTATTTAGAACAATTGTATCTATAGTGCCTAAACTGTCAGGTCAAGATCTCTTCTAAGACCCTTTACATTAATACTTGTTTTCTTTCAGTGGAGCTTCAGGGTTAAGTTCTGGTTCCCAATATGACCAGCCTTTTTCAAAATCTTCTCTTAATTAGAAGTGTTCCATTAAAATATTTCTAAACATAATTTCTAAAGAAAATGTTTTGTATAAATATTGGCACATTCCTCTCTGAAAAAAACCACCTAGCTGAGACTCCCTATTTCTGTTGAAACTGTGAAACTTCTGTAATACCAGTGGTTTGTTGCCATGGCATTCTCCTTTATGTTACTGCCTGCAACCAAACTATGATGCATTGATGGATCATTTTAATTCAGACTGTCCATGGTGTAAATGATTACTTTAGTAAAGGGAGGAATATTATTAAACACAACTTAATACTTTAGAGAGCCAATCGTCACAAAACATTTTAAAATATTTTTATATATTTTAGGATTTTTTAAAAACAGTATGTTTTCCTGGGGGAAAGGAGATGCCTTTCTAACAACCCTGAGATATTTATCCATAGGAGGTAAAATATTGTAAAAGTATATTGTGATACAGTGAATATAAACTTTACACCTCTTTTTTAGTGCAAGTAGTACAGAAAGTGCTTATGGGTAAGAAAAAGTAAATCTTAATAAATTCCAGCATTGAACTTGCAAAATAAAACAAATGAAAGATTGGCAAAAGCTTCCTGATGAAATTCATAGACCAAAGTTCTTCATATGTGAAGAACCACTGATTCTTTTATAACAAGTGTTTACCAAGTTACTATGTGTACAATTTTAGCAGTGGTTGCTAAATGTGTCTTACATAGGAACATCTTTAGTTAGAATAATTTCTGTGCAGTTATTGGTTGTATGTGCCTTCTCTAGAAATTAGATCTTTCCATGACCCAGAATCATTAATGTAAATCTGAATTACATGCATCTCTATCCCATTGAAATACTCAGCTACAGTCAAATAATCTATATCTGAACTGAGAGATAATTAACCTTCTCATTCAAACTAAAGAAAAAATTTGTACTGTGGAACACTATTGTTTCTTTAGATTGGCAATCAGATCTAGACTGACTTCTGTTGACATAAATGCGTTATATCAGACTTCCACACGCAGTGAATTCCGGGTATCACAGTCACTTTTGCAAGCTGATGAGAACAAATACTGACCAGGGATTCCTGAGGCTCAAAACCTGAACTTGTGGGACTTGAACTAAAAGACTGGGTTCTAGCAGCTGTACGCTATTATTGCAGTCTTACTGTTTCTGTTGTCTGGTTACCAGCATGAGAAAGCAAGCCATACTGTATTACTGACTGAAGAAATTCTGAGTGGGGTTTTGGAAACAGCTCAACAATACCTTGTAAAAATGTGATACCTTGCATTCATTGCCATTTATGCGTTCAAGGGGGAAAATTGCATGCAGTAGGATACAATCCGCTATGTCTGATTAGTCTTCATCACCAAGTTTGGTGAGAATCAATTGTACTCTTTGAAGATAATTAAAATCGAGGGGGAAGGGGAAGAGTTTTCCATTGTTTTCTTAGGCCAGGAGGTAGGTTACATGGGATTGATTAGACATCACTTTTTTTTTTTTTTTCTGTGAAGCATGATCAAATATAATGATAGTCCTTATCTCTCTGGATCATAAGCTTTTTCAATTTCTCATTTAAAACCTTGGTTTTTGGAATCCCATTGAGATCAGTCCAGTTTCCTCCTTTAAAATCTGTGAAAGGTCATGAAGAGCTAATAAAGTTTTGAAAAATGGGAATTAGCTAATATGAAACCATCGCTGAAGTAGTTTGGGCTCACGTGATGTGAAAGACAGTCCCAGAAACATAGCTGGCAGTTAAAGACTTGGTAAACATAGATTGGCTTATTTTGTTTGGCAGGAAATTCTACTGAGATTCCGAAGTAGAAGACTGGGTTTTTGCTCTTCACTGTTTGCCAGACCAGTTCCAGGGACATCATATGAGTGAGAAGTGTCAGACTTGTAGGGTTAGCGGTATGCTTTCAGGTGAAAGAAATCAGAATTACATGCTGACAACAATCTTGTCTACATATGGTAATGAGGTGAAATGATTCTGCTGTTCTCTCCCTCTCTTTCTCAGTAGTCATCCTTATGGGCTTTGGAAAAAACTCTTGCTCATATTTTGTGTTGTACCACCTACCTGGCTATTGTCTTCACAGTGTATCTGATGTCAAGCCTAATTCCTTTACCCAGAGGAAATCCTTCTCCAGTATTTCCTAGTGGGAGAAAGCACATCTTGAGCTTTGCACCACTGAATGGAAACAGTCTGCACATTTCATGTATCATCTTTCTGTACCTTCTTTTTTCCTAAAAGAGGCCTCGTGTTGGTTTATTAGAACCTGGCAAAGAGATTGTTACTAGTTTTGCCTTGTCAGGCTTAAGCAGAAAAGATCATTTTCTGCGTTTTGTAATTAATGAAACCAATACCGTCATTAACATTTGGGACGGTTAGTTACCTGTGATTATAGCTAATGAGTTGTAGTCATGATAGTGTAAATGGAGCAACAGACTTACAGTGATTTATGTCACCTGTGATTCTGGCCTTTAAACTGTTTGTGACTGTTAACCTTTTGGGGACATCAGGTTAAGAAAGCTGAGTGCATTCCAACAGACTGTATTCTGCACACCATGTTTTTCACGACAGTATTGCGTGCTTTTCAATCTTGTTTTACAGATGTTTATTTACTCATATAACGGACTCGAATGGAGTTAATTTTTGGGATTGCAGGTAAATTATTGTGGATTAGACTGTTATACATGGCAAAAGAAGGCACCCTTGCCTGTGCATTAACGTTGTTGGAGCCCTGAGGCCGTTGGCTCAGCTCATGATGTATAGTACTGCTAGTGTTTCAGTTCTCTCAGGGGATTGCTGGTCCTACTATAAGGTCAGGAGTTAACTACTTGTGTTTTAGCAGTGTACTGATATCAATACGGCTCCTATGGAAACCTTACTTGACGTCATTTTCGGATCTTTGCTACTGTAGCAAAGCTTTAGTAAAAGTCAATAAGAGCATTAGATTGTTGTCTGTATTATTACTTGCCACTTCCTGCCAACAATCTACCAATTCATTAGCAGAGAGTTTTGGAAATCTCACTTGATTATTTATGCAGTCAATAGCAAGGCTTGTCTGCATTCATAATTGTTTGATTTTATGGCCTCTTCTTTAAACAAACATTGTCTATGGTAATGCGATGCCCTGATGGATGGGAAAGGTTTTGTCTGTGAATATCATTTAGATAATTAAAAATGACAGATGAAATCGCCTGCTGTCTTGACCTGTACTTTGTTCCCTCAGTGATGCTGAAGAGATGCTGATTGCTGTCAATCAAAACTCATTGGAGGTTTGTAAATTCTGGCTGCTGTGAACTCTGACCCCCAGTGTTGATCTGAAATAGATAATAACCTTGAAATTCTATTAGAATTTAAAAACTGTTTCACCAAAGGGGCATACTATATATATTTTTTCCCTAGAACATGACTACTGTGTGTCATTGTTTAGTCCACGCAATCTAGGAAACAAAAGTAAACACACTCTGTTTAACAAAAGTTAATATTACAAATCAGAACTAAAGTCTTATAAAATAAAATCACCTCTGTTGTTTCTCTTTCAAGACTGCAAATCTTCTTCAGGAAAAAAATCCATTTCATATTGCATAATGGTGTCCAAATAATGTTTTGATTCTGTTTATTGATTTTAAAGCTTATGATGTTGTCCTAACTTACTGACGTATTCTAGCTGTCCATCTATCTTGTTTGCTGGTTTCTCATTTCCTCTATGATTAGTCCTTGAGTCAGTTGTTTGTTTTGTTGGTTTGGTTTGGGTTTGTTTTTAAACAATGGTTCTTTTCCTAAGAACCAGTGGGAAAAACACCAGCTAGAATATTTAAGATCTGGAAACCCAGGCACAAATGCACAAAGTTCTGAACCAACAACCACCTTGAAACGTGAGTCAAGAGATCAGGTGCATAAAGGGCAGTCATCATGAGATTTTTTTTCTTCATTACCTAGAAACCTCTTGGATAATAACAAGTGGTATTGTTTGTTTTGAGATTTGGAGTTAGATCTGTTTTGGTTTGATTTTGAAGAAACAAGGGGTTAAAAGTGTATTGAGATTATATTTTTGGTACAGTCAGTGTTTTATTTATACTTTAAAATTACTAACACTCAGGTTTTACATGTTTGTCTTGATAAGAAGAGTAAATAAACATAGAATAAGTGGTTTACGATTTATTCATTTTTACGTTACAAGAATAAATTATAATTAGGAGATTCCAGCTAGTTCTTAAGTACCTGTTCTTAATGGGATGGGTGTGGTTACTCAATTTGGTACAGTAAGAGAAGTGACTAAACATGATCTCTGAAAAAGTAGTTGACAAAATTGCTTCTTTGGAATTTCACGTGAACTTCCCATAAGGCTGTTTTAATAACTAGCATTTTCCATAATAGTCTGCTTGGTGCGGAAAAAATAATTTAGACATTTTCTTATAGGTGGAACAAAGAAAATCACATTTAAATATTGTGTCGAGAATGAGTTGTAAGGAGCACAACTTGCATCTGCAGACCAATTCAGGAACAATTCCAACTTTTTTTTTCAGTGGGCATGTGATTTCTTCCCTGAATGAAGGTCAGTGAATGTATGACCATTTTCAGTTTGTGACTTCCTTCCATTCATTAAAAAAGGACAGGGAAAAGTTAGTGTCTATGTAAGTAAGAGATCAAATACTTCCAGCGTAACTGGAGTACCTGTGTTTTGCAAGCTTTTCACATGTCTCGAATAAGGCAACTGAGTTCCAGTGCCTGGCAACCCTTCTGTGATAGTCCCAAGCCTTTTTTAAAGCCAAGACTGTGAGTCAACACCAAACAGGCAAATGGATTTGTTATCTGGACAGTGGAAACAACAATAGAAGCCTTGGGGGTGGGGAGAATGGTGGGGTTGCAGCTTTCGTTTTCTGAAGATTTGAAGGTACTGCTTGAATTAGTTATGGTTTTTTAAGCCCTTGTGTAGGAGGATCTCTTTTTAACTTTGTTTGAATGGATTGTTTGAATATATTTTTAGTTTTCTTTGTTAAAAATCTTAGTAGTATTATAGGATTACTTGAAAATAAATTAAGAAAAACATGGAGAAGGTGAGATGGAGTGAATGGAAAATAGTTGATTTCAAAAATTCACGAGCACTGTTCTACCCTGAATTTAGATACACTGGAAGTTAGGTATGGATTTATTAGCATACTCCTAGAAGAAATATCTCTTTGCAAGTAAGTTTATTTTACCATTTGGATCCTGGCTATGATTTACAGTATCTACTTGTCTATAAACACGCCTATGGTTTAAGTAAGTGCTGATTTTGTAAGATTTGTAGTAAAGGTGTAGTGGAGTAAATCTGTAAAATATTACAAGTAATTTGCCACTGAATGTATCCCATCCATTTTTGGAAATGGGATTTTATTGCTGAAGTGTCATTCTTAGACATAGCAAGAAAATGTTGGCTGTTGATTTTGAGGAAATTAAGATGGTCTAAAATTACTGAATCTGGTTTTGAGTGCATAGACTGAGCATCTATGAGTATAAAGTGAGATTTCTTTTAATTCAAAAGAGCTCCTGAGGTTATTATTTTGCTACAATATGAAAATGAATTGTGACAATACAGGCCTGATTACAAGCTTCCCAGGCTGTCCCACTGTGACAATTAGCTCCCAATTGTTAAACCATTTGTTTATTAGAACATTAAGGGCTGATGCTGTCTTGACTTGCAACTGGAAATGGATTGCTATCAAGGTTGGTTATGAACACAAAGGACTCTCAAGAAAGTGTTTTATTGGACAAGAATAACCACACATTTCAAGCTAATTTAATCGAGTCACCTCTAGTATACTCCAAGAGTTATTAAAAATACATCTGGAACAAGTGATTCACTTAGTCTAATAGAAATTTATTTTTAATCTTCATAAAAGTTTAAACTATTCTCCAGGGACCACGAAGTAGGCAACACAGTAAAATAATCCAGGAATTAAAACTGTGTTTGCTAACTCTCTGTGACTTTTAGTACATGCAGAAGTTAGATCATGTTCTACCCCACTGAAAGAGAAATACAGGTGTTCTGTGTATAGGTGTCTATCTCCAACAAGGAAAATATGCCAGCTTCTACAAGACAGTATTTTGCTGGGGAACAGTTATCAATCTCAGAGTGGAAATTCTATTCAGAAAAAAAAGAGAATGTTCTCTTTTTCTGGATATTAAAGTGTGCTTCCACTTCAAAACATGGTTGACTACTGTGTGCCTATGGTACCCAGAAATTCTGCATTCCCCTTAGCAGAAATATGTTTTCTGTAGTGTGAGATGTGCAATGCTGTGTGCTAAGCCCTGCAAAACCAGCACACATAAGCACTAGTCGTGCATTTGGAAGGGGGCTATCAGCCTCAATAAATACTAAAAGGAGCTGTAATCCTCCATCCAATACTTACTAATGGAAAAACAGACAGAAAGTTACCTCCAAGAACATACATATCTCTGTCTCTCTCTATAGTCTTCTATTCCAGCCCTTGCTCTCTAGCCCCATGGCAGCCCTGGTGCAGTATTCCTGCGGCAGTGGACTCCACGCTGATAGAGAGGGAAACGTAGGGAGGGATTTTTAAAGAAGACAGAAGAAAATGTTTGCATGAAATCATCGTTTCCCTCTCTGAGCTGAAACTGGAGGTGGTCAGAGAGTCCAGAGGGTAGGCAGCAGAGGATTAAGAGGGAAGGTGAGCACGCTTTTTCATCTTTCTGTCTAAGAGAAAGATAAAGGTGGGGAGTTTATTTGCTTTCTTTGAATTTTCCACAGAAAATTGTCCTTTAAAAAAACCCAAACCAACAAACA
The DNA here is from genome assembly GCA_033558235.1 of Neomorphus geoffroyi. NCBI lineage: Eukaryota > Metazoa > Chordata > Aves > Cuculiformes > Neomorphidae > Neomorphus > Neomorphus geoffroyi. Next base: position 18,255,922 of record JAUMJM010000026.1, read on the forward strand.
CAACATTGCCTAATGAAGAAATTACCCTTATTTTCAGAATGATTTCCATAGGATAATTTGAATGTGTGTGGCACTATATGCCAAATTTCTTTATAATTATTCAACACTTGCAACACCCTCACTAGCAGCAAAACTGAAGGTCTTGCAACACCCTCATCTGTGAAAAGACAGCAGTGGCTCTTTGGTCATGGATATGGTGGGGAAGGTTTTGACTCTGTATGTAGAGCTATTAATGCACTGTTCTTACTCGCTTCTTACAAATCCATTACTTGTGTATTTAATTCTTGCTTGCTCTGTAGTGTATTTTAGTGTCAAACAGTGTCATAAGAGACTAAGAAGCAGTAAAAGGAGGCAGCATTTTTTATGTCACGTACAGAAACAATAAAGTCAACAATTAAGTAAATAACAATTAAGTGCAAATTGGTGAAGAAGCAAATAACTGAGCATATGAGGTACACTGAGCAAAGATTGGTGGGATGATGAGGTGGGATGATATTTTATATGCAGATATACAGGCCACAGCAGGGAACAATGCACAGAATGTACTTTTGGAAGTTGAAGTATGAATTATGAGTTTAAAGTTAACAATCTCCTCTGTGAAGAAAATATTTTTTGTTGGTTGAGCTTGGGGATGATCTAGAAGATGACAGTAATTCACTGCACAAATTGAATTCAGAATCTGACAAAAATCTTTGACAGCCATTCATTTCCAAATCTGCTGTAGATGATCTGAACTCCGGCTGACAGAGTCTACAAATTTAGCCCCGCTTTCAATTTTGTTGTTTGTGGCATTATTACCTAATTTTACTTCACTCATTCTGTCTTTTTCTGTAAACAGTCATATCGGACTGTTACCTTTTCAAGATACAGAAAATGGAATAAATCAGAGCCGGTATTTTTATTTTACTTTCTATGCATATGTGCATTTTTCCATTGCTCCCAAAGTATGTGTATGTACATGTGATTTCCCAGGTATAAGAGACAGCACTATACAGTACTACAGACTTTGTTGTTGAACTGCTAATAGTTAAGGTTTCCAAAACATGGTACTAAGCGTTTTAAAAGATATTTTATTGATTTGATAATTTTTTTAAACAGTTGTATGTTGCTAAATTATAGATTAAAGAATGAAATGCAAAAAAGTTTATTAAGTACTTTACTATGAACAACAGTTTTTGAAGGAGTTAGTCTTTGTTATGGGTAGAGATGGTGGGAGAAAAGAACAAGATCATCGTTGCTCTTAAAGGCAGCATTAATATAGTTATAAAGAGATAGATCTGAAACTTTATGAAGCTAAAAATGCTTGTGTGTGTGTCATTACTGTCTTTACTGGTTGGTGATTAATACATCAAAAGAATAGGTATAAGAAGTATTTCAGATAAATGCTTACTTTACATCCATACTTTTTTCATTTTTAAAAAAATGTTAGCATGTACTGGAAAAATTCCTAAATCTGTTACTTTTCTAGGAGCATTCAATACTGTAAATGAAAGCTGCAGTGTTTTAAAACATATAAATAGATGGATTTGAGTTATTTCATTTACTTGCACATGCTTCTTTTTCTTCTTGAAGTCCATGAGAAAACAGTAGTTGTTCAAACTACTTCTGTTCATGGTTTACAAACAGTGTACTAGGCACTGTACATAAAAATTTAAAGGAAAATACACTATCTCTTTGTAGGAACTGAATTCATCGTCTCCTAAATGAAGAATTAATAGCTTACACTACCTGAGATATAAGCATTGCTAGTTGGTTCTAAGCTGGTTTATTGTGGATTTATTTTATAACCTAAGCTCAGAAAAATACAGCAACACAATGCATCACTGATACAAGAGCGATAGATTTAGAAAATATTTAGTGAGAGTATTCCGCCTGGACCAGTAGGAACACCTGCTTCTATTATTCAATCACTGATAAAATGGTAAATAGCTTATGTCAGTCATGCAGCTTGCATAAAGCTACATAGTTTGCCTGTAGGTTTGGCCTTTTTTTTTACTTTTACATGTTTGGTATTCAATTTCTTTTTTAACTGACACCTTGGAATTATAGGATCATAAATGGACACTGACACTATTTTTATCTTCGTTTGTGTTATCTGGTCTTGCAAATGCAGCTCTGCATGCCATACCTGGAAAAGAAAAAGGGTGTTAAAGCTATAAACTGTTGCTTTTAAATAGTAGAGTAGAATTCACATGGTCTGTTTGGTCCCAGGGTTTTTTAACTAATATGCTACTGTGCTTCCTCTTAGATCTGTAAGAGTGGGAAATTCAATGTTTGCATCCTTCCGCATGCCTCTTGCTCCCACACTCATTAACCGTTATGCAAACAGGAGAAATAATGTCACCGTAACTTTATTTATATTGTATGATGCAATGGTAGTCATGTTTGTTTCAAGATACTACCTGAAATAATATTCACCTGGGGAAAGATGACTTCATCCCCACTTGGAGAATAAACTTTTGCAGTGATAAATTTTAGACAAACAGTTGCAAATACTAGAGCGTCTAAAAAATGCGAACACTTTCCATAAGACAATTTGTTCCTGTGTTTCGTTGTTCTTTTCTGGGCCCATTGTAATAGTACTCTCTCAGAATGGCAAGGTTATTTCATTTCAGCTGAGTGGTATTAAATAATTAAATGATCCCTAGGTGATATTAGATAATCCCTATGATGGCTGGCTGCCATCCTGTGTGCCACGGACTCCAGTCTGGCAATATCATATTACACTGAATTTTTTGAAGGAAGCAGTGGGAGCAGCACTTCTAAGAAAGACCCTTTCTCAATTGCTTTCAAAACCTGCTTCTAATAGCTTGGTAGTAAATACCTACTGCTGCCTATACTTAGGAGGCCTAGCACTTTTCATTATAGGACTTGCTTCTGCTTAATTCATTTGATTTTTAAGAGCGCTTAATGCTTTTTTAGTTCGTTTGTTTGAAAGAGAGATTGAATATTCTGCTAGGCTAAAGCCCCATGGCTGAAGTAATTTGGGGTTTATTTTTTTCTACTGAAGTTCTATTCACTTTATTTTTGAGGAAAAAAATAGTCCATCACCTTTTCTTACCTGTGCTGCTGGCAATTATGTGGCAAGCTGTCAAAATACTGATTAAACAGATATATAAATTCTGAGTAGAACTGGTGGAGAGGTACCCAAATTTCATCATGTATTTGTCAATAATCTGTTCCAGAACAGTTCAAAATATTTATCAGTGCTCATTCAAATAAAGGTCTAAGGCTGTAACACTATTAAAGAGACCGAACATACTACACAGGGAACGCTGACAACAAACAGTCTCTCTGGGTAAGGGAAAAGAGAAATGAAAGTAGAAGCAGACCACAGGCAACAGCTTTCCCTATGCTCTTCCCTAGAACTGCAACTATCTCCTGTTTTCAGCAATGCAGTTAAGTCCTTCAGCACAAGATATGCTCCCCAGTTCAAATGTCAGGATTTCAGCCCTTCTGGTATGCAAGCTTGACTTACATGTTATTGCATGCAGTTGAATTTCCTTTGCTTTTTTCCTACTGGGAAAAGGCCAGCAACCTTAAAAGCTACTATTAAAAGAATAGTAACTGAGTTAGAAAGTCAATTACCAGAAGCAGAAGCAATATTGGATTTATGATTTTCTGCACAACCTTAATTTGTTCCTCTTACATTTATGTTTTATGATGAAGTCTTCGACCGCATGATCACATACTGTTTTGTACTCGAGTTCTTTGCATTACTCAATATACACAAAAGACAAGGTCCTAAAGAAGGGTTGTGACTGTACAGAAGATAAAACATTTAGGGGATTTTTAAAGTTATTTTTATTTTCTCTAGTAATGAAATTACATAGAAGGAAAGAAGATGGAGTAACTGGAAGAAAAAGATTGGTCTCATGAATGACAAAAGTTCTCATCGCACCAGGGACCTTTAGTTTGATCTATGTTTCTGCCAGATTTTTATACAAAGATGAGTTATTTAAACTAAAATGTTGGCAGGAGGCCACTAATTGTACATTCCTCAATTCCTTGACATCAGTTCAAGGTCACAGAGGCAGGTATGGAAAAGATCAGAGTATATGCAGCTGCACTATGTGAGTTCATCCTAGGAAGTGCTAGTAGTAGGACACTGCACTCAACTGTCTGTACCAGACTCTTAGAAGTAATGCAGTTCTGTGTTCCAGTGCTTACTGTGCTACCTATTAACTTTTTGACCTCTGGGAAGGCTCTTTGTCTTGATTTTCCCACCTGTAAAATGGAGATAATAACACTCTCATCTCATAGTGGAGATGAATTTATTAATGTTTACGAGGCATGAAGATTCTGTGGTGATGAGCACTCTAGAAACACCATGAGGAAATAAACAATTCTGCATTCACTGCAGGCATTTGATGGTGTGCAGTAAATAAAACAGGGACCAGTAATAGCGTGTTAAGGATGGAAATATTGAAGAGCTGTCTCTTTCTCTGAGCAGTATTTATCTTGGCCTTCAAGCAAGACAGGGGACTGCTGTGGAAAAAATTTTATATGATCCTGTAATTAAAATATATGTCATTATGATTATGCATGGAGGGAGGGGAAAGGTTAACTTTTCCCAAGTGAAATTGATTCTGGCATTTTGTAGCTTTTGGGAACTTGGATTTCTCACTTAAATAATGTTCTTTAATTCTTCTGTTGAGTCTAGTGACTGTCATTGTATACAGGAGAGAAGGAAATAGATTAGCTCTGTCCCTTAAAAATGTTAGCATGGCCCGTGCTTTAATCTGACGGTGACCAGCTAGAAATCAGTTGTACAGTATGGACATGGAGAAGCAGAGCTACTCAGTTTTGTGGGGGGGGTTTAAAAGCTGCTTAAGACTTATTTTCTTACAGTCTATATGAAAGACAGCTTACAACCAACACTCTCAACTTTTTCCTCCCAGCCTTTACTTGCAGTTGCATTCCATCCTTCTTTCTTTAAATCAATACAGACTATATTTAATTCTCTCAAACCATAGCTCCTTCCCGCATTTGCTGTAGCCTAGTCTTCAGAGGCTGATTGGAAATCAACTCAATCTGAAATCAGGAGGGGTTGAGTCATAGTTCACTTGGTTCCAGCTCCAAATGTCACTCGGAGATCACTTTTCTCGTCTCACTGGTAGAAAATGAAATACCTAGAGACTCACCTCACTTCCACATGCTTGTAGAGATGAGATAGGGGAAAAAAAATGCTGTCAGTGTTTCCTGCATGCCCCTGGCTGAGATTTACACTTCAAAATGTAATTGAAATCAACTAGAGCTTTAGTTTTTGTAGCATATTTAATTCAGGGAGTTTGGGTCAGCAATATGTTTGCATTCTATTGTCTATCTGCAATGATTTTCAGCATACAAGAAATACATCAACTAGTCCTGACAAATAGCGGTTGATATCGAACATTTATGTGCCCTCTTGTTACTAAGCATTTAATTGATGAAGAAGAGTTGCCTAGTCTTCATTCAGTTGTGGCTGTCAGGATCACAAGTGAGTAAATCCCAAACTAGAGGAGGAAACACATTATCTGAGAAGCAACTCGTTCCAGGTCCTTTCTATGAAAAATGTGTTTGGTATATGTTGGCCCAAACCCTGTGTTTATAACTGTCCCAATCAGAAAAAGTAACTATATTTTGCCACACTCTTATTCATCTCTTCCTCAGTGTTTCGTAGTTTTGGTAATCATACTTGAAATACCAAAACAGCTGGAGTGAGTAGGAGGTCTTTGTGGTAAGATGTAATAACGGAACTATAGCTCTGTCTTCTGTCAGAAGTTCTGCAAATTAAATATCAATTGTTGCGATGATGGTTTTAACACTTTTACTTGCTTATGGCTATTGTGTGTGATGAGGGAGCAGGGATGCCTTGTTAAATGCTCTCCTGAGAGAGTAGTTACAAAAGCCCTTCTAGAATTTACTTACAGTTGTCATGGCCATGTTTATCAGCCTAGTAGAAGTGATATGTAGTATGTATAAGGGTGTGAGAATACTACTCTTGGAGGCTAGCAGCAGAATTATGGCTGTAATTCAGTATTAGGGAGTACTGACGTTCTAGGTTTCAAACATACACAAGTGCATATTAAATAATTTTTAAATTATTTTCAGTCAAGCTTTCTAATAAAGATATAGCTCTTGTATTACTTACCATATTTAGAGTAACTTGACAGTGTCAAATTTTCAATCCCTTTTTGAAGTGATTTTTTCAGCTCTTAACACAATCTAAACCTTCAATTGGTAGATACTTATTCTGCTAGTCTCTGAGTGGAACTCTACCCCCTGCTGGTTTTGGAGCTCATGGTAAAGACTAACGCAGCTTCTGAAAACAATCACAGAGACAAAAGGGTGCTTTGCACTGAGGCTAGCCGTTGTTTTGCAGGTTCAACCATTTCTGTTCCTAACCCCAAGTTTCTTAAATTGGTTTTAATAACTGATGATCCCATATTTTTGGCAGAATTGGTCTTTAGAAGCCAGAATACTAAAGCCAGAACTCTGAAAGTGAGTGCAAACATCAACCACTTGATTACAAATCCTAGGCACGTGCTTAGTCCTGAAAGATATATTGAGGATCAAACACCTGAGGACAAAATCTCTTTACACACTGTTCCTGATTCTGCTGTCTGCCTCGTAAGTGCTGCACACCTCTTATATTGTCTGACCAAAAGGCCATCCTGTGCTCCTTTAAGAGTCTCACCTTATGGAACAAAATCAGGATAAATTAGACAATGTCCTAAAAATACAAATAATTTCATTATATATGAAAGACATTCTTGTGCTCTCTGGCAAGCCATAAGCAATGGAAGTAATATCCAGAATGTATCCCCCTGGATAAGAACATCATGTGCTGTACAGTTTTATGAACTGTGCTTTACCTTTGGCCTGTGGAATGCAAGTGAAATTCTCCAGAAAGAATATCCAAACTGATGTCTCTGTTCCTTTTAACGGCTTGTAACTCTCCTGAAATGACACAACCGCATGCCCTTAGCTACAGAAGCCTCTAAATTGCAAGCAGATAGAAGCCACTGAAAAATATCCTAAAACCAAACTTAAATAGCTTGACAGTAACTGCATCTGTGGTTCCTTGAACTCTCTTATTTCTGTCAGCTCCTCTCTGATATTTAGAAGTCTATTTGAAATCAGATGGGACTTCATTCTCAAAGTCCAGATCATCAGTTAAAGAGCAAATTTGAATCCTGTGTTTTATCCTCTGCCAAGATCATTTCAATTTCCCTGAGGCATGCATCAAATGCAGTTATCTAAGTATTTGGGAGATGAGATCATGTCATTCCTGATCTCAGGTTTCCAGACAACACCCACACTCTGGGACAGCAAAAGCTCGCTATAGTGAAACCTTCAACCAAATATTTACACAGAATGTTTACATACGCATGGGAGCTTTGACTGACGCTGTATGGGTATTCTCCTATCCAGGGAATCACCTTGTTTTTATAAGCTGACACTATTTACATGACTCTCAAGTCAGCTCGAATTCCTGATATTTCAATGTTTGCTTGAAACATTTCACAAAGGGTTTTGATTCTCCCCCTCTTTACATTACTTCACTTACTACTCTGTGACACTATGCACAGAGAGAGTTTACACACAGAGAAATCATTACCTTCGCTTCTGTAAATTTCTTGGATCAGGCTGTCTATTTGTCAAATGCTACAGTGACAGTTGTCTCTGAGTTATTGATAACCTGATGTTCTCAGATGACTGCTGGAGAGTATCCCTTCTGTGTACTCAGCTGAGTTTAGATGAGCACACTATTCCACATATACATTAGGAAAATAAAATTAACAATTAGAGTCTCAAAACCAGAAATGAATAATAATCCTACACTTTGAAATAAGTCTAGGGGCATTTATTCAACAATGGCTCTTAATAAATCCATATAAACTGAGGTCCGAGTGGACTTGTCACTGTTGGTACTATATTTAATCCTTAATCTTTTCTAATTCAAAGTGACCTCAATGTTCATTTCTTCTAAAAAAATCCCCCCTCAAATCAGTAGCTAAATCTCATATATTTCTTCATTAAATCATTGTCTCAGATTGGCACTCCAGAAGTCTGTTTTCAGTGCATGCCAAAAATGAAATCCTTCAGGATATGATATCTTGTAGTTCTTATGCAGGACTGAGGGGTTTTTGTTTGTTTGTTTGTTTGCTGTTTTCTGTGAATTATGTGATTGATGGCATCTCAGCTCATATGTACTTGTTTCTGTTGCATTTCAAGTTTGGATATAGACTTGTGCTAAAAAGTGAAAAAGATGGAGGGAAAGGTTTATGTGCCTGTTTGGTCATATTCATTTAGTGCATGGAAGATTTCATCACATCAGAATGAGATTTTCCATGTCTTCAGCGCTGTGTCATTCACAAAGCTCAATTGCCCATACCTTTGGTTGTTTTGTTTTGTGTCAAGGTATGTAATTCACCATAGGTCTTTCTGAATATATGTATAGTTCTGTTTTTGAGCTCTGACTTGAGTGACTATCTATGCTTATGTAGAATTTGGCTTAATTGAAAATAAGTTGACAATTGTGCCACTGAAAAATAGCTTGTGATAATTCCTGTAGGAAGATTTCCAGCCTTTCTTCATTTTCCACAGTACTGGCAGATATGGGCTGTTGTTGTTTGCATCCACACCCCTGTAAAATCAGCTGATGTCAATTCCAAGGAACTGTGTTGTCCCCGCCTGCGGCTTCTTCCCAGAGTCCTAGGAGCCTTTCAGCATTGAGCGGCTCTTATGGGGCCTCTCAGCCGAGCACGTGTACATTGATTGAGGCTTATTCTTGAAAGGATTTGTCACTCTGAGTTAACAAAGCTCTCTGAAACCTTCCTGTACTTTAAATGTTCACTTACTAGATTCTGTGGCTCTGGATGAAAGGTGGCCATTAGAAAACTTGGTCTGGCTGATCCTGACATTTTGTAGTTTCAAGCACTGGACTGTCTTACCTAAATTTAATGCTCAGCAATTTCTCTGATACAGGACTTACCTCTGAATTTCTTCCTTTTCTTCTCAACGTATCTATGAGGGGCCTCTACCGTACACTGAGATATAGTGATGATGTCATGAGAGTGTGATACAATGCTTGGCACAGATGACATTGGAGGCTCTATGGCTTGGATTTCATGTCCTCATCCAGACCTCTTGACCTTTAGAAATACCTAGCCAATAGAAAATATTACAAGCAAATAGGCCATCTGGATGTGATTCTGTATGCTCAACCTAACCATAAAATCCAAAGATCTGGGTAGTTTTTAGCAGTTGTGAAGAAAAATGAAGGCACAATCCTGAAAGTGTAAAGAAAAATGATAATTTCTGTAAGAATTTAAACATTGTACAGATTATAATGAAAAGTGATTTGTACTGAATCCATGTGAAAATTATATAAACTACAGAAGAACTATACTTAGTTTCTTCAAAATCTCTATATTTTTGAAAAGGTATAGCAGGTTTTTTTTTAAAAAATGAACAAGAAGGAAAAAGTAGAGGGAAGGAAAGGAACCAATGAGAAACAACTTAAGAATGTCCATGAAGTAGTAATTAATGTAAAAGTGCCTTCAATTTTTCAGTGCTCATTGCCCTTCTCAGTGAGTAAAATAAATCATGCAGATGAAAAAAATCCAAAGACTTTAGCAGCATTGCATTACTGAGATTTCTTTCCAGCTCTTCACAAGATGAGTGTAAGATTTCTAATACGCAATACTTAACTGATTGAGGAGTTTAAGAAGTATTGTACTCTGTCAGACAGTAAGTGAAACCTCTTCCGCAGTATGAAAGAATGAAATATTAGAGCTCCTCTCTCTCTTAGCTTGAAATGCTGAGCGCTCCCTTCAGGAAATAACATATTTGACTGTGATACTAGAATCCATTGCAAGGCCACATGGAAATGGGGCAGAGTGCAGGGATTTGAAGTATATAGCCTCTTGGAGTGCACTGAAAGGTGAAGCTGCGTGGTTCTTCACCCTGTAGATCTGAGTGAGATGCAATACAAAATCCACCACTACTAGAAATTAACAGAGCAAAATAGACTAGATAACATCAAATAAAGTGCTTTGTTGTGTAATTCATATGTTAATTGTTTGGAAAATAGATCAAGTCATGAGGTGCAAGTCCATTTTTCTGCTACTGTTGCAGACAAATATCAAGACAGAGATACAAAATTTTTAAAAAAGGCAATAACATGTTAATGCATATTCACAAACTTATTAACTCATTACTGCCTATATTGGTTTCAGGAGACTCTGCAAGCCTAAGCAATTTAAAAATGATAGCAATAAATATGTTCCTGTGAACTATTTCCTTTTATCAAGATATAACAAATGTGACCAAACTCATGCAGTATTCCCATCTGTACATGTTTATGGAGCAACTCAGTGTTGTGATGCAGCCCTGAATATTGCAGAAAGAGGGGGCTTTTTATACTGTGATATTATCATAGCTTGTCTGCAAATACATACACTCCATATTAATTGCTCCTGATTGTCTCCATCTGTGAACACTTTTATACTAGAACAAGAGCAAGTGAAACTCCACTTTCAAACCTTACAGGAATGAACCCACCTTGATGAGAAGTAACAGTTCCCAAGCATGCAATTAATTTGGAATAGCTAGTGAGTTATGGAGGGCTGAACTAAGTCTGAAAAGCCCGTAGACTCACATTAAACCTGTATGGAAGGACACAGAAGGAAGCTGTTTATGTCCTGGAGAATAAGGGCACAGGCCATATAACTGACATAAGAGTGCCACATGGCCAAGGAAAGACTAAATCCATTTGATTCATTGAAGCATATTCCAGAAGGAACTGAAGCAGGGGATTGCCTGACACAGGAGAAAGCTAAAAGTACAGTCTGCAAATAGTACATCTCTATGCTATCCAGCCTGTAGGCATTTGAAATGCAGTGTGAGTCTTGATATCTTATGCTGCATGGCCAACATCTTGAAAACTGAGTTCTTGGCTAAAGTATTCTTAGTTTCACTTTAATTTTAATCAAGAGTTCCATATATGATGCTAATACAGCTATTCCACTCAGCGAAGAGGTGGAAACAACATCCTGACTGAAATGCATTTACTCTAATGCATGCAGCATGGGCAACAAACAGGGGAAGCTGGAAGCTGTAGCAAGGCAAGAAAACTATGACATAATTGCCATCACGGAAATGAGATGGGATGATTCACACAACTGGAGAGCTGCCATGGGTGGCTACAAACTCTTCAGGCAGGATAGGCTAGGAAGGAGAGGTGGTGGGCTTGCTCTCTATGTTAGAGAATGTTTTGATTGTGTGGAACTCAGTAATTATAGTGTTGAGTGCTTATGGGTTAAAATCAGAGGAATGCTCAGTAGGCCAGATGTAGTGGTGGCAGTCTGTTATCGGCCACCCAGCCAGGACAAAGAAACTGATGAGATCTACTGGGAGAAGTATCCTAATTGCTAGCTCTTGTTCTTGTGGGGGATTTGAATCTTCCAGATGTCTGCTGGAAGTATAGTGCAGCAGAAAGGAAATGGTCTAGGAGGTTCATTGAGTGTATGGAAGACCACATCCAAACACAACTGGTGAATGAACCAACTAGAGAAGGTGCCCTGCTGGATCTGCTGTTGGTGAACAGAGAAGGCCTTGTGGGAGAGGTGACGGTTGGAGGATGCCCAGGGCACAGTGATCATGAGATGATAGAATTCTCAGTTCTTGGAGGAGTAAGGATGGGTGTCAGCAGAACTGCCACCTTGGACTTCTGGAGGGCAGAGTTTGAACTGTTTAGAAGGCTGCTTTATAAAGTTAATTGAGAGGCAGGTCTAAAGGACAACTGGATGCTCCTCAAGAAGGAAATCCTGGCGGCACAGCAACAGGCCGTTAAGTGAGTTGACAGGGAATGAAACCAGCTTGGCTGAGTAGAGAGCTTTGTGTTGATCTCAGAAAGAAGAGGAAAGTTTATGAGCTTTGGAATAGGGGACAGGCATCCCAGGAGGACTTTGAGGGTGAGGTGAGATCATGCAGAGAGAAAATCAGAAGGGCTAAAGCCCAACTAGAACTTCAACTGGCCAGTTCAGTGAAAGACAATAAAAAATGTTTCTTCAAATGTATTAACAGCAACAGGAGGATCAAGGAGAGTCTCCCTCCTTTACTGGACGCAGGAGGGACAGTAGCGATGAGGGATGAGGACAAGGCAGAGGTACTTAATGCCTTCTTTGCCTCGGTCTTTTATTAGTAAGGTGAGATGTTCTCAGGATACTCAGCCCCCAGAGGGTGAAGACAGTGAGAATGAATCTCCAACGATCCAGGAGGACTTGGTTAGAGACCTCCTTGGCCAATTAGACACACACAAGTCTATGGGGCTAGATGAGATCCACCCAAGGCTGTTAAGGGAGCTAGCAGAGGTCCTCACCAAACCCCTTTCCCTCATCTATCGGCAGTCCTGGCTGACTGGGGAAGTGCTGCTTGACTGGATACTGGCAAATGTTACACCCATTTACAAGAAGGGTTGGAGGGAGGATCCGGGGAACTGCAGGCCTGTCCGTCTGACCTCAGTGCCATTGAAGGTCATGGAGCAGATCATCTTGGGTGCTATCATACAGCACACGTGGGACAATCAAGTGATCAGGCCCAGCCAACATGTGTTCACCAAAGGCAGGTCCTGCCAGACCAATCTGATCTCCTTCTATGACAAGGTTACCCGTTTAATGGATGAGGGAAAGGCTGTGGATGTGGTGTACCTGGACTTTGATAAAGACTTTGACACCGTTTCTCACAGCATCCTGCTGGAGAAACTGGCTGCCATTGGCGTGGACAGGCACACCCTTTGCTGGGTTAAAAACTGGCTGGATGGCCAGGCCCAAAGGGTTGTGATAAATGGAATTAAATCCAGTTGGAAACCAGTCACGAGCGGTGTTCCCCAGGGTTCAGTGCTGGGTCCAGTCCTGTTCAATATCAACGATCTGGATGAAGAGATCGAGTGCACCCTCAGCAAGTTTGCAGGAGACACCAAGCTGGGTGCAAGTGTGGATCTGCTTGAAGGAAGGGAGGCTCTGCAAAGGGATCTGGACAGGCTGGATTGGTGGACTGAGACCAACGGGCTGAGGTTCAACAAGGCCCAATGCAGAGTCCTCCATCTGGGTCACAACAACGCCATGCAACATTACAGGCTTGGGGCAGAGTGGCTGGAGAGCTGCCTGGCAGAGAAGCACCTGGGAGTGTTGGTTGACAGCCGGCTGAACATGAGCCAGCAGGGTGCCCAGGTGGCCAAGAGGGCCAATGGCATCTTGACCTTTATCACACACAGCGTGGCCAGCAGGAGCAGGGAGGTGATGGTGCCCCTGTGCTCAGCACTGGTGAGGCCACACCTCGAGTGCTGGGTTCAGTTTTTGACCCCTCACAAGAAGAACACTGAGGTGCTGGAGCATGTCCAGAGAAGGGCAACGAGACTGGTGAGGGGGCTGGAGAACAAGCCGTACGAGGAGCAGCTGAGGGAACTGGAGTTGTTTAGCTTGGAGAAGAGGAAGCTGAGAGGAGACCTCATCACTGTCTACAGCTGCCTGAAAGGAGGTTGTGACGGGGTGGGTGCTGGGCTCTTCTCGCAAGTGATGATCGATAGGACGAGAGGAAATGGCTGCAAGTTGTGCCAGGGGAGGTTTAGACTGGACATTAAGAAAAATTTCTTTACTGAAAGAGTGGTCAGGGCTTGGAACAGACTGCCCAGGGAGGTGGTTGAGTCACCATACCTGGAGGTGTTTAAAAGGTGGGTAGATGAGTTTCTTAGGGACATGGTTTAGTAAGGGGACAGGTATGGTTGGACTCGGTGATCTCAGAGGTCTTTTCCAATCATATGATTCTCTGATTCTCTACAGGGAGTTCTTATTCATTAGGTGGAGATTATTTTAATTTTTGCTTCTTTCCATTTCCTCAACCTTTCTGTCAGTTTATAGTTTCTCCTTTTAACTATCCTTGCCCAAAACTTGAAAACCACTTTCTTCTTCATTTTTAACTCTGTTTTGGTCTTGAATACAGTTCCCTAGTGGTGTCTGTGGTATCAAGAAGGAAAAGCAAAGAATGAAAGGGCATTTCAGGAAATAGGAAAGTGATTGTTCTTTTCTCCTGTACGTGGCACAAAGAGGCTGCTTCCGTTAAAGATTGGGCACAATTTTATGGCTCTGTGTAGTATAATCTTGTGTAATTACTTCAGCATGGTTCAGAAAAATAACTGTAAATATGGCCATGTAGGGTTCCATGTCTGTTTCTCATTTATTTCGTTGAAACTTGTTTCCTTCTTTAAGTAAAACAAAGGTTTTGTCAATGCAGCTAAAACACAGAATATGTGGGTATAAGTATTATCTGTCTCAATTCTGTGTCGACAGCGATCATATATATTTTACTTTTGGAAATAATTTCATCATTCTGCTGAAAATGCAACAACGTGCTTACAGTTCCTCAATCATAAAGTGAAGCTTATGCCTAACTGTTCAGCATGCATTAAGTCCCACCAGTTCGTGCTTAGAGAACTGGCTGATGATTCAGGAATTTGGATTGTTCTTTTTGGCTTCCTGTCACACTTCTTATGTTTCCTGACCAAATCATTCAGTCTCTGACTCTATCAGCTTTCCAGTGTATTTCCATTTAGTATATGTACTTTGTGAAGGTGAACAGCTTTTGTGATGTCTGTAAGTGAAGGGCAGTGAGTTGCTATCAATTTGAACTTTGTATAAAATCTGACCAAGATTAGAAAATCCAGTGATTGAACCACTGATGCCAAACCCTAAGCTAGAGCTCCCCTTTCAACTCACACCTCTGTATCTGCTAGAGGGTGGAATTTTAAAGGAGAAAAATAGTAGAAGGCTTTCAAATGAAAGCAGTTAAAAGTGAAAGTTAATGTTGGAAATTGAAGCTTGGTAGTCATACACAGACCTAGAATGAAAACAAACAGGAGCAACAGTGAGTGCTAACTGTCTTTTCGTAGCTAACATGAATGGCGATCTGCCACCGGCAAAATTCCTGATAGCTGTGTGTGTCATTGAAGGCTGCTCATGGGAAAGTGTTGTCAGTACTATCTGCTGCACATTATTTGAATTCTCAATATAAATTGTTTGCTTCCTTTCTTGCAGTAGAAATAGTTCCATTGAAGTAAATGGAGATTTTGTCTTTGACTGCAATAGGACCCACATTTCACCATTGATTTGGGTTTTGGGGATTTTTTGAGGTTTTTCATTGCTGAAGGCAAAATGTTCTTTGTAATTCCACTCATTTCATAATTAATCCTTGAGTGAAATAAGTTTCGCTAAATAAATTACCTGAAGTAATGTAGTCATGAAATAAGTTTCATGAGATATCTGTTTGGGGACTCCACAGATGAATTTTGTATTGGCTGTCTTACAAAAAAGACAGTCTGTAAACTTTTCTGTGAATGTATTCGGAAAATATATGTACACAAAGGGAAATAATTTATCACTTTAAAGCTAAGAATATCATAAACATGTATCTGCTTTTAAACAATCTGTACGTATCTCAGATTGAAAGACTGTGGTTTCTCCTCACAGTGTAAATTTCTGGATGTACTATTTTATGCTGTATAAAAGATATTCTGTTTGTTCTTATTACTAACTGTATGTTACAACTGAAAAACTTCAGTTTTCCGGTAAAGAAACTTCATTCGGAGCAGCTCAGAAACGGTGACTACATTTTGTGCATTGGGCTTTAGAAGTGCTAAATACATTTCAATGTGAGCTTCTGTATGGCAAGGGATTCATCTTTAAAATATTCTTATTTATCAACGTTATCAGAAAAACATGACTGAATGTGAATATTCCAACATATTTGTTTTCTTGCTATTAAACTAAACTGACATTCTGAAAGGACATTCTCAAAACTACTTCTTCAGAGGCTGCTAAGTTGTATTTATAATTACTTCCTAATTTAGCTATGCAAGCAGAAGGGAGGAGGGATGCTTATGTTTTGCCAGATATGTGTTTTTTTCCCTTTTAAATGTAATTATAGGAGGAGTTTTGCATGTAGGCCATCTTAACAGACATCCTCTCCACAGCTACCAGTGTGTAGTTATTGCATTTATGCATTCGGCTTCTTAGTCAAGTGATGCTATTTTTTTTCTGCTGCTGCCTGACAGCCACTAATAATAACACATGAGGACAGTCAGACAAAATGAAGACAAATGCTGCTTGTCGCAGCAGAATCATAATGTCTCCAGACTCAGTAAAGACAGTCTAACTGTATGTGGATGCTCCTTATAGCTTATTTAGGCCTGTGGTTTTTCCCTGTGGTTTTTTTTTCTTTTCCAAGAGCACAAATATTGTGCAGAAATACATTAAGGCAACATATGGGCCTGTTAGTTAGCCAAAACAATGTGGAGCCATGGAGAATAGAGATTGCAATGCACAGATGGATATTGTAAAAAATTCATGAGTGGCATAACAGATCTAAAAGGTAAATTTTAGTCAAAATTCAAGTGGAAAGCATAGAAAATGGTTAAGAGTAGGGATTTACAAGATCTTTAAACCACTTTATACGAAACATTGCAAATATTATACAGATGTGTTTATTGCATTATTCAATAATCATGTTTCATCACAGAAATAATTATGTCTATATAGATATGTGTCATTGGAAGTAGATTGCTGATAAACAATAGCACTTTTCTTCTACTTGATGTAAACTCTGCAGTATTAAATATCCATATTATTTCCAGTTCAATATTAGAAAATGTCAGTCATTGTGACAAGCCTGGCACGAGCAGTGCATTGAACAGCCCTCTGTGAGTGAAGTGCTGGTTTAAATAATCGCACTTCCATGTTACATTACTTTGTTGGTAAAATCAGACTCTATACAGAAAATGAGCAAATAGTGCTTCTCTCCTCTAAATTCACTTCTTCAGAACAAAACTAAACAGCTCACTGAAACAGAAGGGAATTGCTTTTGCAATGGGCAACATGCAGCGCTTACCCACAACTAAAATCTGATCTGATTTTGCTTGGATGTAACCGAGGGCAAAGCGTGGTATTTAAAATAACATTTATACTATCTCTGGAATTTGTGGGTGTTTCTAGCTTTTATTGTGTTCTTTATTAAAGAAATATATGCTATGAAAATTTTTAAATCATGCATATTTTTTGTTCCATTCTCTTGATTATCCTGGGTGTGCTTTCAAAATTTAATGCATTAGGAGTCCTTTTCCTTCTGTATTAAAAAATACTTACAAATTTGTCGTGGGCACTTTCTTTAATACACTAAATGGCTACATGATGGTACCGATACATCCTTGATCTTCCTTCGTACACTGGCTGATCTCACTGTAAAATTATAGCAGTTGCTAGTTATGATAGGGGCAACAATGGGAGTATGAGTACAGAGAGAGAATCCAGAAAGGCACTGACATTATGAGCACTGCATGACGCGAATCTGCTGTAAGTGACAGTAGTCATCAACAGCTGGGGAAGGGGAACAAGAATACGCCTAAGGTAAATGTCTCATTATTTCTTTGCTTTTTGAACTAGAAACCTTGCTTCTTGCCTGTAATTACAAATAATGAAGAGAACACCAGGACACAAAAGGCAACTGATTCAAAGATGCTTTTCTAGATTTTTTGTTTAGAAGTTTTATGCTATCAGTACAGCCACAGCTAGAGAAGCCAGATGTGCAGACCTTGTCAGTCAAAAGATGACTTTAAATCAAAAGGTGTAGTTCTCTTATGTGGATATAAGGTTTGAAATCATGGATAGTTCACAATTTTTCTTCCCGAAGAACTACACCAGAAAGAAAAAAAAAAATGAGATGAAAGGAAAGGGAATGTAGTACCATTGCAAATTTATATCCCTTTTATCAATGCAGAATTTTTATGAAGATAAGAAGTATAGTGCTTGGAATCATACACCCATAGCCAACTATTTCATCAATAGTCCATGAGTTTAACAGGACTACTTTCTAAAATGTCTTGAAAAGGCCAGGTCCTCTCAATGAGCATAAGCAGAAATGTTTATTGCAAAAGTCATCTCTCTTTAGATTTCAGTGAAACATAACACTTTCCTATCTGTTGTGGATTTTATTGTAACTTCATTAGTAGAGGACAGTTTCAAATAGATGTAAAGATGGAAGATGGCATTTTGGGTGCTTGGGGAAATCTGTTTTGCATGAAGTGCAGCAAGTTGCGTAGAATTTTACTTAGATAATTTTGATATATCAAAAGTGCTATGATTTGTGAAACAGGAACAGAAGATCACTATAGGCAAACAGGCAAGATACAACCTGGAAAAGTATCTTGTACCTGATTTTATAAGAAAAGGATAACAGAGAGAAAGGGGCACCTAATTGTGACATTAGAGGGTACCGACCCAGGAAATGCATACTTTTAAAACCCATTTTTTAATAAATAGACACAGTAGATGTTATTTGCAGGACAATAAAAGAAGAGATGACAGAAGTCGAGACACATGGTGATAGGAGCCTTGACAAAGTTCTGCTTGAGTAGATGAGCAAGAATGGCAAGATAACAGGAATGTTATGCATGGAGACTTGGCAATGTTATTCCCATATTAGAACCGAGGAAGTGATCCAAATATTTCCATTAGATCCGTTTGTGTATCTACTTCTCATGGAGAAATAATTTTGATGCTGTTAGCCAACTGTTTGCATTAAGAAGAGACATATCTGTCCCTTCCTAAAGCACCGTTTGAATTTCAAGGGACTCTTCCCAAACCAAATGTCAGAAATGTTCTCTGCTGCTAGAAAAGAACAGAAAAATAGAAGCACATTTGCGTATTCAGATGAATATTTAAAGGGAAAAATGCTTTTCAAAATAGTTACAGTAATGTTGGATTTAAAATATTAAAACAATAATATTCATCCAAATAAAAAAACCCTATAAAGCTAAGCATGTTTCAAATACAGATGTCAAACATAATCCTGCAAAAATTTAGAACCATAAAAAAGTGGAGTATCTGCAAAATTGAAAGGTATGACTTTATTTTAAAGCCCATGCCTTTATTTATGTGACTGTAGATTGTAATGAACAATTTTCACTATGACAGTAAAATACAGAACTAACAATTTGCCAGTATTCTGGTGTCATTACAGTGACATAACTTTGGAGGTGGGACTAAAACCTGTTTGCTTGCTATTTTAAGATGATACAATTCAGGAGGTGCTAGCAATTCACCTCCTAGCTCTATGTCAAGATTCTCCCTGTAAATTAAATTATTAATTGGCATGTATGTCTGTTTATTTAATGAGGAGCGTGACAGCCTTTACTGGCGCATATGTGAGAACAAAAACATCACAGTAGGAGCTTCTAAACTGCCCGGCAAGCCAAGGGGTTAAGCAGTTTGATATGCTGTATTAAAAGTAGCTGTTATTAGCAAATGTTGTCTGGCTAGTTGCAACATAAATACCAGAATGTGATATTCATCTGGAAGAAAATATAGCATGCTTATGCAATTTGTAAGTCTCCAGTAAAGATAAAAGTTTGCGTTCCCCATTCTTTCATTTTCACTTATTTGTGAAACCCATATGACCCATATGAGTTATTTTCTAAGTTTTTCAAAATTATATTACATTCAAAGCCCAACTCCAGCTTTGGTTATGGCTGTGTGGGGTGGGACTGGCAAGGGGCACAGATGAGAGCAGATGGGTTCTGTAATGTAAGAATGTACATACGTACAGATAGGCAGTGTGGCCAAACTACCCCCTCCCCAGCTAGTTTCTCAAAAGCCAAGCAGCAACCTCTTCAGTCCCTTTAGCTGTTCAGCAGCAACAACATGGGTAAGAAAGGTTTCTCTTTCGAGATTCTGTGACACCAGAAAATACGGATCTGCACAGTATTCACGTACATTCATGCGGTAAGCTCTGTGCAAGATTGCTGGCGGTCCTTAGTTATATATAGCTTTCTGTAGTATCATGGGTGCTTAAATGCTACAGAATGTTCTCGAATAGCTTTTTTGGAATTGTCCGTGGACGATGCTTTTGGATCCTGATCCTTCATCATTGCAGTCATGGAAAATTTTGTCATCGACAGTCAGGCAGTCAGAAACAATCCTATCAGCAAGCGTTTAAAAGAAAAAAGAATCGTGAAGTGTTTTGGCTCTTCTTTGTATTTCTAATGGATGTGATAGCTGAGGGGAATAAGAGACATATTCAGCTGTAGCATGTGTATGGATCCTTTTTAGGACCTTCCTCGTAATCCTACCCCGTTCACCTATAGGAGCATATATGATGGAACTTCGAAAAAAAATTAAAAATGACTTGTATTTTTAAGGTTCATTGACATTTTATCTTCTTTATCACTTGAATATTCTGATTATCTGATGAGTCTTCAGAAGAATAACTGACCTCAGACTCATTTTCTTCCCTTTGGTTTTTTTCATGCATCATTACTAATCTTGGAAAAGAAATGTAGACATCTAGAAACCGAGAAAAAAAAGATTATGTAAATTTGTTGTAGACATTTCAACCATTGTTATACTAGTACTTTTCATCTTCTATTAATATGAAAGATCAGATTAACTTACTCTTTCTGGTGGCTTCATGTGCGTTCTTTATAACTAAAAATGTTGTTATGTTTCTTGGGAATGCCTAAGAACTAAGTTAAAGTGAGCAGTAATGACAAAATACAACTAGTAAAAAAATATCTAAACCACGCTTCTTGTTGCAGTAGCATTGTTTAATTCTGAGAGAAAAATCAAAATATTTTTGCAGACTAACACTATCAGTAAATTATCACAAAATCGAAGTGGATTATGAGTGGATTCTAAAATAAGGCTATAGGAGGTAGAAGCATATATGATGGTCTGTCCTGCCTTCCAGTTCTTGTGTTTCTATATTTTTCATAGAATAAAACCAGAAAAAAAATCATTAAATGCCATTTCTGTCTGGGTTTAGTATTGTGTGCATAATTGCCTGATCAAGAATTAGATAGTGTTTCTTCAAGTTCTACATGTTGCTTTATACAGATTTTTATGGGAAATAAAAATACAGTTAGACTGATTATTCTTAATAGGCACACAATGTCGTGAAGGTAAATGCAGCGATTAGAGAGGTTTTAAAAGAAAGTTCATTTCCCATGTTTTTGTCCATTGGGTTTTGTAAAAGCATTTCATTCTTTAAAAGGGACCAACATACAGCATTTGTATGTTGGTGATTTGCTAGAATAATTGATGGACTGTATATACATACTGCTTGTTTAATCTTTGTATTGTCTATACATTGAAAGTTTGCCTGCTTTTTCACATTCTGTTTCAAAGGAGCCCTCTGCTGGACAGCCTGGCTTGATATATAGTACTTCTGTGTATGTGCACACATGCTCCACAAATAAACCTATATATAAATATTTAGGATAGGTTTACTATTACTGAGAAGTTTCTTTATCATTTAAGAAAGCCTATGCCACTTGGAATACAAAATTGCAAAGGATGCTTTGTTTTCTTATGCCTACGATCTAACTCGTTTGAAATAAAACATGCTTTGAAGTTCTAAAGAATGTTAGGATATTGTGAAACATATTTTTGCTAAATTAGTATTATAGATAATTTAAGAAGTTAATCTTTCCAAGGATAAATATTTGGTTTAGAAAATAGCATGAGAGTTATGCATAAACTACAGTGCGGATATTCAGTGCTATTCTTACTTTTCTATATTGCAAGTACTATCTAAAATGATTTAAATCTTTGTTATTCCTTCTCTGTGATTTAAAATTAGCTTTAATATTTTCTTTGTTGCCACATGCTGATATTATAAGTAGTACTGTAAATTTCATTGTAAGCAACTGCAGAAAAATAAAGACATATAATAATAGAGTTAAAGAAAATTGAGATTTACATAAGTAATGCTTTAGTAGATTCACTAAATCATTCCTTATTAGTTTAGAAAGCAGATTTCTAGTTTTCTGTTTGCTTCAGAAAATGATAAGTTCTTTGAATTTTGGCAAGACTTTCTGATATATCAGAAAGTCTGCAGCATTTCCAGGAGCACCAAACTGTACAGTTTAAGAAATTTTTTTCCCTTCTAAGCTAGCACAGAGTGCCGTCTTTGTTACGTGTTGGCAGAGCAGCACTGAGAAGTACTCAAGTTGTTTCTAACAGTAGTGGTAAATTGAGCTTGTAAAAGGAGAGGAAGTCTGGACTAGTGCTGCAATAGGCTTCTGCTGCAATAGGCATGAACTCAACACCTAAAGATGTTGTCTGTAGGCCCCGACTTCTCACTGGAAACTGCAAGATTTCTCTCTTTTCTTTCCAGAACATGTCAATGTGACTCAAATTGTGACCAGAGATATCTAATCAGAAATAATTAAGGGCCAGAAATTACAAGATTTTGAGAAGTTCAGTACATACTGTGACATTTTTTCAGAGAACTTGAAATAATCGTCTTCTCTAATTCTGCACGTCCACCAGAAACAAGTTCTCAATATATGCCTAACTTGACAAATTTAGCAAATTCTTTAGATTATGAAGTGATCGTACTTCCAAATTTTACTTTATATAAGCCTACATTAAAACCGACAGAAGTCCATGAAGCTGCAAATTGGAATCTAGTTTCTAAAATTTTCTGTTGCACACTCAACCTGTTAATCTAAGGTCCTGCAAAAGAACAGTATACTGCTGCCTGGAATAACGACTTCCAATGAGGAGAGAATGCTAGCCATGTTGTTGGATTTAATCATCTTTTTGATACAATGTTGACTGAGATCTCCAACTAACTGCTAAGTCACTGCAGCCAGCTTGCAAAAGATACTGGCATCTCCAAATTATAGCAAATTAGAATCAAAGATTTAAAAATGAAGTGGTTTACAGCAGCTGCATTACATAGAACATTTATTTCTTGATTGAAATTTGAGGGGGAGGTTTTGCCATTGATACCTTTGTGCATTTCAAACATTCATATCTGAAATTAAAGGAGAATCCTCTTTGCCAAGTTTATTCGTTAATTGCCAAATGAGTCAAGTAATGTACAAGTGCACGGTTCTTCTTTTGTGTTTTTCCAGTAGAAAATACTTTCACTACAACTGTTCCTGCTTTTGGTTAGCAGTTACAAACATGCATACACACTACTACCCCTGCTACTGTCCTTTACCTGCCAACAATATTACAAGCATTACAGTAATTTTTCTTCAGTTCAGAAATGAGACTGAATTTCATTATGAATTTGCCAGTGTGGCTCCTAGAGTGGTCAGAGAGTTAATGCTGAGTGACATTACAAGCAGTTACTTCACAATGCCTAAGAGCCTGATCCAAACCCCTTGAAATTAATGAAAATACTCCCATTGACCTCAATGGGCTTTGGATTATAGGCTGCGATTGTACTGCTGCTTCTTGGGACTTTTAGTCCAGTAAAGCAGGGATAGAATCCAGAGGTACTGTCCATGTTTCCTACTTTCTAATGCAGAGTACAGGATCTCAGATTGGCTGCCTTTTTCTTTTTCTTTCTTCTCTTTTCCCTGTGTTATCAGAACTGCACTCTCCTAG
Organism: Neomorphus geoffroyi; assembly: GCA_033558235.1. Taxonomy (NCBI): domain Eukaryota; kingdom Metazoa; phylum Chordata; class Aves; order Cuculiformes; family Neomorphidae; genus Neomorphus; species Neomorphus geoffroyi. The sequence continues at coordinate 18,279,357 of JAUMJM010000026.1, forward strand.
TACACATTCAATGAGTTCTAGTGGAGTAGTGAAATGCAGACAATAATTTATTTTATTTAGATATGTGCAAGCATGAACTTCAAATCATCTGGTTTTTTACATCAAGAAAATTTAATATTAAATAAGTTAAAAAGGAATTCTCCATCCATCAGAAACTGAATGCCAAGTTACAATAGTAAGAAAAACATGTTACAGCATACTACAGCAACATATATATACTTTTATAAATATTGAAGTTTAAATGAGCAGTAAGATGCACCATGCTGGATGTTTCCTTTGATCTTTAAATTAACTTTGGGGAATTATGACATAAATTCCACCACAGAGTTAACAAGTACTGTAATCCGTTTCTGATATATGTGAACTCTATGTATCCAGACCTACTCATCCTTGTTATACACAGAGCTACTGAGGGTCCAAATTTGTGACAAGGCAGATGAAGGTCCTAATAGGCAAGATAAAAGATTCATCTACCATAGTGTTCCATCTTTGGCAAGTGGCCACTAGGAAATACAAAGGGAAAATATTAGAGCAAGGCAAGCATGTAAAAACATTTTCCTCCTAGCTTTTTTGATCTGCACTTGTGAGTCAAAGGGAGTCAAATTTGTCTAGGACTTTGACCTCTCCATCTTGCATGGCAACAAGTGATTGTAACTGCAGACTATGTGAAAAAATACTTCGTTTTGTTTAAACTTCTTCAGTTTGTCTTCACTGATTGCCTCCAAGAATTGGGGGGGAGGGAGAGGACTGAAAGGAAGGAACAAGGAATATGTCTGCTCACCCTTATCTTCTCCAGACCTCTTGTGACTTTGTACAGTGCTACATTTTTCCCACTTCTTAAGGTTTTTTGGAGTTCAAGAGATCTGATGTATTCATTCTTATCACACATAAATGCTGCTCCATTATTTTGAATCTTGTAATTGCAGATTTTTATGGCAAATATGTTCAGAACTAGTTGATTATTGAATTGGTACATACATTAAAACTTTAAAGGGAAAGTAGGTACTAGATTGCAGTAAGAAGTGTGCTGTAGTCTGGCAAGGCCTAGGAGAAAGAACTCCCATTCATTTAGACTTAATTGCACTTTTATGCCTCACTGATTGCTTTTTTTTCCCAAGTCCTGCTTCAAACACTTGTGTGGAAATCACAGTCCATATGATTCTGCTCGTAGGTCCTTCATCGGGTAAACACCATTGCCAGCTATCTCTGCAAAGGAACAAGTCTATTCTGAATGTGACGAGTTCTAAGAGAGTACTAAGGTCAAAGATTAAATAAAATAAATAAATAAATAAATGCCATCACTGCTGTGCTCTGCCTTCCTCAGCGTCTGCTTTCACAGGGAGAGCAAGTGTGATCCATGTTATCCTAGAAGTTCTCACTTACTTATTGGCAGCAAAGAGATTCCAACTGAAAGACGATAAATGAGAGAACTAATCTGGATAGCGACCTCACATTAAACCAGTCAGGGTGTGTGAGCAAGGAAGCTGGCAGTCTGTCTTGTTCACAGAGAGAAGGACAAGGAGTTACAGTTTATTGATTTTGTTGTTGTTTCGTATCCTCCATCCAGAACAGAAGCAAGAAGATTAGACTTCTTTTTCTTAATATAGTCAACTTCATCATGAATGTGTCTGCAACTGGTGAAGCAGCCAGAAGCTGGAAAAAACATTTAACCATTCTAGTGTTCTCCTTGCACCAGCTAATTGAGAATAAATGGATTTCCAATGCTATTTTTTATATTTTAGCCATTCGTTTCTCATGATACTCTTTTAAAAGAGCATAGACACCATCTCTGACTCAGAAAATACTTGAGCCACAGGTTGTTGGGAGAGTATTCAAAGAATGTATAACTATACCATCTTCCATTTGTGTCTGCTTTTCCTTACTGACATGAAAACCTTAAAGGATTAGATGGGACTGTAACCTGACTTGTTGGTTGTTCTTACACTAGAGTACCTTTCTCACTTATCAGCATAAAAGTTTTAGCAGAATGAAGTACTTTCTTGCAAAAACTCTGTTTCCATTTAAGCATTGAAGTACATGGGCAAATTTTCAGTAGACCTCGGTACGAGCTCTTGAAAAAATGAGATTCTTAATAAACTGATAGGAGTTGAAGGTGGAGACCGGGAATTTCTATAATATAAATATGGTTTCACAGGTTTTATATATATATCGTCACGTTTTATGCAATGTGTGTACATTATCACGTTGTGTGCTTCATTCCCTTCTTGCAATTTAAATCTTGGAAATCTGCTTTAAAAGAGGACAGGTAATCTTCTTAAAGGTCCTTCTGATTTTAGACAATAGTCCCTTCCTTTCTCATGCTGCCTTTTAAGTTTCTGAGCCCAAGTCAGGTGTTTGTGCATATAGATGCTGAATCTCTCTGTAACTGGTCTAAGTGTGTCTTAGCAACTTCTCTGTAAGTTGAGGTATTTGATATGGTTGCCTGTCCATCACAACAGCAGAGGTTGTTCAGGAGCTCCCTTGACACATTTGGTTTACTCTCCCAGGAGAACCAGTCCTGTCATTGAAAATTTCTCTTTCTTCCTGACATGACAACAATGGACTTTCAAAAGGGAGATGGTCAAGGAACCATGAGATTTTCAACTTAAAACATTGTACATACAGATTATGAGAGAAACTATTTAAAACCAAAACCATAATGATCACAATGACCATGATTCTTCATGTGGTTATTTGGCAGAACATAATACAGTGTATTTCACAGCTTGTTTCTGAAGTGTTACTGATTTCTGTGGTCTGTATGCTATTCTAAGGAGAAAGAAATCTAGAAAATCTGTGCCTGAGATTTTAAGTACACAACAAAGTTAATATTTGTAGGTAGCAATATTTCAACTTCACTATCACAGACAGAGCATACAAAGAAGCTATGAAACTATTTGACTACAAGTGTGTGAATTTAAGAGGAAAAATTTGAACGTGTTGTTTCAGTTTTGATCTGGGTCCTTACTGCAGAACCCCCCAGCTCCATGAAGATCCTCATCCTGATCCTCTGTGAAGGAGGAGGTTTCTAGAATTTTCTTCTGTGACAAAAGAAAGGTGAAGAAAAGAAAGAAAAAACTCAGGAGGAAACCAGCCCCAAAGTACATCGCTACTTGGGGTAACCTGTTTTCATCTTCGTACAAAACTAGTTCTACATAGATCTTGCGTCCCTGACATTTCAACAAATGCTTAGCATTTTATGAGAACGTGGAGCTTGCAGTGTGTGACCTGTTTCTTCTCTATCAAGTTTTAACAACCCAGATGCTGTGAAGATCGTTTCCTAATGTTCCTGAGATAGTCAAGAGGTCCAGCTAACCTCCATGTCTGGTTTCATACAAAGATTTTCTTGACCCCTTTCTGTATCAAAAACATTCATTAGATGGGACAACCTGTTCTACTTGTCTCTTCAGTAAAAGAGGCAATAAGCCCAATTCCTTTTCCCACATCAACTGCCTTTTTCTGTTTTGTAGCAAAATACCTGAAAATATCGTGGGTTATGTGACATCAGACAGGTATTGGGTTCACTTGTTAAGCAATGATTAGTGAAAATATTGTTGTCTATGTCTAAAAGAAGAATTAGCATTTTCCTGGTGCAAGGGAAACTTTTAGAACAGTTACCCACCTCTGTATGTTGCCATAACTGTGCTTTGTGCTATTTCTTATATTTTTGTAAACTTCTGTAAAGTGCAGTATATTTGGCCCCAGCATTATGACTGAGATGCTTCAAATAAGAAATATTTTTGTTGAGAGCAGGCTGACATGCTGATAAAATTGAACTACATGCCAGACCAGATTTCAGTATAGTACATATTTCAAGGCCACTTGATGCTTTGAAATCACAAAAGCAAAGGTCTTTTGCAAGTGCAAGCTTAGTATCTGTAGTTTCAAGGGGGGGAAGGAGGTGATTTTATGTGTAGTAGGAGTTACTGTTCCAAAGGCAGAGTTTTATCTAAAAATCTGCTTGTCTTATCATAGTAATATTATTGTCTTTTTACCACTTTTATTTGGCTTAAGGTGCAGCAAGATCTATATTAGTTTGATGTCTTCTCATTCAATTAAAACTGTTCGATACTTGTGCCATACAGTGCAGCCAGCAGCATATCTTAGAAAATGCTCCTTTGGATAGCACAAATGTGTAATATTGAGCTGTACAGTTTAATATATTCTTCTGAAGAGGGATCTGTGCTTTTTAGGACAAAACCACTAGCTTTTATTTTAACCACTGAGGCAAACTGAGTTCATTAGTGAGCATAATAGGATTAGACATGAAAAAATGGACCCAAACTTTCTAATCTCATTTGAAAGGATCCTCTCCAAAAGCAGACAAATGCTTTCTTTTTGCCCTCTTTTTGAAACACCATTTTGCTGAAGCTGACTCAGATTGATAGAATAAGTAAAAAGACGAGTCACATTCTGCAGAGTGACATTATGTCTGACTAAGGCAGTAAGAAGCACTTGCCTTCAATAAAAGGAAATGTATTCCACTTCCTATTAAGTTTCCCCTCTGCTTTTTATTAAGTTCAGGTAGGCGTAGTTCCTTGATATAAAAATATGTATCCAACATTGACTTTCTCCTTTGGTTGAGGACACTAACTAAACGAAATGATCTTCAGCATTGGTGGCTGCTTATTATCTTTCAAACATGTAAGTATAGCAGGTTCCTTTTGAATGAAGTGGTATGGTGCCGCAGCACAGCTAACCTTGCCCAGGTGTCTGCCTGTGTGCAAAACTCCTGCTGCTTTCCCAGTTGAAGTGTGCTTGATCTCTTCTCCGTCTCCACAGTTAGGGGTCTATTGTTACCCTCTCATCTGAAAGCTTGCAAATGACATTTGGGTGTGATCAACTTCTAATGGAAGATTACAACCCTGTGGATCAAAGTGAACCATACATCGGAAAGGGGCTCTTAAGAATGTTAAAGGTTTAACGTAAAGAAGATAATTACACAGTCTGGTTTAGAATTGTTTCGGTACTTGTCACTCATACTTTTATGAGCCAAGCTTGTACTGCAACTGCATATGTCAGGAACGCTTTTATGTAAGAAATGTGGTTGTAGCTTGCACAAAATTCTTCCAAGATTTCACTTTTAGAGAAATCTGGTACATAGGAAGAAAACCTTTGCTACCCCAAAGATTTTTCCATATCCATTTTGTTTAAGACTTCTAACAATTTCTATAGGTTTTCTGATTCTGTTGTGAGATTTAGAGTCCTTTGTTTTGTAGTTTGATTAACAAATTGCTTTCTTCTGACCAAGGACTGTAGAGTTCAGAAGTTCAACAGTAAAAGCAATACAGGGTAGAGTGCAATTTGAACGCTGCTAATAGTGAAACACAGATGACTTGCTATAACTTCAGCTTATTCTGTGTGATTCACAAATGAGATTAAAATATTGCTTTGCGTTTGAGAGTTGTCTCTGAGAAATTACCTTACAAGAAAAGCTAAAGATTCTAAAATCATTCTGTATTCATCCGTTAGCAAGGTGATTTGTAATGGTTTCTAAATAGTAAAGAGTAGCTGCAGCCTTGTCTAACACTGACCTTAGCACTTCCCATGACTGATTTTGTAAGGATCTACATGTAGGTGTTTAGATGTTTCACTGCTTCTGTCTGACATAAACTAATGATGTAGACTGGCTAAACATGGTGACATGATTAAACAGTGATGTTAATTAGTGGCTTCTATGAGAGACTTGATTCCTCTTTTTAGCAGCATTTGTTATGCATGTACAAAAATTAAAGGAACAGAAGTGGATATTTTCTTTATAGCATCTGTTAATAGCATTAAGAGTTCAGGAAAAACACTTAAACTGTCTGGTAGAATGCATAAGGTCCATCTTCATGCCCCTATGATTGTGCAAAAACAATGTCTTTGTGTGAAGGGAAATGGCAATTTTCTGCAAGCGGTAATCATCTGTACTATTACTTAGATGTCATGTATTGATGATCCTGTTTCAATCAAACATATCTCATTCAGAGAGCTTTTGATGGGAGGAATTTTTGGAAGGGTTTAGGAAGGTTAAATCTGTGAGACACGGCTTCCATCTGGAATGCATTAGCTACAAAGATTTATTAGCCAGAGTGCCTCTGCATAATGTTCCATGGAAAGCAAAGCTCTGCATCTAATTTCCAGCATGATGTCTATATGAGGAGTGATCTTTGAAATATCATAGGTGGCAATCAAGTTTGTTATAAAAATAGTAGATGCACAGGATTTTCATGGCGGCTATTTTAAATCCCTCATGAGGGTTGCTAAGCAGGTAGTTGATTTGTTGACAAATGATAAAACTGCAGGAACAGCAGCATGCATGACATTTTTAAACAGAGTAGACTCTTTAAGCAATAAGAGTCACATCAGGAAAATTATCAACATTTAGTGGTTGCTTAACTCTGTGAAGGATGGCATTAGGAAATAATAGAGGCAATATTTAACTTTCTGTTTCAGTGTTTTCTGATTAAATCTGTTTGAAGGAGTGCTGCTTCCAATCAGCAGGGAGAGAGCTTTACAGATCCTAATGCATTAAGAAAGTTGATTCCCTGCAACTCTAAACCATCATATGTCTGATGGCAGTTAAAAGTTACTAGCATAAGGACAGTACTGATCTCAGTTTCACAGTGAGCCAAAGAGGGGGAAAGGTGGGGGTTTTTTAAGTCTGCAACTACAGAAAAAATTATAGAGTGATGTGCCTGCTAGAGAACATTTCTACACAGAATTTACATGGTGGCATGGTTTGATTTCAATCAATGATGAGAGAAAGGTGCCTAAAAAGCTTTGAAAATCTGTTCCATTTATGCAGGACAGTGAATTACTAAATATTAACTGTTACCTTGATAAGAATACTGTTTCTGAAAGACTGGGAGACAGCAAATTATTTTCCTTAAACTCAACTGCAAAATATAAAGTGTGATGTTGCTGGTACTCTCCAAAATTCCCAATAAAAATAACTTCAAATAAATAATTCATACATCATGGTCTACTCAATTCCTGTCTTCTTCTTGCCCTCTGAGTCGTGGCTGGTTCTATGCTTGTAGAATGGATAGTGGTAGAAGAATATTGCATATAAAATGCATTTTAAAAGTGTATGGAGGATAGAGGAAGAATAAAACCTGACACTTTTTAGAAGAGTATAAATGTTGAATTTGAACTGCGAGCAAGGAGTATGGATATCTGTGTTGTATTCTCAGCTTTACTTCACAGAGAAAACTTTGTGAACCTGAGTGAATTTGTAAGATTTCTGTATTTTACTCTTTGCATTTCTGAATTTGAGTGGGATGGAATTAGCTGCCTTTGCGTACTGATTATTAAACCTTTTATAAAAGAAGAAAAACTAGTTACAGGTACATCGCTTTCTGTACTAGTAGAAAAAATCCATTGCTGAAATATACCAAATGTTCCTTCTTACATATGTTTTTGCTGCTGACCTATAGCATCAAAGTGAATTCCATTTTTGGATGATTTCTACTTCAGGTTTTCTCCCATGTGTTTATCTTTGTGTGTACATATTTCTGTACACATGTATATATCAAAATATCAGAAAATATGCTATTTCTTTATATTCTCTTTATAGAATCTATTATCTGAAAAGTATAGATTATTTAATACAGATATTTTTAGAAAATAGGTAATCTCATGTCTTCAGAAGTCTGAAACTATGTAATACCTGGAACATTCCAGTGAAGAAAGACCCCAGAAATCTGCTAGTTGAATGCAATGGCACCACTTGTTGACTCATTAGTAAGTGTTAAAAACACAAAGATGGCAAAACGTGAAGAATAACAACAACTGTCCAGCTTTGCCATCTGTGTGTTTGGGACTGGATCAAGATTTACAGTTTTTAAATTGCTAATTCCTTTGGCAAAGGTTTGGGATTGTTGTTGGTTTTTTGTTTGTTTTTTTTAAAAAAAAATCAATAGTACTTTAATCTTCTCAGGAAGTTTGATGGGTTCAGAAAAGGGTCTTGAATCCATTTATTCCTGTCAAGGATGGGGAAGGTAAGAAGACTCTGAGACCTATGACTGCTTCAAAAGCATTGAAAGAATGATTCACAGCAGAGAAGATCACTTTTTCTGCCTCTTCCCCCTGCTCTGTTTCCCATTCAGGTGAGAGGTGAGGTCTGGGGAACCCATTTCCTTCTTAGAACTCCTCCCTCTCCTTCTTTAGTCCTCCTGTGATAGAAGAGTTATCAAGATGTTACTGTTTCTAACTGATCCTACAAGTAAGATGGTACTGAGCGGCATTTCCATTTTAGGGTCTTTGACTTTGTTGTTTTAAGAGTTAGTTATAAGTTTATTTCTCAGAAGTTACTTTTCAATGGTTAGAGGCATTACTTCCTACTATGTGGTCTCCAAGAGAGCAAATAGCAAAGCAGGATAAACATGAGGGATCACGAACCTTATGAAGGCATGGGGCCCTAAAGTGGATTGACCCATTCATGACAGAGATGCGTGTTTAAACAAGAGGTAAGGCTGAATTATGTCATCAGGAATGAGCATTTCATCACAATGAGTTGTTCAGAACTCCTGCGGATGTGCACATTCCAAGACAAACCTGCAAAAGAGAAACTGGGAAGTTTTTTGATGAGTTACCCTTTAAGAAGGATAAGGTTCTCCATTTGCTTCAGAAAAATGTCATATTGTCCTGATAGGATGAAGGGAGAGATGAGTTAAAATGAAGAAGTGTTAATTGTACAGTGTAAGATTCTATTGCAGCCAGTAAAATGCTTGAAGGCAAAAGAATGCTATGTAGTTATTGGCAATTAGACACTTCTTTAAAAAGTATTCCTTGTGCAAGTTTCTTCCACTTGTTTACGGTGTTAAGTATATGGGAATGGATATCTTTGGGACATGTGACTGATGTACAGTTAATAATGTATTTTCAGTTGTGTATCCTATTCTCAATACTTTCTTTTTTAAATAGTTTTTTGTTCAGACAAGTGCTAAAATAATTCATCCCCATTGTGCTGATGTGGTTGTGTTTCTCCTAGGACAGGCAACTGTTGAAGGCAGCTGGCAGGAAAGAGAAATATAATCTTTATAAAACATTTATGAGACGGATTTCCTGCTGTGGAGTTTGCGTGGCCATTCGGTCCTTCTTCCCCATCCACTTCACATTGCATCTACCACCACTTCTTATTCTGGTTTTCAGTGTGAGGATCCCGTGCAGCAGCAAACATAGCAAGGAGCTGACTCACCATAATGTGTCAGCATGTTTTCAGCTAGTGAGTTTTTAGGTAGTCTCTGTTTTTAGGTAGTTATCTTTTCCCTCCAGAATCCCTAAGAGAAGACAGCACTGCGTCTCAAAACTATTGACCTCCTCTTATAATCAAAGTTCAAACTCAGATGCAGGCCTTCAGTGTGGAGGGAGTCCATAGCAGAAACTTGGACGACATTAGCCAACATCAGCCTTGTTTTAAGTGGAAGCTGCTACAGAAGACAAAGTTCATGTACTTTGCCTGTGGTATACAGCAAGCTTCTTCTACAGCAACTGCTTTTAAATGTCAAAATGAGTACTGATATTTCTAGATGTCCCATGTGCTATGGACTAGCTTTAACTGGTTGTACACTTTCAGTTACATTTAGAATTTGTTTCAACAGTTTACTAAGTATATTCTCATTTGTAATTCACTCCAGTGGGAAAGTTGCACAATGCAGGATTGTTGACTTGCCTTACAAATATAAAGACGTCAGGCTTTGCAACATCTGGTTTTTGATATATTGCAAAATCTGCCAAATACAAAAGCTATTGTTAATTCCTCAAGTAGCAGAATCTACAGTTCGGTTCATGGCGGGAGCTAAGAGAGAAATTTGGCCCTTTGTGCCTATTTACTCATTCAGAGTATTGAATAGCCTATACTGGAGCACGGGAAATGTCCTTTGTAAGATAGAACACTGATTGTGTTAATATAAGCAAACCTAAAGCATGTGTTGAATGCTTATCAGGCATTAGAATCAATAAGTAGTCTTTAGATTTAAAATTAATGATTTTCTGTGTTCTCCAAAAGTCAAAATCTCTCAAAGTTGTCTTTGTTGCTTCTGATTTCTCCCAAGAGAGTAAGCGGGGTGTGATAAATCATCATACCGACAAAATAAACAAAGTGCCTGACAAAAAAGTCTTGAATTAAACTTAAAAGAGGAAATCCCTGCCTTAATCATCTTCAATATTTTGAAACTGTAGTGGTGGAAATGTAAGATTAAAAGAAGATCTGATGCAGCTCTAACCTAAAACAATTGCAGAGACGTTAGAAAGAGCTTTAAAATGATCTGACATGGGAATGAGGTCATGTTGTTGGATTAAGTCATCTGACTGTGTCCCTGCTATTTATTTGATGAGTCCTTTATGGGTTTATTTGATAATGCCGAGTGGTGTAGAAAATTTAAATACATAAAACCATCAGCAGAATAGCTGACGAGGAACAAAGAGCCTTTATACGATCTTCTATGTAAAATAGCAGAATACATTTTATTTTTGAAAAGCTTAAAAAAATAATTAATAAATAAATAAGCACATAAACATATATCTGTACATAAAGGAAACAAGAGAAACCTAGCATATAAAAATGAAACATTGTAAAGGACATTATTGTGAAGGACAGGCTGACTAAATGAAATGGAAGTAGATACACATAGAAAAATGCATTTGGAAATGTGAAAGTTGACATATAAACTCATAAAGGAGTGAAGCTCTTGTATGAACTAGTAGCAGCAGTATTCTTTTTCCTCAAACATCTTTTGTTCAGGTAGCAATGTACGTGAAAACAAAACTATCTCTGGCTAAAGCTGCAAGCCTAATGCAGAAGGAAAAATTATTACCGATAAAAGTGAATATCCTTCTGCAACGTGCAGTGCAGTGTTAGCTGTTTTTTATGTAGTGATTCGTCCTTGTTCATGTTGCAGTAGAATTTCTATTTTCTTCTCTTACAGTCAGATTAGTAACAAATTCGGAGATTTCTGTCCCTTGACTTTGTTTTTGAGCATGTCAGACTCTTAGAGGTATTATCCTGTATTTATGTAAAACCTATCACTGACAAGAAATATGCAATACACTAAAACATCATTTCTAAATGGATTACAATGTAACCTTTCAGAAAATCCACCCACCCTCTGTGGAACAAAACAAGTGTCTGCCAGTAAGTAGTAAAGTTTTGAAGCTATGACCTGTACCTGCTAAAAACTGAATAGTGAATTAGCTGTGAGATGTGCACACGCTTATTTTAGGAATTTATTGTCTTATTAATTAAGAAATAAGAGACATGAAACTAAAATGTATCATCAAGAATCTGTAGATTCAGAGGAGAAAATCCTGCTGCGTGACCTATGAGGTGAACTGTGAGGTTAGAAGATGAGACAATGAACTGTTTCTTTCCAATCTGAAATAAATATGTCCAGTTCTGAGATGTCAAAGTACTACAGGATTCATAAAGAATGTTTGGACTAAGAGAACATTTCTCCCCAAAGTTAAATTCTTTTGAATAATCTGACAGAACATGCTTTTTTTGAGACAGTAGTAGCCCTTTTAAGCCATAGAGCAGAAGGTGTTATGCTAAATAAAGCCCTTGGAATGTTTGGGTGAACTTCTTGCCGTCTTTTGAAGAAAATTTGACATGTTGACACTCCTTCCAAAATTTTGATCTATGATAATCCACGTAAATCCCACCTAGTCAGTTAGTTGGTGTGTGATTTTCTCTCAAGTGTAGTACCTGAATACCCTTTCTTTCAAGTGGTGGTGACCTCTGAGCAGGTCAGTTTGCACCTTGCTAGTCTCATCTTGGCAGAGCTCCAAAAGGCAAATAGGTCAGACTTCTGTTAGTAAGCCAAAAAGGAAAGTTCAGTCTGAATGCTTAACAACAGAATAGAGCATTCTGCAGCAACTGCTATTCTGACGCATAGCAGAAAGTGCCAGAACTTCGTTTAGGAACTGCCTAGAGCACAGGTAATACATTTCATTCAAGCTGATCGCATTCACCAGTGGTTCCGATGGACAGTAATGGGAGCTCCTGGAATAGGCTGTTGAGCTCATAAGACTAATGTCATAAACACACGTAAGCATCACTACAAAGCCTGACAGTGGTCTCTATCTCTACATTTTCTAAATATTAGCTTTCAGTTCTCCGTGGGAAACTATATTACTCTTTTGGAATATTGTGATAAGCACACAAATTCTGACTGAGTTCATTAAGGGATGTCCTTTTGGGTTTACACCAGAACAGTGCCCAGTGATGCTAGCGTACTGTAGAACTGGCACTATAGAGACCCAACAGTTTTATTTATTATAAGGATAACTTGAAGGTATGTCAAAATTTTTTTTTGTTACATTTATAACAGCAATAGTACTCCCTGTAAGAATTAGGAAGCTCATTAGAGAATAATTTCTCAATGCTACCAATAGTTTTTTAAATCCAGCCAAGCCAAACCAGTGTTTGATATTCACAGTGGATTTTTACAGAGAGCTATGAATTGGGATCAGATTCAAAAGACGTTCTATGCTCTCTTCACAGATAGAATGTAAAATGTCGTATTTTTTGTATTCGTATATTTCTTAGTGTCTGTTACCATTATGTGTCTTGAAAATTAGGAGATACTGCATGAAGACAGATTCATAAGATTAGCTGAGTCTGGAGCCTCAGAAGTTAGTGTTTGAGATAGAAGATTTTGCTTGTCAGCAAAATGTGTTTCTGAGAAAGAAATACATTTACATATAGAAATCATTTACTGATAAGCTGCTACTGAGAAAAAAAATCAATATTAAGGAAATAAATAATTGCAGGAGCAATGAAGCTAATGAAGCCTAATATATTTATGGCCTACTCCCATGGACAGTCTGTAGACTCCAATGTCCAAAAACATGGTTGAGCTTTCTTTGCTTGGTTAGCTTTTCATTCAGGATTTAATTCATTCTCCTGTACACAAGCACTTATTTCCCGAAACTTATTGGAGCTTAATATCTTTGAGACAACTACATTTTTCTCAAACTTTATTTAAATAGGTCAGTAAGTTCAGTGCTATGGTGAGGCAGCTATATAGACAAACAGAACAATATCAAAGGGGTTGTTTTCTTAGAAAAAAATTGTATTTTCCTGAATTGGAGAACTTTGAAGTGAATATGAATATGTTACTGTGTTCTCTTTATATTCTCTGTGAGTTTGCGTGCTTATTGAAAACTTGTTTCTCTTTCTAACTGTTGTGTAGCTGGATGTTACTGATAAAGGGGCAGAAGGATTCCACAAAGAGCACTACCTTTTTGGTGCTTCTCCACTATTTTTTAGGAACCTAAATATTGCAATATGCGTATACAATAATTTGGTGAGTCAGAAAGATTTGTGGTGATGTGTATTCATACCAAAAAGGTATTGATTCTTAAACTGAAGTAATAATTAGTTATCTAAAAACATATACTTAAAATGGATTTAGACCAGAAAATAAGAGAAGAGCAGAGTTGTGATATTAAGAATGACCATGAAACATGAAATTTGCACATTACATAAAATTATTTTGGCACATTAAAATACGTTCAATCTATTCTCATTGTAATTCACTTTATGGTGAGTTGCTTAATAGCAAAATATATATCATTTATACTGCTATCTTTCATGCTTTTAAACTGTAATATACTTTCCTCAATGACTGCTTGTCAATTTCTCTGATCTAGAGTTGATTTCATAAATTAACTAGGCCAATTAAGTAAAGAGTTATGATTAGAAAACAAAAAGAAAGCAAATAAATATTAATCTACCACCCTGAACTACTTCTTTCCAAGAGCCCAGCTCCCAGTATAATTCAGAGTTGCATACAATGTCTTTTGTCGATTCATCCTCATTGCCCATAGATTATTTAATCAACATGGTGTTTTATTGGACAAACTGAGGTGTTTTTATGTGTTGTCATCTGTGTGAACAGGGTCACATAAGCACCGCAGCCCAAACCCCTTGTGTGCTTTGGTATTGCCCAGTTATCTCTCTTCTCCTTTCTGTTAATTCCTTCATACTTGCACAAAGTCATTAAGTGTTGTCCCACCTATTTTGTGATGAGAACTGTTCTTAGTTCCATTCTGTTGCTACTCCTTGGCATTTGTTCATGTGGATCACACAACCCATTTAGGATAGCATCTTCTCAGAACTGCATATGTAGGCCATTCATTAGAAGAGCTTTGATTACTCTTGTGCTTAGAAATTAGCCTGTTTGTAATATTTTTTTTCTCATTTTATGTTTGTAGAGCAGTACCTCATGTCTTTGGATTGAAAGTTATATCATATGTTGTTGCTTTATTGATACATTTCCAGGAGACATTTTCTTTAGGTGAATATTTATTTTCCCAGCCCTTTCTTAGTCCTTTTATTGCACACAGCACCACAAGCCAATAAACAATATCAATTATAGATGCAAGGTTATTGCTAGAGAGCCTGGATATTGATCTCACATAAGTTAGAAATGGTTGAAGGAATGAACTTATTTGTTGGCAGGTGTCCATATCATGAAGCAATCACCATAAATATCTTCAACTTGGCCTTTTCTTGACTCACATTACAAATATTAGAGGCTGAAAACATCACAGTGAAGAGCTGAATTCATGCAGAGCTGGAACACATTACGTAGCCAACCTATAAGGAAAAAACATGCTATTTCTGTATAAAAATTGAGGGCTTTAGCCTCTAGGACTGCCAGTTTGGTCCTTTGCAAAAAAAAAGGAAAAGACATGTCATCATTAGTGTAATCATCTTTCTTACAGTTTCACAATCAGAAGTTAAAGTATTTGCTTGTAAAGATGCTGACTGTCAAGCAACAATAATATTTTTATTTCTCATATTTTGTTTAATTAAAAAAGGGGGAAGCTTCTGGTATTGCCATAGATTGTCTATTTTTTTGATTAAGTCTTTGGTCTCAAAAATTTTCAGAACTGAATCCAAATACTACATAACCTAAAGCTTGATGCTACTTTGACACTAGTTTTAATGAGGGATTGCAACTGAGCCAACCTCAATTGCTCAGTTGCCGCTTGGGCAAGTAGAAAAACCATGATGATTGATCTACATGGGTGAGTTGGCATCAGTTTGCAGGCCCTCTGGGTAGACGCAGAACATCCAGCAGGAAGAGTTAAAAAGGAAAAAGAAGAAGAAACGTTTATCACCCATTTACTAACATTTTATGGCAGTGTTATGGTAAACTGAGAGATGAATGCCTACATTCATGTATTTTGCACGAATCTGAGGCACTAATAACATTAAATCAGACTTAATACTTCACACCAAATGTTCGGTAAAACAGGGAACGATGTGAATATTTGTTGATGCTATACGCTACGGGTACAGCATCAGAAGTAGTACTTGAAAGACATAAAATGCTGCAAAATAGAGGTCAGAATTATGCTAATATCATGATAATATAAAAATATTAAGTCACCAAATGACAGGATTACAACCCAACTATCTTCAGTCCCTAGGAACCTTTCAGCTAAGCTCATGGTAAATAAAACAGCAGGTCCTACACGGGAGTCTGATTACAAATTTACCCATTTGTATTATTAGAACTGCACGAAGCATTTACCTCTGAAGGCTGGGGTTAAAATCTGATTTAGGTTACTGGAGAATAGCAGTGTGGTTGTCCCAGCCTGGTAGACACTTCATTATATAATAAAATCTCCTCTCAATCCTGAAACCAGTCAGTATGATTAACGTATTCTCTTTAGAAAATTCTAGGATTGGCATAGCCAGAGAGTTATAGGGCGGGATTAAAGTAAATTGACAGGTCTGTATGAAAAAACATGCTCATTACTGTAATTATCAATATGTATCTATATACCAGTTTCTCTACAGAAGTGACTATTTAGTGTGCGAGTAATTTGGATAAAGAGGGTTGAACAGGTGGAGTGCGAGTGTGCCTTCGAAGAGCAGGGCATGACTGAAGTATATTTCAAAGTCAAACCATGGAATGGAGATCTTAGTTCACAATATCCACAATCAGACTCTGATTTTCTTTTTTTCTTTTCAGATATGCAGTATAAGTCAGTATTTGGTGGTGGGTTTGTGTTTCTTTGCGGGTGGAGTTTATTACATTACTGGAATCAGTCGAGAAAAGCTCTTTTTCAGTAACTGCTTTACTTCTGTTATTGATCCTTTTTTCCTATTCATTTCATTTTCTTTAATTGTGTAAAATAGTGTATATTGCAAGAATTTAATGACAATCTGTATCTATCCAAATACTGTGGAGACAATATAGTCTTTGCTTGTCGATATTATCAATTTTTTCTCTTATTACATTCCCTTTCCTCTTATTAGATTTTTAGGCAGGCATTTTAAATTCCTGAAGACATAAACTACATAGAGTGAAGCCACTGTAAAGGCCTAACACATCAGTAAATGTCACTAAAGTGTCAACTCTTTGCATCATAACTGCAGTTCATTTCTCAACATTGACAGTGATGCTTATACTGGATAAGGATTGGAATGGGCATATTTCCAGATCTTAATTACATCAGGCATAGGGATGAGGAACGGTCTTTTTCCTCATGGGGAAGAGAGAGTAGAGCTAAATTTGGCCATCTAGAGCCCTATGCATCCCTGTTTATCTGGAGATAATAGGATTAAGTTAAGCTATGGGACTTCCTTAGCTAGAATTGCCTTGCTGCCTTCAGCAGGGGTCTAATAAGGATAGATATAATTGGGTAAATGGTGAATAAGAATAATAAAAGTACACAGTATAAGCAGTATGCCTGTGAATAAATGATGACAAATTGGATTCCATCCAATCCCTGCAGAGCTGGTTAAAATACAGCAACACACGTGGAATTACAGGGTGAAATGTGTGTCTTTTTTGTTTAATAACTTTTGCCACCTTGTCTCAGATCTAACGCATACAGTATCTTTTAAAGTTTAAGGAGAAGACCGGGAAGGGGAATTACGGCATTTGTTTGGTATTAAGCATAAGCTTTTTAATGCTGTTCATATAAGGTTAAAGATGCACAAAATGTAAGTAGCTACAAATATATGCTACACAAATGGGAATTTCATTTTGTGACTCATATCCACTTACAGAATTCACTCTGTTAACAGTTCAGCACTTATTTTCACTTTTTTCCACTTCTCAAAGAGAACAAACACAGAGAATATAGTCCAAATGAAAAAAGTAATAGATCCTTCACTGCCAGATATTTCTGCAATTAAATACAGTGCTTCTGGGTTTTTTTTTCTGTTTTGAGAGAGTTTTTAAATACAATTAGAATGTCTTTAAGAAAAAAATCACAGTAGGGAAATAATAACTGAAGATCAAAAGGTCTCTTTGTCTATCAGAATATACCTTTACCTGGTGTAAAAGACAGTCATTTGATTATAATTTATTTTCATGTTTCTGACCTATGGTTTGCAATTGTGAATATGAACTAAATTGTGTTGGTGAAGTTTCTGTGCTTTGGTTATAGATGCAGTACAATCATATCATATCTATGAACTTCACAAAAGCAGCTCCAGAGACGTGGAACAAGGTTCAATAGACTATTCTACACTACAAGGGTGTGATCCACCACCATTTATTCTATTTTGTGGAGGAATGAGGTCAATCTGATGCTAGCATATCGCAGGAGTGACTTTGTAAATCGTTAGGATGCTGGGGTAGGTAGAGGTAATTTTAGAACAGGCTTGACCCTGCAATTTACTTCCCTTTCCTTTGTTTCTTGAAGAAGGCCCTGAGTTCGAACTGTTGGAGCTAATGGTTAAGCTGTCAGATTGCTTCATCCATATGCATGTTATTACTTACCTGCCAAAAGGTTTGCATATACTAATGCGTCTCTTATAGATCTGAGCCTGTGTTAAATAGTTGCGGCACCCTATCTGACTATAAAGCAGAGAGCAGCATTAGGGTTTTTACAAGCAAGGTCACATATTTATTAATAATAGTGCAGACAGAATGACAGAAACTTTAAGAAAAGAAATCATAGAAAGCCACAGAGGCCAATCTAGTTAAGTGGAGGATAGCAACACAGAGCAATAAACTGAAGACTGCTGAAGAACTGTAAGCAGACTGTTTAGAAGAGAACTGGGAGATCTATGAGCCTAGGCAGAACCAAGTTCAAAGGATAATTAGAAGACCTAAAAGAAAGACAAAATGCTGCATTGTAGAATATATCAATAAAGAACTCTTCAAATATATTTGCAAAAGGCAGAAAGTAAAAGAGAAATTAGTTCACCAGAAATGAGTGTTGAAAATTGGAGACAAGGTGATATGGAAATAGGGTTTTGGCTTGCTTTTGGTTTTTTGGACTCTTCTCAGAGATTTTATAGTAGAATTATATAGCATATGTGGGTACCAAAGCAATGAACATGGTTT
Source organism: Neomorphus geoffroyi (assembly GCA_033558235.1). Taxonomy (NCBI): domain Eukaryota; kingdom Metazoa; phylum Chordata; class Aves; order Cuculiformes; family Neomorphidae; genus Neomorphus; species Neomorphus geoffroyi. The sequence goes on from JAUMJM010000026.1 coordinate 18,297,662, forward strand.
CATAAAGGCCGAATTTGCCACGTGGGTGAAGTACGAAGTACAATTCATGTTGCTGTAGTAAGATATTTAATGGAAATTATCTAATGAAGCACATACAGCTGTTTTTGTCAAGCAGAAATAGAAGTTCACAGATTTAAGACTGTGAGAATAAACAAACTGGCTTCTTAAATATATTTATGTCTCTGGTCATAGATTTTTTTTTGAGAAATAGAACACACCTATAACATGACCTTTTTTAAAGGAGATCAGTTAAGCAGTAGCTACCTGCTAAGGGATTCAAATCCGTTATGCATCAGGTAGCTTCATTTCAGTTCTGGGGTTACAGTCCTTCACAGACAGTATTTCTGTACATACACATTTGAGTTTGAGGGATGTATATGCCTAGCACTACCAAAGCCTTTGGAGATACTACTGTCACAGCACATGTTAGCTGGCATGATTGTTTTATATTGTACCTGGATATACAGGTAACTTAGCATTGAACAGAGTTAAGAAAAGAGCCAGGGAAGAGAATGAATTAATTTGTCATGTGCTCAATTGCTTTTACAGTAGAGACTTTTGGAAAAATACGAGAGGTTTGCTTAGAAGTATTTGCAAAATACTAATATGTGCAGAAAGGAACATGTAACAAATTAGTAAAGCTTATCACCTAGACAGCCTTCATCATTTGGGATTAAATTCTGATCCCATTGAAATCAGTAGGAGTTCTGCTACTGACTAGACTGGACCCACAATCGCATCCATAATTGCTAGGGTTTTTTTTTTAAATTAACATCTGTAAAATCTTTTATCTCCTCGAATCTGTATTTTAGTAGTGAATGTCTAATATTTTTAGAAAAAATTGTCTTGGAAAGCTTAACATTCAAAATGTTACGAAATCCCTGATTATCTTTATTCTAGATAGGACAACTATAATTTCAGGACAGTAATGAAAGAAACTAACTTCATTAATAATGGTATAGTAACCACCAGAACAAGAAATATAATAAATACAGTTGAATTCAGTGAATTTACTGTATTAGAATTCCTGTCAACTGATTTGTACCTGCATTGATAAGATCTGAAATCATCCCAGACTCTTAACAGAATCTGTCCTTAAACAACTTTACGAATCACAGCGACAAGAAATCCTGTATCTTCATTATAAATTCTTGTATAACAGAATCACATTCCCTGTTTCACCAGCTTTTTATTATCTTCATGCATTAGCTGCACACTGAAAATTAGCAAAAAGACATTTTGTTGGGATCAGTGGAGTACCTGAGGTATAAACCTTGTAAAGGACACCTGAGTCACTCGGGAAGTTCTTGTATTTCCTTGAGCTATAGTTGAAATATCATTTACTCTATTTAAAGTGATTTGAATTTATGCTAGCATCAGGGACTACATTAAAAAAATGACTCAGCAGTTCCATTCATAGTGCTTCATTGGTATTTTTTACTTATTTTCCTTCTCTTAATTTCCACTGAAGTTCTAGAGTAATTAAAAAGCCAAAGCTTAAAGAGGATTTCATCTAGCTTCACAGTTTTCATCACCACTCCATCCCAGTCTCCTTCACTTAAAGGACAAAGAGCTCTTGAGCAGCAAACTCAAATTTCAAATCTGATTAAAATTAAAATTCAATTTTTATTATTTTATCTAGTTCTGGGATATCTTAGTTTTTTCACAACTCCTTCAGCTCACAGGAAAGACCTTGTCTCCATTAATTTTTTCCCAAAGAATGTAATATTCCACAATATCATCAGAAACTAAGACAAGACCTGAATATTTCCCTCACCTTAGTAATACTCCGGAAAAGCTGGAACTTGGTTTCAGAAGTGTGTGCTTCTTCTATATGCAGTTTATATCTGCTATTACTGTCAGTTTTCTTATAATTGGGGCACTGTGAATCAGGATCATGAATATAGCGCTATATAGAACCTAGGTGATGCGTGAGTGTGGAGTGTGCTGTAGACGGAGCCCAAAAAACAGTTGACACCATTGTATCTTACATGTGATTTTTACTGCTCTTCGTGGTGTGTCAGAGGCTGAGGATGTCAAGTGACTTTCTAGTAAAGCTTTACCCACGTTGTCACAGTTGAGCCCAGCTTGACTGGCAGCTAAATGCAAGAAGTTGTGGTGTTCCCAGTTCCCTCCCTTTCCCTCTCCCAGGAAAAGGGAAATGAGAGAAAGAGACTTCTTGGAAACTAAAACAGCTTTAAAGAAACAACAACAACAACAATATAATAATGGAAATACTATTAATAAGAAAACAAAATATATACAAATGTATGAAATTGCCCCCCCCCCTCCCTTCCCCCCCCCCCCAGTGACTTCATCACTACACATGCTGCAGAGAAGACACAGGGAAAAGGTTCTGGACTCAGCAGTAGGAGTAAGCTGGACTCAGGAACTGGATTCAGGAACGCACAGATCTGGGATCAGGGCAAAAAGGTAGATGACATCCTCACTGGACATTGGCCATCTAAGAAGAAAGCTTAACCCTCATGATCCCTCAGTTTTATTCTGAATATAACATGTACAGGATGGAATACACTGTTAGCCAGTCTGGGGTCACCTGTCCTGTCCACTCCTCCCTGCAGGTGCGACCCTTTTTCTCCCCATTCACTCCACCAGTCCGAGGATGGCTTTTGTTTCTATAGGAATAAGTATAAGCAGTGGCCTCTGCAATGGCCTCTCTGTGTACCAATGCCTCGTGTTACCACTTCTAGGTAGAAACACTATCTGAAAAACCTCAAGTTAACTTTCAGAAAATGAAGTTATTTAGACAAGGCTTAAGTGAAGAGTTAGAAACTCTTCTTTAGCTCAAACAAGAACACCACATGTTTTCTGGATCCACCTTTTATCTACGTGTCAATATTACATCTTTGGCCATTGGTCCCACTTTGTCACAGAATCTTAGTATGCCAGCAGGTGAATGTGCCAGGAAGTGAATAAAGGCTCCTGTCATTCAAGCTACCAATGTGGTGAAATGGGAAACATTTTTGCAGTTTTACCTTAGATCGCTAGAGGTACTTGGTGCCGATTACCTACGGGCTTGAACATATACACGCAAAGAGAATAACTCTCTGAAAGGTTTAATGATACTTGTGAAGCAATCAACCATTATTTCCCTCTGTCAGATTCTACTACCTGAAAGACTCAGGTTAATATAATGATTGAGTGCTTCCACTTTATGCCATATGCAGTAGTGGTATTGCTCTGTATATCATATTAGTATATTATCTAGCAGTTGCAAAGTGTTTTGCATGTGCGCTCTGCTTTATGACCATTAAGTAATTAATCCTCACAATGGCTCAGTGGGGTAAACAAGGAGATGCTGTCGCCCATTATTATCACATGGTTATGCTGGCATGCTTCATGTATGAATTTTACTTTGTAATGCCATATCTGAAAGTTCAATAAAAACAATTGAAAAGAATGAAAAAGAAGGGAAACTGGCTTCTTAGAAGCACATATGACATATTTTTTTACTGACAGTGAGTTAATACAATTAGAGAGTACAATGAACTCTAAAAGGAAGAATAAAATGAACTCTATCCATTCTACTTAATAGACAAGATTTTCTACAGCGACTAATGGCTGCCTAGAAAAAAATGGTAATACAAATGCATCTCAAATAGGGTTAACCATCATTTTGAAAAATATACAATATTTTTTAGCAGGAAACAATACTAGATTCAAAATCTTAAAACAAATATTGTATATACAAATGATTTCTTCTAAATGCAAGTATTTAAATACTGTTTAAAGTTACATGGGATAATAGGTCAAACTGAGCAGAATTTTGTCACTTCTGGGGAAAAGTTTTCTGAAAAATTCATAAAGGTACCTATATCCATGCGGCTGCCAGACAGTGAATCTACATCAGTGTTTTACTTCAGATCGGGGATGCAGTTCTGAACTCATGCTTGTCATCCTTACATACCATGTTTCATATCCCATTATGGAGCAGTCCTGGAGCACTTGAACTAGATTCTTTTGGGGTGAAACTAAAGCACAAAAGTTCCTGGATTACTAACTAATGCACTCCAGCAGCTACTGGCTGTTATTCAGTCCACAGGACCAGACTGAATCTGGAGTGAAGTAAAGACCTCTGAAATGTTGATAGCATAATTACAGGATCCTCAGCACCACTTGTTTCATTCTACAGGCCACTCCTATTGGGCTGCACTATTTAGAAATACATAGACAAAATACTCTGCTAAGAGCTGCAAAAAGTGACTGTAAGTAGCAGTCAGCTCGTCCATTACAATTTCAAGAGGATACCATGGAAGTTTGATGATGAAATCCCCTTGATGTTTAATAGCATTTAGGTTTTCAACTTTGCCTGCTTTCATCTTCCACATTCAGCATACTATTATTGAAAAAAAAGCCTCAGTTTTTCAGCTTGATCTTCAGAGAAATAAACACCTAATTTAGTGCAACTTGCTTTATTTTACCTATCCATATAATAGTGTTCATTTATGTATAACTGCCATATATCTGCTAGGTAAATTCAGCTTTGATAGAGTAGCATCAAGAAACTCTTCTTGGGCTTTGGTTGGCTTTTTCTCATGATTGTTTGATCTCTTTAAAATAGGTAGGCTGGAATTAATATGTTTTTTCCTGTTGAACACAGATAATCTATTCAAAATTTTGGAAAGTTTTGGGTTGTTTAATTTTACAGGGCTATTGCTTCATAAAATCAAGGTTAGCTTATATCAAATAGCAACTCCTTCCTACTCTCTGGAGTAGGAAGAGGCTTGCTGATATTGAAGGCTGTGGAAGTTGGTAGTTGATGACTGTACTGTTGAAACAACTTTTCAGGGGCAAATGGAGACAAAACCCCAAAATCTGAACATTAATTGTGTTAACACTGCTGCAACTGGGCAAATACTACATTTCATGAAGTGTTCTATTGCAGAATACTGTAGTTTGTATTAATATGGTTGTTGTATTGTATTTCTCTGCAACAACATTTACAGTTGTCATGAGTTTTCACTTTCCAGTTTGGCAGCGGTTGAGTTAAAAAAGTATTTTACTTTGGGATCTGGCACACAAGAAAATGCTACAATTTCAAGCTTAGAATAGTAGCCCCAAGAAGGTATTTTAAATTGGCTAGGTTCAGAATAGGAGTAGATGATTAGATTCCAGTGTTTCCTGCTGAGTGGTACATGCTTGTTTTGCAATACGATTTTGAGTCAGAAATTCAAACAGAATGTTCAGATCCTATTCAGTCTCTCAGCATTGTTGATCTGTTTTTTATTGATTCTTCATCTGTGCAAATCCAGTGCTCTCCATATATTTTAGAAACCTTGTAGTAGAATGTTGTTGAATACAAGTTTTAATTAAAAGGACGTTCAGGTCATCAAAAGACTTCACTGTTTTGTAGGAGGATGCAGCATTTTCCTGGTTTCACTGTATTCATATAGTCCCATTTTCCAAGAAAATTCTCTTTCCATAAAGCAAAGACAGAGTAATAAGATGCTATAGATTTTGTGTCTACCCTCTGCTACACAATGACTTATCCTGTGTACATTTGTTCGACATACAGGTAAACAACATTCCATTAAATGTTTTGCTCAAGTTTTCATCATTTCTATATTTTATAGTATTAAATAATAGTAGAATTTTGGGACTTTACTTCTGAGGAAATTTCTTAAGTATGTTTATAGGCTTGAAATTGACTGAAAAAACTCGGTTTGTCTTTTTCTGCCTATTAGCTTTCTCTCTGTTAATTTTTCTGCTAGGTCTGTTGAGTAGTATGCAGTGACATTGTAAGTGGGGTGTATTTCCTCACATCACTGCCTTGTTAATGCTGTTCATTAATCTAGAACCATGAGCTTGTTCAGAGGTGGTTAGATATTCCATATTTTCACAATGTTTGTGGGAAAGGTGACAGCTTACTCACAGCATCAGAAACCAGGTCTCATTGCAGTGTCATGTCATTTTTAATACTGATAAAATAGCAGAGGCTGGATGTGAACTCACAAACCTGTAAATGGTACAGCAGCACAATCCAAAATAAGTCATTTCATCAACTTCTGGCGAACTGAAGCTTAGGTTGTTTTAAATGGGATTATTAGTGAATTACTGCATGAAAAGCCTTTGCATTTTGTTATACAGCAGGTCATATTAAAGTTATAGGAGTTCATTTTTTGTTTAGTCTGCTGATTTTTATATTCTGTTTTTAAGTACTGCTCTGTATTATTTGTGTATCAGTAGTGGATTGAGGTCCCTAAGAAGATCAGTATCCCATGGTGCCCACATAATGCTTTGATCCATTATTCAGGCAGCTAAAGTGCTAATGTGTCTGTCTTCCTGCTCTATTCTAGGATTTCCTATTAAACTTCATTTGCTCTAAGATCCCTGCATACTTTTATAGAGAACTGATCATCATAGATTGATTATTTTGTTCACTATTGGAATTTGAGGGTAATTTTAAATTTTTAAAACATGCTAGTTACATTACTTTACTCACATTTTATAAAGAAATTGCATACCCCAGTGTGAGTTTTATCAATACATAGTTTTCAAGATTTAGTTTTTCCAATATGTAGTTTTCAATATATAACACAATCCATTCCTTTAACTTTATTGTTGTAAATTCAAATACAGATATCATATTCTTTAAAAAAAAATCCCTTTCATGTTGTGGCGGGCACGCACCCCCCTCCACCCCCTGCTAACCCACCAGCCGAGTCAGTAGCTAAAGCTGGACATCTTTTAGCCCAGTTGCCCCCCAGTGGAAATGGAAAAAGGAAATGAGAGAAAGAGACTTGCAGGTTAGAAACTAACACTGAAACAACATTAATGCAACAATAATAATAAAAGGAAGGTAACGATATTAATAAGGAAATAATAGAATATATACAAGTATACAAAACCCATTCAGACTCCTGAGATGACCATGTCACTGCTAATGGTGCAGGACAGGTGCCGGGAAGGTCCTAGAAACTAGGAACACATGGATGGTTTCACGGGCAGACAGGCAGAAGAGGTCCTCCCTGAACATAAGCCATCGAAAAAGAGTCATGACCCTCATGATCTCTAAGCTTTTATACTGAGTATGAGCCAGGCTGGGTCACCTGTCTTTTCTGCTCCTCCCAGCAGGTGCAACCCCCCTACAACACCAGCTCCGGGATGGTCTCAATTTACATAGGAAGACGTGTGAGCAGTGACCTCTGCACACCGGTGGCCCATTACCTTGGTGATAACTATCAGGCCGAGAAGTCAGAGAAAAAAATGTTCTGCTTCAGCCCAAACTAGCACACATGTCATTAGCTCTTCTACCTCAGCCAAGGTGGGAGCGCTGACAGATAAATAATTGTCATTCTATTCTGTTTCCTAGCAGACCTAGGCATAACTTTTTTATGATTAGCTGTAATTACTGCAATGTAAAAGTAGCAATGAGAGCTGTTGTGACTGAACAGACCAGCACTCAGAGCTCCTGCAGACCATAACTGGAATCTTGACAGATTTTTAGGTATCAAAGGAACTACTGAAATTATAGATCTGAATACTAGTACTCCTTAAACTGCAGAGCAGATGAAATCTAAAACAATAACTACAAAACATTCAAATGTTTAAAAAGTGGCATTATCAACCATACTGTTACAGATTGAGAAAGTGGTAGACGGCTAGATCTTCAAGGAAAGTGATCAATAGAACTCTATTGTATTTGGTGGCACCACGCTTAGTCATTCCTTCTGTAGTCCAGGCTGGTTTTAGTCCATTGACAAAAACTCTGCACCTCCTCTAGATAAATGTGTGAACTGAGGTGCTTCTATGCTTTTTGTACTTTATGAGGGGAGAATATTAACTACATTTTAAACAATAAGTTAGGGAAAATTAAGCATCTGAACTATCAGAAAGATTTCTTTTAAAAGGAACACAATTTAAATTTTACAGAAACTAGCTCATATTCAAATGGATGTCCTCGTCAAGTGAGTTAGATTTTTTTTATAGTGTTATGTACATCTATAATAAAAACGATGTGAATATAGCATTCAGAGTTTCACAGTGGGGGTTATAATTGTGCTCGCTTAGGGACCTGTTCTACCATTGATACATGTGCATAGGTCCCATTAACAGTAATCGGAGTAGCACTTGCTTTTTGATGGCGGAATAGATTCTTACTCTGAGTGCCACCATATTACCATTCCTACTGTGATAATAGCAATATCGTATTGCCATGATAATAGATGCATCACTGAAGCTAAATTAAGATTCTCAGAACCAGAACTATGTGAGGAGAAGTAGGTACAACACCTGAATGGTAGTGTCTGAGAACAGTGTGCCTGTACAGGGCAAGAACAGATATGATGGCTTGGGATAAATGGGCAGAGCAAATGCAAGCTAATGGTACTTTCTATGCATTTTTTGAAGGTGATGACTAAGTAGCGTATGGTAAACCCAGCTCTGGTTCACTGTGCAAAGATCACAGTGCTTGTCTTTCTCTGAAGCATGGGTGACACTGGAAGAAATGAGGAATCCCAAAACAGACAACATGATATTATGTTTGCCTCCTGTGCAGTTGTCGCTAACATGGACAGGGGCTTTGTCACGTCTGACATCCTGGCTCTGGCCCATCCATGTGCAGGATAAGGTGTGCCTTTGACCTTTCCCGTATCTCAGGGGAACACAAAGGGCAGGGATCAGATTGCCGCCCTGTTTTCAATCTGGAGAGGAGCCCTCTCACAGCACAGAGCCCCGGGTGCACGCCCTGAGCTGCTCTCCTGGGATTGTCTGGCAGTGCTTCAGAGAATTTTACAGCTCAAAGTGTGCATCTCCCTTTAGGAAATATCACTAGTGGGTGAAAGTCTTGAAATCTTCCTAGTTTATTTATCCTTACAAATACGGTGATTGAAGAAATGAAAAATGTTTAAAATAACAAAGCGGCTTCTCTGCACGTAACCTAATCTGATGCTTTACATTTTCACCCAAATTTAGACAGTCCTACTGATCTTAGATTATTATATACCTAAAGATGGGGTTCAGTCTGCTCTCCTGTAGTCGATGCATGTCCTTTGAGCTCAAGAACTCAGATTTTTTTCTGTGGTTGGTTCGTTATTTCAGTTTTGCCTACCTGAAGCCCTCTTCCCCTGTGTAAAGGCATTGTCTCACTTCCTGTGGACTTGGCAGAGAGTTCCTGCAGCATTTAAGCCTTTGAACCATGTAGGAGCCAACATAATAACAATCAGATGTATGTAAGATGCATTAAAATATTACTTGCAGACAAAACATTCTTCATATACTTGCTACGCCCTTTTTATAAAATCCTTAACACAAGAATACCTGTGATCTGTGTCACATTTTAACACGCAGAAGTTGCTACACAACCAAACCTGAAATTTATGTATCTGTGACTGACACTGGTAAACTAGTGTTCTTGATGAAGTCTATACTAGTGTCAGATGTGTAAAAATCCTTAAGTCTTTGAATATACCTGCTTGGAATAGCATTTCTTGGTATCTCCTTTCTTTAGATTGTTAGCATGCTCTCATTTACCATGGCTTGTAATGGAAGTTGTTTTGGAAGGACATTTAAATGCTGTATACAGTCTGGAAGCATATTTAAATCTGTTGCTTTCGATTTTTCTTTTAATTCCTTGATACTACTGCTAATGTAAAGGACATGGATTGAAGAGAGGATCTTCTTTTCCTAGGCAATGTGTTATTGATGAGCTGGCATTTGCCCTGTGGCTTTCCCTCAGGATTGCTTACATCTATTACTCACACACATCGATTGGTTAATTTGATAATTCTATCACCAATCAGCTTGTGTCTGACCTTTTGCCATGGCAATGATGGCAGAGTCTTCATTTTTACATTGCAGACTTGCTAGATTGACCTTTCTGAGGAGAATGTCAAGACATCCCTTGATCTTAACCTGTCACTAAATTTGTTAGAATTACACTGTCCCTTAACCTTGATCTATTGTATTTGTATTGTTCAGGATATGCAGTTTGTACTTAAATATTCTTAAATAAGTTACGTCAGTCAAAGAATAACACTTTCGTAATTAAAAATTAGCTTCCCTTTAAGAATATGTCCATTTTAGAACTTTTTCATGTCTGTTTTCCTTCCATATGTCCGTGTAGTTCTCCCAGCAAAACAGGCTAGCCCCTAACAAGTACCTTCCTTTTCACTGAAGTTTGAGGAATTCTTTGTCCCCATCTCTTGGAGACTGGTGAACTAACACAGTTTGTTCAACTACCCTATTAAATGTGGGGCGTGCTGTAGGGATTTCTAGGACCCCAAAGACAATTCTGCAACCGAGTTAAAGACAAACAGTGACTGCTTTAGCTGTCCTCTGGTAAAGTTTTTTCCATCTCCAAGTGTACATAAAAATACCTGCATCTTATGCAAAGTTTCTGGTTTCTACAGATTGAGCAAATTGCACTAACTTTTCACACCTGCAGTCTTAATGCTGCACGAAGTAAAACACTGTGCTGTTCTCTCTTGAAGAAGAAAACAGCCATAATTAGTAAGTGTCTTTTCATAAATCTACGTGTTATGTAGCCCAGCTTCCAAGTGCACTTTTGGTAATAATGAGAGTATTCTACTTACAGTAGTATGAAACCGTCACTGTGTAAAATCTCTGATTTGTAGTACATTAACTTTGTCACAGAATACAGAGGATAAAAACTGCAGTTCCCTTTTGTTAAGATATTTGATGCACCTCTCCGCTTTTGAATATCAAGTCCTCCCTTCCAGTTCCCTTTTCCCTTCCCTCAAAATTTTCCTGTTTCCTCCCTAGTGGACAATTCAGGGACACCACTTTGTGACTATGGATATGGAAATTCAGTGTTCGGCTCATTTGAAGGGAGAATGCAAAGAAATCTGCCTTATTTTTTTCCTTATGTTTTCTGAAAATGTATGCATGTATGTAAATTAGTTACATATAAGAGATGTAGTTTGAGCGATTCTATGGTTAAAGGTTTCCTTTTATGTAAAGAGAATTTTATAAAGGGATATAATTCCTGTTTTTCATGAAGGTGACTAACGCTGAGGAAGTCTCATTTCAATGAAGTTTTGTAAAATTTATAATATGTTCAGAAGATGGGGATTTTCATACTTAACTTCAGCCCGAAGCAAATTTGGGCAAGTTGCAGGTGCTGCTTTGTTGCTAGAAAAATAAATCTTCCATTTGGAAGCTGAAATTATCTCAGTATATAGTTTTTAACTGAAGTTGCTATCTAGTGTTGTATTTATTTCAAGAAATGAATCTCAAGTGACTTTAAGGAGGGAAAGTGATGATTTTGCCTAAGCAATAGCTATAACATCATTAAGGGTAACCAAAAACTATCTGTTACAGTACAAATGATAAGCATTCACACTAAGATTCAATCCAGTTTTTAGTAGTCAATGGGTCCCACCCACAATACATTGTTTTGCTCCAGTTAGAGCATAGTAATCATGCTGCACAAAATCAAGTGAAGAGTTTATAAACCAAAGGTTTATGATATATTGGTCTGGATTCATTACAGTGTACGATTTGAGCTAACAAGAGAGGTAATGCAAGCTAGAGCAGTTCCACTTTTAGATAGTTACTGTATATTGATATGTTTTGCATTTTGTCCTTTTAGTAGACCCAAAATACGCTGTGATGATCATGCATTGCATTACTGTGGCTGTTGTGGTGGTTTGAGGGACTGGGTATGTGCTTTAAATTAGTTAGTGTAACGCTTAGAGAAGTGCAAGAAGTTTAAAAATGCTGTTGTTTTTTCTGGAAGGTGTAGTATTCACATGTCACCTGCCATGCATCTGTTCACGTTATCTTGTTGTACATGCCTTTGTGTTTGCAGTATACTTTTTGAGTTAATTTGAATTTTATAGCTGTTATAGTTGAGAGATGTGTATCATCCAATACTGTTAAATATGATTAAACCAGGTAGCAATCCTAAACCAACTTCTTTACACAGTCCTGCGAACGCAACTCTCTTCTGAGTCCCAGAAGTCCTAATCCAGCACTGGTTTGCCTCTATAGGAGAAAGTTGTGATGTTTGAGAACTTAGTTCAAAGTGGTTTTGTGATAAGAATAGTTTCTGATAAAAGTAAAGATGAGACCACTAAACTCATTTCACTTGTAATCTAAACCAAATTCCAGTCTAAGCCTCCAGAAGTGAAAGGTTACTGCATTAGCCACCCATATCGTTTGTATTCACAGAAAATTAAGCTAAAACTAAATTTCAATTTCATATGGACCAGAACATGCCCCCTGCTAATTAGGAACAACATAGGCAGACTGAACCAAGAATAAGAAAATTTGTATTTAAAAATTGAAAGATTAAACAGTTATCTCTCTCTTTCATTTATAGTAATGGAAACAATCTTCATTGGCTTCAGAGTCTAATCTTGGCTGAGCTTGTGAAGAAGACATTGGTTAAAAATATTATTTTAAATGTGGACAAAGACAGTAACATCTTTGAAATTTCAAATTATAAGATTATATATAGCTAGATATGAAAGAAGAGAGCTAGAGGGAGCAAGAGAGAGTCACTGGCACACTGAACACAAACTGTAGTTGAGATGATAGTGGAAAACCACTGCCCTGCTGGCTGAAAAATGGAATTTATGCTCTAAGCCACAGGCTGAAACCATTATTCAGAAATGGTTCTCACTATTTGATCCCAAAGAGTAATAGATTTCTCTATAAACTGATGACTGTAGTTCATCTAATTCTTATTTTAAACCCATTAGAAAATTATTAGAGAAAAAAATTTCTTTCTTCTCACCTCCCATAAACCTATCTGCTTCCCTGCCATTAGATCAGGTTCCTGACTACTTCCTTTCTGCCTTGATTCCCTCTGTCCCTCCTGCCACCAGCACAGGAGTCAGGGCTTTCATTGTTTCCCCATCTCCTCGCTGAAGCAGGATTTCATCAATCATGGTGGTAGTAGTCTGCTCTTGTAATCAAGGCTAAGATCCATCAAGTGTCGTGGCTGCAGCGGTTCCTTTCAAGCTCCCCAGCAGCTCAAGTTTCTAGGCCTTTTCTGAGGTTCAGTGCCCTTGCAGCGACGCCTCAGCGACTGAAAATATCTTCAGGTCCTTCTTACAAGGGGATTTGCAATTCCCATTGAAACATGGTCACAGCAGCCATTGTATGAGAAATCACTCAGACTCCATATAGTGCCATGATGTCTTATTGATCCATGAACGCTGTTGAAAAAAGGATGTAAGGAAGGAAGGAAAGAGGAGAAATTGTCAGTGACACATGTGCATATAAAAACAGCAAGGGGGGAAGGTGGAAACATGAGGATTTGCAGCAGTAAGAATCTTACTGTGTTGGCAAGCAGTGTTCAGAAGTGCAAACAAAATGCTGGTGGCTACAGCTCTGTATATGGGCACACACGCACTGCAGAATGTTTTAAAGGGGTCTGAGAATGCTTCTTGGAACACCATTTTAAAGGCAGCTTAAAAAAATGAGTGGCCTTGTATAACCAACTCAAAATTACATAAAAAAACCAAAACTCCTAGTTTCTTATTCCTTTGTTTTACTGTTGGGTGGTTTTTTTCCCTTTCAAACTCCAAGGACATTTCCTTAGAAAATGCTGGAGGAAAGCCCACTGATAACTCAGAAGGTAAAATAACATATGAGTTATTAAAAGGTCTTTTCACAGAAGTGGGATTAATTTCCATATCCCTTAGGAATCCCTGCACATGCTGTTATCACACAAATGGCATTTTGGTGGGTGGGTTAAAAATTAGTTAATAAAATTAAATTTTAAAATGCTTGGGCTGTAGTTCAGAAGAGCTAGCCAACACACTTTGAAAGCATAAAGTCCTCAATGAAGTCAAAGCAAAGTCTGCAGTCTGTTTTTCATCTGAAGATATGATTTAATACGTCTTTGTACATTGATAGCTGAACATGCATCAAAATAAATTCTGACTCAGTCTTGACCTCCAGTAATGTTCTGCACCTGAATTATTCCTATTTAAATAACCAAGGAAAAAGCACAGGAGAAAATCACTTTGTCTGCAGAAAATATCTAACTGCAGTGAGGTTTTCATTCATTGCTAATTACAGAAGAGGCTACTGTAATTCTAACTATATTCTGTCAGTGACAGTATAGGACTTTGTTTAAATCCTTTTCTGTGTATGTCTTTCATGTAATTGTGGAATCATTATTTGGAACTATATATGCGTTCTCTAGTACTTGGAATATGCTGTGCTAATATAAAAATAATCTTTCTTCTTCAGGTATTGTTTTTATTTATGTAGCCTATTATTAATTATCCTAAAAGCAAGAATTACCACCAGCTCGTTGAAAAGGAGAAAACTCATACATGTTTCTGAAGCACTGGAGAATTTTAAGGACTCCGTTAGGCTCTGTGTTATTTCTTGGGATACCACTCTACTATAATAACAAAACAGTTTACACGAAATGGTAGAACTCTGGTGCACAAGCCAATATTTTCAAACATTGTATTGGTTGGGATGTGAGAGAGCCATTTGTTCTCTGTGATTTGTTTTCCCCAAGTGGCCCTAGTAAATAAATACTTGTGCAACAGCAAACAGTGAAAGATGTTGAGATTGCTATCTTTCATGAGGATTAAAATGACAGTGGGTTGAAGAGAAGGCAAATAAAGCTTAAGGATTTGGTGTCTGTTCTTTTGCAGCCAATGAGACACACAAACTTCCTTAACGTTTTCGGTCCTTTGATGGTATGAAGTGTCTGTGGACACTCCTGTTTTCTCTTGTTACGTTTCAGTTCTATTGCTTGTCCAGAGAAATCAGATGTTTCTGTCCCTTTTTACTGCATTCCAGTTGGTAAGAGGGCCTTTTAAGCTTTTCATCTTTTTAAGCTCTTCATCTGAGTTTCTGTTTTAGTTTGTGTCATACCAGACTATTTTTCCCATGCTGGTGGTGTATATGAACCATACTAAATGTTATTTCTTTACAATTTTACAAGCCTGCAATTGATAGTTCAGTTTTGCAAACTCCTCTCCTATCAATGACCTTCTGTGTCCAGCAAACACCAGTAAAGCCTCTTCTTCCCATATCCATTTGATCCATTTCCCCTAGAGAGCAATCACCAATTAGGCAGAATGACGAAACTGTATCCTAATTGTATCCTAACTGTATCCCAATCCTACCATTGAGTCAGAGAGCTTATGGTCACATACATATTGTTTACAAATATATTCATTGTCTGATATTCAGATTTAGCATCAAATACGGTATTGAATGTCTCAGCGAAAAGATAGATGTTTCTCACATTCTAGTCGCAGTATCTGGGAACCTCCGTACTGTGGGCCCAGGTGTCTTTGTACTTTCTCCTTGTAGGGCTGCTCTAACGTTTGCTGTGGTTGAGGTGAAGCCACTGGAAGATGAACAGCCAGGCACTACGGAGAGTTTAGATCAGCCTAAAGACAGACAGCACTCCAACCTATAGTTCCCACTGATAAGACTGAAACCACAATGACTTCTGGATAGGATCAGCATCACCCTTCGGTCTCAGCAGATTCATTCTTTATGTTTCTAGTGTAGCATTGCTCTAAGGGACTCTGCCAATTCACCTGTCCTCTCTTGGATGCCCTGTAAAGCTTCTCTTATTCTGAATGAGAGGATAATATGTCAATGAAGTGAATCAAAAGGAGAGAAGCTAAGAAAAAATGATGCCTCTAAGAGGTACAAAATAGTTGCATTTGAAGGCAGTAGCAACTTTAAAAAACACATCTTCAGGTTACATTGGAAGCAACCACTGTTTATTTAATATTATAAAAAATTATTTAATTATACCAAGCACTCTGCCCACCTTCCCACATACCTTTCTTTCTTTCATGCGTAAATAACAACAAATGTTTCTTCCCATAGCACAGAAAAATGAGGCTGAACTGATTTTCTTTTTTCAGCACTTGGTTTATCGTGGAAAATTTTACTGAAGTTTCCATTAAGCCTTCTGGCCTGTAATACAAACAGTATTGTTATTGGTTCTGCTGTAAAAAGGGAGATTTTTATGCTCAGCTTTGCCATCTGTTTTAAACTGCATGGCAACACCAGGCAAGAAAATCCTGCCAAACTGTGTTAACATTTGCAACAAGCTTGCTTCACTAAATAACCTAGTTGCCCTTATTTGCTAAATAAAATAAATTCTGTTATTATGGTCATGGGATATTAGATGACTCCTGGTGTGTGGTTGTATGAAAGAACTAAAAGACTAGGACCTGAAATTCTTTGCTTGATAGCTAAGGGTGAAATAGTGACCAAGCACCCTCTTCCTGATCACAACAGAGAGAAAGATGGAAAGGAGATAAAATGAGGCTGTGTAAAGCCTGATGGGCTTAGGAGTGTTTAATTTCTGAGTAAATGAATCAAAAAAATTGAATCCCAGATTTTAGACACAGGCTTTCTTGTGCTCATGAAAATTGCAAATAATTTTGGAGTAGGGTTACTGTTCCAAGGAGGTCAGGACAAGAGCAAGACTAATGAATGGGAATTTTGTTGGGGAGCTAATTCTGTTACTCTCAGAGAAGGACACTGGGTTGTGATAGAGTGCTCAAGCGCATCAGTATTTTAGGAGAAAAGTGAAGGACATCAGCCTACCTATACTATAACTTTCACAGCACTCCAGAAAACCCCAACACAGAATATGAAGGTATATGAAAGTCTAGAAAAAAAAAAAAGAATAGCCTGAGCTTTCCTTAAAAGAAGCTCTGTTTACTGGTTTTATTACTGTTGTGTTCAAAAGTTGAAATTAAATAATCTTCCTATTCTAGGCATGAAGGCCATGTGATGTCAGCAACAAAACTGTTGCTAAGGCCACTGGATCAGGATTTCAATTCAGATGTTTGCCTGAACTTTCAAAGATATCTTTGAAATCATCTCAACCCATCTTTTCCATCCACCTACTCCCAGCATGTCTGTTGGTCTTTTTTCTTATTCTAACAGGCCAGAGCTAGGACAGCTTGGACTTGGGACTAACCTCACAATCAATTTACTTGTGTTTAGTAGGTGAGTAGATACCTCTTCCTTTTAGTAGTCAGGGTTGAGAAGGCAGGGCTTGTGTTCCGGTGAGCTTCACTTCTTATGGGTTTGGATATTTTTTGGTTGCTTGCTTTTCTGTCTTTTTAATTAAATAAATATACGAGTATATTTTTAAAACTAAAAGGAGTATTTTCTTTTGAAAATGCTCTGCACCCTTTTAAATTCCTTATACTTTGTGTTTTAAGCTGATGATGTCCAAGTGCTGTGAGTGTTTTGATTGCTGAGAGTGGAATCAGGCCATGTGGTGCTTCATTCAATACGGAGGACTTTGTGATGTTGATGAAATCACCTTGGGGTGTAAGAAGTGGAGTAGAACCAAACTGTTGACCCTCTCAGCTTTGACAAAGTACTTTTTAAGCAGAAATTTTATATGGCACTTCTGGCTACAGATGATCTAAGCACATTCAAACAGATGTGATGGATAAAGTAGTTATTTTTCTGGCATAGAATTAGGCATATAAATAAAAAAAAATATTTATACTTATCGATAGAGACAGAGATATAACTCTTGTCTGTTCATGTCTGTGTACAGAAATGAGGAAAAAATACTCTTTTAACTTCAGAATACTGGATACTTTATGTTCCATCTCTGTATTGTGAATGCTGGCCTTCAGAGTCAGTGTGCTGCTTTCCACATAATTTAATAATTGGGTTTTTTCAGCCCACTGCTTTATTTGAGGAAAGCCCCAGGAACCAAATTATTTCTGTTGTAAATAATGTAATATGCACTCATTAGTTTGATCACTTTTGCTTCTTTCAACAGGTTTGATTGGATTCAGTCTCTGGCCATTTAAAAACTGCCATATAATCAATAGGGAAGCTGAAATACTGAATGAGATTGATGAGAAAAGATCCTTTGTAATAAAATATTGGTAACGTTCTCTTTTAGGCACTTTATATGCAGCTGTGCTCTGTGAACCTTATGCTATGTCTCATCTTGGCCATATAGGGAACCTGTTTGTAGAAGCATTCTTCAGTGGTTGCCAAATTTGTGTAATTTACCTGCCATAATGAACAGGAAACGAACATTGTAGATGAAGTTCTACATACCAGTCATCCCTTCTGCTCAGTAGAGGTTGCTCAAGTGTGTGAAAATGCTATCTTTGCAAACATGTTTATAGAAAGCAGGTAATTTCGGCACTTTATGGTTTAGACTGTCAAATAGTATTTTCTCTACAATGCTGGACCTACAGAATTCATACTGCTCCTGCTGCTACCATCATATGCTTTCTCAATTATATACTGAGAAGATTCTATTCTAAATAACTTAAAAAACTTTTAAAATAGACTTTCATGCAAGCTCAGTTAGCTCTGTTCAACAGGATGTTCTGGGATACTAGCAAATGCTTTGGAGAGGGTTGGTGCTTTCGGCTTCTGATTTATAATACATGGATGAGTGCACTGTAAACGGACAACTAATTCCCTGCACCTTCTGTTTACCTGAGTGAACTGCAGGAGCACTTTAGATGGACATCACTGAATTCTCAGCATTATTTTGTCAAAACTCAAGTTGATGCCCATGACTGTGACCTTGCTTTTTCCTCGGTGATTACAGAACATTCTATGACTCTGCTCTGTCCTTACAGAAGTGTTTCTCCACAGTGTTTTATTTACAGAAATCTAAATTTGGGATGGAACTTTTACATATAATATTATAACATGTAACCTTGCCCAAAGGGTGCTGAGATCACACAGCAAAGAAAAATCTGGTAGCAGTCATTGCTGTTCTCTCATCTGGCTGAGCCCTGAGAAGGAAGGCATAATGAATGGAAACTGCAAGCTAGTTCAAGGAAGGCTTCAAAATATGGAAGTGGTTTAGATAGAGTCGGTTAATATTAAGTTGCCCCAATAAGCTGTTTCTCAAGTGATGCTGAATTTTACCATGGTATTTTCTACCAGTTGTCAACACATGGAAGGCATATTTTGGATCTTCAAGTGCCCTAATGTGAAAATCTATTTTTTTTGTACTGATAGAAGAAAATGTTTTTGTAAGAAGGGAAGAAAAAACCTAGGAAAAATGTGCAGGTCTGGAATTGATTGAATGCATGCTTCAGGGAACACTTTGGATAAATTGTTTAAGAGTGGTTCATTCTAATAAAATAGTAAAGATAAGAGACTGACTTTAAATCTGAATAGGTCACAAGTGAAACAAGTTTGGTGGTCTTAGCTAATGCCTTTGGGTATTTATCCACATTACTGTCTCCCTGTACAATTTGATATAACTCAGAATTAATGTTTGACTCCATTCAGTAGTGTCTTAGGAGTGAAATTACATCTTGTTTCCTCTCAGAGCCAAGATGAAGAGACAGACTGATTGTGAGGACATTAACAAAACACCTTTCTCCCTATGTTGTTTCTGCGTCAATATCCTTTTACAAATAATAATTTTCAAGCATCCTAAATTCCCCTTAGTATAAAATAAATATTTTTTCCAAGATTTGGGGTAATTTAAGGGGCCTTCTAAGTAGCCACAGTTAGATCTGTCCACGGAGTAGGGTGCTATTTGTGCGTCTCTTTTTATTTTGCTTCTTTCAGTATGAAGCTGTTTTCTTTGGCCAGCTGTTCCAGCTTTTTCCCTTGTGCTTTGTCTATGGCCTGTTTCTCCATGCTCCCCTAATGGCATATTGACCACGTTACCCCTAGGAAGCTGAGAACTAAAATATCACGTGAACACGTACACATTTTTTCACGATTTGCATCAGCAATCATACATGAAAGTTTAACTGGCTTTGAAATTCAAGTGACATAGTAATTCAAAACAAAGACCTACAGAGGTGTATGTGATGGACAAAAATCACCTGTCATCTTACTCTTGGAGCGTGATCCGCTGTAGCCATGGGGCCATAGCGCAGTGCCAGAACCCTGCCCCTGACCGTGCAATCCAAAACAGACAGTGGTGACTGGGAGGTGGCCAGCAATGAAAGGCACTGCTTCAGTACCTGGCTGCCATGTGCGGTGGCTACTCTCCACCTTCCTGGCCGAGCTGGCGAAGCCATAGAGGGCACGGCACTTGGCAGCCTCCTGTGCTTCTGAGCTGGCATCTCACCTGCTACTTGTTCCAAGACAACAGATACAGCAGATGCATGTGACAATGTATTTTTAAGCTCTTAAGATCTGACAAAATCAATTTCTAATGGAAAGAAAAAATGTGTTTTGGAGAACGGACGTCCTCCAAAGAGAGAACAAAGTGGGAGGGTTTATGCTTAATTTTCTGTGATCTAAAAAAAAGAAGTTGAGGTTTTGTTTTCCAGTTTCTTCATTCTGTAAGCTTCTGTTGAGACAGGAAAGCCATGTTTTTTCTGTGATTTGCCTGTGGAAAAATATGAATGGAAAAATATTTTTTCATTATAAGTTGTGGAAATTGTGTCGACTGCTATGGTGTTTATGAGGTAGAAAAAAAAAAACAAAAGAAAAAAAATGGACATTTTTACCTCTCATGCTTACTAAAATTGTTAATTGCATAATTCTGTTCTGATACAAAATGAAGAATACACAAAATTAAAAAATAGTTCTTGGTCTTGTGATAATTTTTTATTTGTTTTCTTGACCCCAACTTCTCTCCCCAATATGTTGCAAGGATAGTTGTGTAATAGTTGCAGAGTAAGTAAATGGCAGATATTTAATGTAAATAATAAGTGAAAGGAAAAAATTTATGTTATCATACAGGATGTTTGCTGTGCAGTCTATGTGTTAATCAATAAGCAAATCCTGAATGCAGGCAGATAATTATTTATCCTTGAAAATATGTGCAATGATAATTGGATGCTAATGTGGTAAAGTTTCTCATCATTCATTTAACCCCTGTTGGTAGCACTTGTTTGGGGAAGGTTTTTGGAGTTTAGTTCTGGGTTTGTTATGTTGTGATGACTGGTTTTGATATCCTGGATGTCAATATTTAGTTGTTCCTTATTTAAGATGCATGTGGATTTTCAGGTTCACATTTCATTTAGATGTTCACTTTTACTTATTCAGTATCCTTATTTATTTGTTTCTGTGAGTTCAGATAGTGGTTTTCAAGGTGCTTTTCCATGTTTGAGAGATCTGTGGGGCACTTAACCTACATTAGACCTGAGAGGTCTGAGGATTCTTCAGCAAAGAATTTCCAGATGCTTTCCTTCAGGATGTGTCAAGGGCAATACAGACAAAAGACTGATGTCTCCTTTAACAGTTTGATAAGTATCTCAGGATATTCTGCAAGAATCGGTACTGTTTCTACAGTGTACTGTATTACCATTCAGCATAATAGGACTCAATATGTGCACTATATGTGACAATGGTGAAGACTTATCTTTGCCCTGAGGGCTAAGTGCTGTAACACTTCTCAAGTGATAGGCTTGATAGAAGTGATGATTCAGAGGCAATGATCTGCTAAAAAGTCACATTAAATATGTGTGAGAATTAAAAATATGGGTCTCTGTTTATCTTGATTTTTATTTTACAAGTTTCAAAGCTCCATTTATTTCCAGCATCAAAATCCCTTGTAAGGTAAACTAAATCGTTCTTGTATTGACCATTTTTTCATGTCGTTCTATTGAGGCATCTTCCCAACTGAGTTCCTTATTGAATTGTATTTCTATGAGGGTATTGTAGGTTAGCAGCACATTTTTATGGTACACAAAAGAGGTGCCTTCTGAATTTCCAATGCCTTGCATATTGTTCCCTATAGAAGCAGCATGTCTGAAATACTGAATAAATCAAAACAGAAACGGTTGGCTCTTGACTTGCTGCTGTTATTTTTTTTAAGTTTGCATTTGCTAAAATAGTCTGTCATGCCTAACTTTCTTAGTGGATTAATTTACAGTAAGTAAAGGATTTTTCAGAAACCTTAAACATTTTCAGGTATGTAACAAGGAAGGCTTTATCTTTTAGATGGAGATAAAAAACGTAATATAGTGTTATACCTGTACAAATACACAAACATTGGTGCCTGTGCACTCAAAAGCTCTGGCCCAAAATGGAACACACAGTGTCACATGGTCCTGTGATAAATCTGTAAAGGGATGACATTCAGTAGTTTCTGAAGAAGATTTTCAACAGAAAGTAATATGGTGTGCTATTAGTTGTTGTTCTGCTATTGTTAAATATTGTTAAAAATCTGTTAGTCCTGAGATCAGTTTCTAGTAGTTTATTAGTTTTCCTTGCAGAAAATAGTACAGGTTAAGTTAATCAAATAGGAGCATCCCCATTAGTAAGAATTTCTTTCTGAATGAATGTAGCCCGGTGTCAAGGTAGTTACCAAGAATAGAACACATGTATTTAACTGCATTTTGTTATTCTGAAACTGGTTGGGATACAAAGATGTTTGCTGTCTAGACAAATGTAAGGGCTGCACATATCAGCATCTTCTTTTGTACTACATCTTCACGTACTGCTTTTTTATCAAGAAATGTGACACAATGGGTACCCATTGATGCAAAGTGATAACTCTGGTTTCAGTTGTCTGAGATTCCCCACACCAGTTCAATGTCATAAGTATCAATATCATAAGACCGTAATAGCCCCCATCCTGCTGCTCACAAATGTGGTAGGGATCAGACCATTAAATTCGTTTTACTGTACAGGACAGTTTGCATGTGTGTGTCTTGGACTGAAGTATCAGTTTCCTTAGCATGCTGTTAGATCTAGTATTTAAGAATCATTTTTACTTTTCAGTTGAGAATTTAGGAAGCATAGTTTACCGTTTGATGGTAGGAGAGACTTTGAAACTGTGGAAATAAGGAGTCTAACACAGGTGAATCGTGAGAATACAGGAGATCATGGACAAAAAACAGATTAGGTGAGGAGAAAATACGAAAGATAAATACATGAGAAAGAAATGAAAGTGTGAATTCTTTCTGGTTTTCAGTAAGGTGTACATGCATACATATTCACATTCACATAAAACACCCTACACAGATCATAGTAGTAGTGTGCCCTGTCCCTCCCTTCCCTCAGGCAAGACCTGTGAGATCCAGTATTTATTTCTTCACTCATGACCTTTCATAACTATCAAGCGTAAATGATTTTCTTTCACAAATGCCCAGGCTACATTTGAAGGTCCTGTAGGTCTCCAACAAGAATTATCAGTAGATAAACCTGCACTATCTCCAAGTCATGTATACACTAAAGAAAAAAAAAATATATATATATCTACAATCTTTTTTTATGTGAAAACTTTGTTCTTTTCAAACAATGTTTAGTTTGCTCAGCCTTTGCTGCATTTTTTTCAATTGAAAAGCATGCATTTCTTGTAAGGATTTTTAGTTCCTTCTAACTAAGAAGCTGCTAATACTATAGTATTGTTACAGTAGTCCTTATAATAGTCTTGTCATTACATACATTCACTTTTCCCAAGCTGGAACTGTAAAATAATGAAGGAAAGCGTTGGTGAATTAAACAGCTTGTTAGTCATGGAGGATCATTGGATTGAATTCTCCAGAGGTTTGAAGTACAGTGTAGTGGCAATGAGATCAAGAAAAATCGAGTCACTGTATACTGAATATATATTAAAACATTCCACAAATGTAGTGTAGGAAACAGCTTCATTTTAGTACCTTAGTAATTTAGTAACTTTCGTGTCAGGGTTCCTGGTCAGAATTTAGTTTAAATGAATTAAGCAAATTGTTCTGGACAGTTAGTTATAATGGATACTGTAGGATTGCACCAAGAACAAATAAGACACTGAGATAGTCCTGTGCTACTCAGAACAGTTTCTTGTTATGAACTATATCCTACACCTTCCAGCTACAAAACAAACATAATGAATGAGCTTTTGAATTTTGGCTCTGAATCATACTTCCAGTATTCTTGAATCAAAGGTAGTGGAAAGAGTAAATCCCAGGATAATTTTTTAGCTCTAGGAGCAGTGCAAAATCACCTTCATTCAGAGTTTTTATGAGGCTTTTAAAATAACTTTACTCCTCCTTCATTTTACCCATATCCTGTCTGTCCACACCTCTTCCAATTTTGACTCCTGCTTTCTAATGACCCTGTGATGTGAAGATGAGACTCTCACTGAGCTCTCCCAGTCATCGGGGACTTCCCTGTCCTACCTGGCTCAGCTTTCTCTATCAGAACTCACTTTATAGAGATATTCTCATTACCTTTCTGTGAGGTTTTCTTAATACACACTTCACGATTATTGTACATTAAGGAAGTTGCATAAAAATAGTTCTATATATTCAGAGTTTTCATCGTGTCATGGTTAGTAAATGACAAAAATTTTCTTTTTTACTAGTAGGAGTGTCTGCACAAAAATGTTGGAAAACTAATTATGTTGTGTATACTTTGTAAAGCACTTTGAAAGAATTCAGAAAATGCTTAAGGACTGACATATTCAGGCAGAATCTTCCTTATCAGAAAAAAATATTAATTTCTTCATTAACCATCTTTTAACTTAAAAGAATGAAAATCAAAATGTTACAAAATGAAGCATAATCTTTTAATATGAGAGAAGACAGGTTTATGTGTCTGTAAGTGGGATAATTGTGACAGGTACAATTACCACGTAGTCAGTCTTCACTTGGAAAGTTTGTGACTGATCAGGGAATCAAAATAT
Organism: Neomorphus geoffroyi; assembly: GCA_033558235.1. Classification (NCBI taxonomy): domain Eukaryota; kingdom Metazoa; phylum Chordata; class Aves; order Cuculiformes; family Neomorphidae; genus Neomorphus; species Neomorphus geoffroyi. The sequence goes on from JAUMJM010000026.1 coordinate 18,322,173, forward strand.
TCTCTGACTCCAATAGAGGGCGGTAGGAAATCTCAAGGCTGATGTGCCTTGTCCTCATCAGTATCAGAGAAATCTGGTAGTATCTGAACTGAAAGCCAGATAGCCTAACTGAGGAAACTGCCAGATTTTATGACGATTTTCTTCCTTGTGCTCATTTTTGTCCATCACTGAATCCAAAGAACTTATAACTAAATCACCAGTGCTGCCACCTCAGAATGACAATGAAGCATCTGGAGTACATCCATCTTTAAATACAAGTTTTCAAGCACTGTCAAACTCAGAATCCATGTACAAAGAGTTATTTACACTGGTGCAGACTCTGCATAAGATTGCCTATGTTTCACAATATCAAGGTAGTGTTTTAAGAATGGAAATACAATTTTGCAGGATCCAACTAATCTACCTTGTTTAACCTTTCTACAAGAACAAAAATAGATTGCATGGGGAAGTGATGAGTCCTAGGTCCTTGTTTGTCATGGAAGAGTTAAAATGCAGCCCACATTATGCCTTTCTGATATGAAAGGGAAGGTGCAGTGTAGTCCATCAACAGGCTGTAAAAATTCTCTATAAGAAGATGAGGAAATGTTTCTTTCTTTTTGTAGCATCTGTGTAATTCATCGGGCCAAAGTCTTTCACTCTGGCTGTAGGAGAACAGGATGGGGCTGATTGATATAAATAATTTCTTTTGCATCATATACAGTTTAAAAAGTATATCTACAGTACCACTGGTATAAATCTGGTCCAATACAATGAGTTTTCTCACAACCTAATCTTGGTTACAATTTTAAAGCAATTCCAGTGCTGGCAGTAGTAATAAAATTAAAGACAAAATGGAATCTCAGAGATTTCCGTCTTCCATCTGAGTCTTTAGGGAATTATTCTCTTCCTGGCTTGTCTTTGTATGTTCAGAGGGATGCCCCTGTAGAGTCTGTATTTAGGTGATTGTTAAATATCAGTCTAACATGCAAAAAGAGCATGTGGGATGGAATACAGAAGTACTGGCCACCTCCGTCTGAGCTAAATAATATTGTCTGCCACTGTATAATACTATTAAAGCTAATATGATATGTAAAACAGAGCAATAATTAATTATGCAGATATACAAGTTTGTTCTATACAGAAGAGGGCAGTAGAACTGATAGCTGAAATTGAAGTAAACGTAGTTTGTGCATTAAACAACAGGATTGAAACATTACCTTTGTGTAGATGAGAACCTGAACATATCCTCAGGATCTAAACAACTTTGAACTTAAGACTTAGATCCTGTAGAAGCCTTATACTATGCTGAGACTGCAGAAAAGTTGGAGATGCCCATAAGGCAGAACTGCAATATCTGCAGGCAGTATTTGGATCCCTCTGTGTTACAGCACTGCTCAGTGTAGATGGCGTCATTAAGACATATATAAATGACTCATTTAATTCTGACAGCTTCTTGTATCTTATAGTTAAGGAAATAGATGAGCTATCTGGAGATACCAAATGAAGAGATTGTTTCATTGTTTCAGTAACACTTCACACCAGATGGAGGAAGTTTATGAAGAGCTTTATCTGGTAACAGTATGTTGAAAGATATGATACTTCAGGTGATTTAAAAAGAAAAGATTAGACTAAGCTATAAATCTCTTCTGAAACAAATATGCTGCTTTTTCTCCTTTAGAATATGGATGCAGGCTGTGAGTGTGCAGGAGTGTCTTAATTAGTTTTGCGGAGTTGTATCTGTGAACTCTAATGTTTTCCATTTCATATAGCAACGTGTGTACAGACTTCTTTTGAACAGAAAACATTGGGGGTTTAATGTTCTTTAAAAGTGGGAGGCTTTAATTACTTACCAACTATTTCTGGAATCTTGGATGGATATTCTTTCTAGGTATTAGAAGATGTGATGGAAGGAAAAATGAGTAAATCATCTGTGAATACAATTTTTTAGGAGAGAAGTTTCTATAACAAAATATGTATAGTAAAATTAGAGTTTTAAATGGTGTGCTAGTTCCTTGTGGCCAGAGGCCTGATCTTGCCAGTTGCCACGTGCCACTGAGAGTTGCGTGTTGCCATGAACTTTCATTCACATTCTGATTTAAGCAGTCAGTGCCGCTAGTGAAAGCAGGAATTGGAGGAGAAGCTTGATGACTCCTCAATTTAAAGGGAGAAAAAAAAGAATTTTGCTTAGAACTGAAAACAATGCAATACCAGTAAAGACTGGTTTTAGTCAAAGACAGTTGGCGCCCATCCATTTTCTGGTTTTCTTTTCATAAAGGTGTTTCCCTGTTCTGTCACCAAAGAGTTTTAATCAGCATCCAATAGCACCAAGTCTCTTCCCTTTCTTGCCAACCAAGCAATAATAAATATCTCCAGGCTTTCAAGGAAAAAAACAAGCAAACAAATAACAGAGAATTAATAAACTCCCATTTCTCATATTTTTCGTGTTAGTAGAGAAAACACTAAAGAGGTTTCAAGACATGGTTGGTACTGATCAAGCATTCCGTTGTTAATTCTACGAACTGTCTAATATAGTTTATAGGGAAGGAAAAATCAAACACAGGCAAGTGAAGGTGTGCTGTGCTGACAGAGTAGAGGAGTGAATTGCTGAAGAAAAAGTGGTAATTTAAAAATTGCTTCCATCCCCAAAATGTTTCTGTGTGAGTGAAGTCCTAACAGCAACTTGAGACTCTTTTTCTGGAAATACTAGAAACTTCAGTATTTAATATTGCATCTTCATAAATAGGATTAGAATTGACATAGTGCTGAAAGATTAAGATATCTTCTTGGAATAATGAATAAGAACAAAGAGGAGTGGGGAAAGTGGTTTCATGCTCAGAAGCTTCACTACAGAAAATCAGAAGCTGACTAATATTTAAGGAAAAAGTCTTATAAACCATACCTCATTATCTTCATACTAGTTTTGTTGGCAATTATGTTTTTGTCATGCAGTAAGTATATTTTTCTCAGGTAGAAGTGGCTTTTATGATGTTTTGTAAATTGTTAAAATTTCGAGCTTTATTGGAGCAGAAATATATTATGCTGTGGTGCACCCAAGTTTTACGTGCTACTGTGCACTTCTTCGGAGGTTTAACTGCAGCCGATTGATGCACACCTTATCACAGTGTGCTGCTACAGTATAACTAGCTAGAGGCCTGCCAGACTAGTCTGCATAGACTGATATTAAGTCTTCTATTAAGTGAGGCAGACTGGATTGCTGATTTTGGAATTGGTGATGGATGAAAAAGGCATACAGAGATGACATTGCTCTAAATTTGTAAAACTGACATTAGGGAGTTTTTCTCTGCAATGTTATAGTAATGGGTATTTCTCAAAGAAAGAGGGAAGAAAAGATTAGATTTGGTGCCTACGTGTTGAGGGAGGTGGAAAAGAAGAAATAACCACAGCTGAAGTTCGAATTAAAGTTTCAGAAGGTGCTAAAAATGTTGAAACAAAACCAGAATACTTCTTCACCTCAAATTCATCACCAAGGACAAAAGGATGGTTTTATAATTGAAAGTGTCAGCTCTACAGTGCCTGTCACTTTATCTGTCTGCAATATGCTATACACATTTATATTGATGTATAAGTAATAATAATAATTTTGTGCTTGAGGCAAAAGATATGGATTTAGACAATCCTTTTCATGCCTATCTTTGACACAGTTTTTTTGTGTGGTCCACGGACAAGTCAGATTTCTGCACTTCATTGTCATCTCCTACAAAATGGGAATAATACTGTTTCGTTTCAAGGGATTTTTAGTTACTATGTCAGCATTGTCAAATTGTTGTGAGAGTCCAAGCTAAAGATGGCCCAACTGCAAAGCATTGCATTTGCACCCAGATCGTCCCAGGGAAAACTTCAGTTTCTAAAGCTGCCATCAGGTGCTGACTCTTACTTAGGGTCTGTGTTTAATCACCAAAGCCTCAGACTTGTTCTGTTAACATATTTTACTCATATGAAAGTTACAACTGAAAGTTCAAAAAGTAGGTATTGTGTAACAGATTACGGGGATGCGGAGGACATCTGTCCCACTTAGTGAACAGGCCTTGGAACAGATGTCTCAAATTTCTTCAAATCCAGAACATGCTGTCCATTTTTCAATAATAAACAGATTTTTTTCTTTTTGTCACTGAGCACCAAAGTATTATCTTTAATGCATAAAATATGTAAATTCTTAAAGCATCATTTTGCTCTTTAGTGAGTTTAGATATTACAAAACAGTTTAATTATAAAAACAGACAGACCTAGTCCTGGGACCTGTGCAGCTAGAAATAAATGTGCAATCAAAACTGCAATTACCTGCAGAATTTAGTGTAAACAGATCAGCAATCACATAACAAACACAGGCTAGTTTGCATTCTGATATGAATACAGTTAGATCCAAAGCAATTTTCCTTTATTTATCTTAGCTGCTCAGCATAAATAAAGCAAGGGCATTGAAGCAATTAGCATAATTAGAGTATCGTGGTCAGGCCCTGTGTGATTTCGAGAGACGTTTCACTTTAGAATTCTTTTTCCCGTACATGAGTTTCCCTGAGCCACTAAAATATCGCTTTGGGCATTTTTGTATTTCAAATTTGCAAGTTGTCAGTTTGAAAAACCCTTGACACACGGATGTGAAAGCATCTCGCAGACAACCACAGAAGGTATACCCTCAGCTTTTCATTACTAAGAAGCTGGGGAATTTCCTTTTTCAGCTCTTTCTCCTTCTTGACGTTTTAACCCTAGAAATGTCAGGTTTAATTATTTCAGGTGCCACCCAGTAGATCTAAGGGTTAAAAACAACCTGTTTCCCCGAAAGGTGCGACATTTATACAACTTCAGGGGTTTCACTTACAAAGAGAATTTCCAGCTTTTCCATGAGACCCTTCCCCAATCTTTTACTTGCTTGTCTCTGCTAGCAACAGTGGAAGAGCTTGGGTGGGCATAAGCGTTTTTACTTCCTCGGCAGCTAGAACCAGCTTTTTGCCAATGCTTCTACTGTTGTGATAACATTGGGAGAGCAGAACTGATACTAGACTGTGGGACATTGCTGGACGTTTGTAGGGCGAGTGCAGGGGAGGGAAAATACGGAGAACTTATATTTTTGGTTAGGAGACGTGTACTATGTCTTCTACCAGAAGGGCTGGGTGGTAGATATAAAGTACTTATCACGAAATACCCTTTGCAGTTACCAAGGCCAGCTGCAAGTATGGGAACAAATTGAATGTGAATAGGAAAAGAGAAGGACTTTATCTTGTCCTTTTTTTCCCTCCCATTTTTCTTCTTCATTAGTGAACATTTCAGTGAGAAAATAACAGAAGCTGTAGAAATCATAGTGGTTGTCTTTCATCTTTATAAATTGAAAGGGCATCTGCTATTTTCAGTAGAACATGAAGGATTTCTAGAACAGACTGTGACACAGTGGACTTCAAGAGCATGGGCTAGCTACAGACAGCCTGTATACTGCGCGATTAATTGTTAACTGTTGAGGACATTTTGATTATTAAATTATGTGTCCTATAATTTTTAAATTGTCTTTGTCAGTGCTTTGAAATCTCTGCCTCTTATGAAGGGAACTTGTGACCTCATTTATCGCATTCCTCTCCCTATTAGCACGTGGAATCAGAGGTACAAAAAAGGGGAATCTAAAAGGTAGAATCAGAGCATGAGCCATAGATTGAAGGACAAAGATATTTAGAGTACTCTGATCTGTTTTTGAAAGTTGTTGTTAAATGTAGAATTACAAAAAATAATGATAGGGTCTGGATAAGAACAGTTATGGAAGTGCTTTAATTGCAATATCTCTGAACCTTGCAGTATCAAAATACCACTTCTGTCCCTGTCCTTTCACACCCCTTCCATCGCTTCAAATGTATCCTACAGAGAATTAAACCCAGTCAGCTTTACATGTTTGTCATTCTTTCTCTTAAAGGATCCAAAAAGAAAAGAAAAACATGGATTAGGTTTATCCAGGCTAAAACATTATTGCTCAGATGGTAATAATCCTGGTAAATTAATGCCAATACTGTAGGGCCTACAGAGAATTTGAATAGCAAACACTCCTATAGTTTTGAAAAGAAAAAGCTTTAACTGCAGATATGTTCCCTCCTTCTGACTGCATTTATCTTGCTGATTAGTGATAATGGAAAACCTAGCAACAGTTTGCCACAGAATACTGGAAACCCTCCAGGCAAGCATTAGTAGAAGCAATAACCCCTCAAAATAACATAGGTGAGTCTGTGTATGAGTCAAGGGGCAGTATGGGGACACTGAAAAAAATTAAAGCTTAATAGTTAAAGACACTAAAATAAGTCTCTTAATGATAGGGATAAAGCAGCATGACATCTTTAAACTGAGCTGCTAGATGAGTTTATTTATTCTTTCTTAAAAGTAATTTGCAAAATGTTAGGAGTTATTTGAATGCAGAAGCAGTACCTTAAATATTTTTTTAATCTGTCAAAGACAGTGAGTCTTTATGAGTGAGTATACTTTGATTTCTCTCTTTTTATTCCATATATGTGTCTGTGTTATGTGTATATATAAAAGTGAGGCAGCAGATGAATGGGTTATTAGTTAGGGAACAGTAAGTTTTCCTTCATGTACTGTTTAGTATCTGTCTTTTCTATTGGAAACTATTGTGGTGAAAAGGGTGAGATTCTCCTCTCTGCAGCAAGCCAACACAAGATCTGCATGGTCTTCAAGTGCGAGTCCTTCTCTGTTGTCATGTTTTCAGTGGATTCTGATTTTTTATGTCTTTTCCTTTGGTGTTTCTGTAAGTCTTGTTTCTTGGGATTTTTTGGTGTGTATGGCATACGTATTGCTATATTGCATCAGACTTACTTGGTGTCTTGTCCACCAAATAGCCAGTAGTAAATCCTTTGCAGGAAGTGCAGGAAACTTCAGAATAGGTAGAGTTGAGTTAATCTGTCCCATGTTAAATTTTCTCCAAAGTCTTTATAGTCAAAGATTATCTTAAATCCCAGAACATAAGGTTAACATTGCTCACAAAAATTGGCTGTCCTGCTTACTCCCAAAGGCACTCACTCCTTCATACTCACTATGTGTGAATGCATAGCTCTAAATAAAGAAGTTGTGGGAGGGTTGAATTGAGTGGATAACACTTCTGAATATCCCTGTTCTGACAGTTTACCACAAGGAAAATGAATGTTGGAAATAGCGAAGGCTTATAATTTAAGGCACTTTAAAAAATTTGACCAGCTTCTGTAAAGATATGCTTGTGTCCACTGAGCAGAACGTGTTATCTAGGCTCCTATAAAAAACGTATTTCAGATTATATCGTTTGTTGTAGTCAGCGCTTTCGCTGTCCAATATTTTGCCTTTTGGTGTAACTGTGACAGGAAATGTGAAGACATGGCTGGAGTGTACCAGAGGGCTAGCTCCAGAAGACTTAGCTGCTGATGGCTGCCCATAGATTAAATAGGTAACAAGATGAAAAGTTGATTTTTAGCACCTCCTTACCACAGAAAGCTTCAATTCACTAGTTCTTTTTCAGTGCTTAACTAGTACAGATTGTTTTCTTTTGTAGTGCCCTGTCAACGTAATAACACAAGCGGTCATTTAGTAATTCTTCCTCACTCGAATCTCCAGCATTGCTCCTCAGTTTCTAGTAGCTTGTATAGTATGTAGCAGCACCTCTTCTCTTGGGATTAAGTTAACGTGGTCATATTATGCCCGCTCTCCATTATCCTCATTTGATCCCTTAAAAGTGGAAGATTGATTTTAACTTGGCCCTCCTGCTTTTAAATCCCTTAATACTGTATACTCTGGATGCATCTGAGACCTCCTGTTTGACCCTCATCCTTTTGGGTATTCAGGCTGTGATACCATTTGCCTTCTAGGGTAGTATCCATCATCACTCACACATTACTTTGGCAGGTGAATTGTGGTTTTACTCTTTATTCCTGAAGGTAAGGAACTTGCTCCCTCTTGACTCTGTAATCGTAACATCCACAAGTGTTTTCCTCTTCCAGATGAACTTAAGCTGGTTTATCTGGAACATTTTCCATTCTTACAGTCAGGAATATCTGACTCTATGAGGATAGCTAATGGATTTTAATTAGGACTCATGTCAAGGCCTCTCAGTATTATTTTCAGTATTCAATGTGTAGTGGAATCCCCTAGCATGCAAAATGAAGAGGCCAAAGTTCATTAATAAATCAGGACATCAGATACCTAAAATGTTAACTATGTACCTACATGCTGTAATGGGCCTGGTTTGTATAGGTGTTGAATGTCTGTAGTTTTGGCTGAAATTCACGAGTCCTGACCGTGTATAGCATCTCTAGAATATCACCCAGTTCCATATGAGAACAAATTTAAATCTCACTGTATTGCAGCACTGATATGGTAGAACTTCATTTTTTTTTCTGTTGTCCACACTGAAAGTAATGGGTATGGATTATTTACCTAACTGAAATAAAAAAGTAGGTGTATATCAGAGACCCTTATGGCCTTTAAATTATTTTTGCTGTCATTGTTGGACTTCTGGGCATTTAATAGTCCTGTTGTTACAAAACTTTAGCCTGCCCTTCAGTCTTACATACCCTGGTTTGTACTTCCTTTCTTTGGTTATCCAATTATACCTGCAAAATTAGGATCCTTATCTAGTAAAGCTAATTGTTGTATTCAACATCGATCAGCGAAAATAATGATGTGGGCACTGTTAGGGGCTACATCTTCTCTCTTATTCTACAACCTCACAAGGTTATTTTGGAAATAAATTAATGTTTATGAAGCTCTCAGATGCTGTAGTGATCAACCTCATAGAAAAATCCACGAGGAAGCTTATAATTCTGTCTTCAGAGCATGATTTGCATTGAACACAGTAAATAAGACCTAGGCCCACACATTGAACACTGAAGAGAAAAAATATCAAATAGCTGTTCATTAAGGCAGCATTATCTATCACATGCAATAAATGAGGCAGGAATTCCAGTGGAATGGGGTTTTGCTTTGTAGTGCTTAACTTTGCAATCTTAATACTTTTTTTATTGTTCTGGATGTAGTTTCTTATGGTCTATTGATGAAAATGGAAAAGTCAGAAAGATGGTGTCTTGCTGAAACCAACATAGTTCATACATAGTTTTAAGTCAGTTACATTTATTTTTGCTATTTGAACTAAAGGATTAACTAAAAGAAACTATTCTATTTCCTTTGTGTGCTCCTGCATGAGGGGAGGAGAAGGCTGGATATTAAAAAAAGTTCTTCACTGACTGGTTGGACAAGCACTGGAACAAGCTCCCCAGGGTCATGGCCCCAAGCCTGTCAGTATTCTAGAGGCATTTTGACAACTTCCTTAGAAATCTGGTTTAACTTCTGGGTTACCCTGTGAGGAGTCAGGAGCTGAACTTGATGATCCTCATGAGTCCCTTCCAGCTCAGGATATTCTATGATCCTATGATTTGCCAATGACCTTCCCAGCTTTACTGATAGCAGAGGAGTGGTGCAAATCAGAATCTGTGGGAGCCATTCCAATTTCTGGAAGGAAATTTGCTCTAGTGGGAAAACACCTCTTAGTTCTATTTCGTGGTATCTAAATAGTCTAGCCTGTTTCCTCTAGTCTTTTCTCCCATTTCCATTACTTGTCTTCTCAGTGTCTCCCACCTGCTTGCTCAGCCTGTCAGTATTTCCCACCAGCTCTATTTCCAATGTCTTTACCACCCATGTTCCTCTATATGCATCATAGCTATTTTACAGATCTAGCTCCATTTTCTTAACTCCTTCCTTGCCATGTTGGTTCGTACCAAAGCAGACTCAGAACCCTCTAAATTTACACCAGGTGATTTGAATTTCTTTTCTCAGATTATGAAAGTAGCTCATATCTTCCTCGTTTTTTGATTAGAGTCCCAGAGTCATCTCTATACTTATTCTTAATCCCAGTGTCTTCCCCTTAATCAAGTGACTGTTCCCTGTCAGTCCTCTTCAGTTCTCTGCCTGATTCTCTTTCTTCATACAGAAAGCCTGGTTCATAGATCTTTCATATTCATACAAGGCAACTTTCTCCTCCAGGCTACCGGATAGACCACTGGAAGACATATGATTGGGCAACTGCCAGTTGCTATTTCTGATCGTGACATACCACTGACCTCATGCAATTTAGACATGCAACTGCAAGCTCTGGTCAGGTACCAGCAATCCCTACCAGTACTTCTGTTTGGTTTAAATGGAATCATTAAGATTTTTTTGGTAGCTGTCCTCTAGTGAATTTCTGCAAGGCATGTGTAAATTGGAGTTTTATTCAAAGATTCAAAACTTGGTTAAATGAGAGCAGGTTTGAACAGAACAGTCTAAAGATCAGATTATTTTCACATGGGCAAGGCAAAAGTGTCCATACAACACTTTTGAGAACAGCTTAACCAATTTGACTGAGTTGTCTCAGAAATTCAGCCTGCAACTGACCCCATAGAAATTACAAAACTAAGATCTTGTTTGCAGAACTCCATAAATGCACAGAATGTAAAATCTCTTGGATTTTAAAAAAAGAATTTGTACTTTTAGTCTATGTTATGCTTCACAGTAATCTGTTCCAAAATTAGCTTCCTTTTCTAGTTGATCTTAGTACTTACAAAGATACTACAATGTCAGTTAGCATCACCAACAGAGAAGATGAGAAAAAGAAAAATCTTCTCTTCAACTCACGTTCCATACATTACGTGAGGATTGTTTCCTGGCAATTAATGAAGCCTGATTGCTGGAAAAAAACCAGTCCCATAACTTGCCCACTAGTGTTTTCAGAGACTCAATAGCATATATATCTTGTGTACAATGACCGGTTGTCCTTCCAAAATCACATTAAATTTATTTAATTATATTAACATATTGATTTCTACTGTTCCCATTTCATTCTTATAAGCCAGGTGAGCAGGTTGAATCCATTTTAGGGAAACATGTAGTCTTCATCGCATACATTACCTGTGAAAGTGTTGGTTAACAAATTGTGCGGCAATCTCAGAAGCAGATGGGGATCCTCAATACTAATTCTTCTTCGAATTGCACTAGTTTTTCCCTGACTAACTAATTTCCTTATATTGTTGTCAATCCTGATATCCACAAGAGTAACTGACTAAAACCAGGAGTCTTACATCCATTTAGTTCTATGGAATGTTTATATACCTACCTAACAGTCTGAAATAATATTTATTACTGAAACTAATTTTAGTAAATTTCCACAAATAGTATGCACTAAGTTTCTGATCAGGGTGGAGCATCAGGCTCACTTTAGTAGCAAATAATAAATATTACATGCTGGATGAGTGGTAGAAAAAGGAAGTGTATAAAGGCAGTCACTGGGACGTTCATTTTGTACCACTTGGCAAGTCTATGGATCCTAGATCGCACCACCAGAGACAGATGTGGGTATAGACAAATGTAGACACATGGGGTTTGGCCTTTGTCACTACAAAAAGATTTCTAGAAGAAAAAAAAAAGTAGGTATTCTGGTATAAATTTTGGAAGTTCTAAGTTAAACATGAGGTGTTTGGCTGATTGGTCAATTTTAGAGTTGAATAACAGTGTACACTCATGATGCATTGACATTTTTACATTCTATGACATTTTAGATATTGCATCCTCAAGAATGAGAAAGAGTCATGTAGAGAGCTAGTACGGTAACTGAATATCTTTTTCAAGGCTATGTCTTGGACTGCCAACTTGGGACAGATTCACACAGCTAGAAATTTTGGACAATAATTTTTTACATACTGTAGAAAGTCTGAAGCAATTTCTAAGAGAAAGAACAAAATGTTCTGCAGGTATGTCCAGGAGTAGTTTCTTACAGTAAGATAATGTGGGAAAATTTATCATTTTGTGCAATCTAGCATTTTCTAGAGGCTATATCCATCATTGTAAACAAAAGGTAAAAGTTATCCCCCGCAGGAAAAGGTTAGTAATGTAAAAAGTTGAGAAAAAGATCCTTCAGAGAAAAAGAAATACTCCTTCATCTGTGCTTCATTTCAGACACTGATCAACTGGTGTATGTCCTTACTTGTGCCTTTGCCATGTAAGCTGCTCTGGAAAGGATATTACTTGTTATTTTTCTGGCACTTTTTGGAACACCAAATAATTTCTAGATAGTATACCTGTATATTCAAACAGTAGTCTGCAATAGGTTGACATTCATTCTAAGAAATTATTTACTGGAAGTACAGCTTAGTGGTTTTCTCCTGCTTTTTCTTCTATCTTCTCCTCTTACACGCATTCTATTTTATCTTGCGTATTTTCAGTCTTTCTGTTCTGTTTTCAGTGGTTGTTGGCCTGTCTTTCCGTCCTTTTTTCCCCATTGCTTACTTTATAGTCATTATATTTTCCATCGTGCTTTCAGTATCTTCAAGAGAGCTTTATCTTGTTCCTCCTACTGTGTTCTCCACTCTCTATTTTCTCTTTATTTTTGTTAATTTTTTTTTGTTAGACCTTCAAATCTCCCTCCTTTCAGTCCCTTAAATCCATCAAATTCATCTCCTTCTAGCACATTCTGGAACCCACTCCAAGGTTTTCTCTCTTTGATTCATGGAAAATTCTCTGTATCCTGAAGGTGGCAAGAAGGACACAGAGCTGTGAGCTTGTTCGGGCACTGCTGTACCTCAAAATTGGTGAATATTCTGAGTTAGTGGAGGAGATGCTAAACAAACAGCTAGTTCAGGAAAACAACCTAATCTGACTTTAACATGTTAAAATTCCATTAATTTCCAAAAATCGTTAAAAAGTTAAAATAAAAAGGAAAAAAGGAGAGAAGAACAGTGAGTGTATAATCTCACACTTGAAATGGATTTTGTATTTTAATTCTAAGACCTACACTGTGATCCTATAGCTAATGTCATAACTTAATTGGAAACATTTGTGGAACAATTTTGGTTCTGTTAAGTTAAATTTTAGTACACATTTCTGGTGCATGTTTGAGTACCATTTCTCTTCTTTGAAGAATAAAAATAACCTCAAAACTCTTATAAAGGAGCTCTAAGAAGTAAATAAAAGTAGCACCCAGGTAATCACATTTTCTTATTATTCTCTGGCCATTGCAATACAACATTGATTTTAGGACCAGAATTTACAAACACCTCGAGATCATGCTTTGAAAAATAACATTCTATTTCAGTTCAGTGTGCTGGAGTTTGAAAACCTGTTTGTTCCATTTCTGTAAATGTGCAAAACTTTCATGATAACTGTCAAGGGGAACCTTGGCCACTGTATCATGCAAGACTTAATCTTTCCTCTTTTTAATATAAGTGTTTGTATGTGCATAAAATCTGTTGACTGTGAACTGAGGTAATGTGCCTTTCCTGAATCTACAGACATTTTTTATGTCATTGCACTTGCTCTTATATGTTCCTAGTATTTGGGTAGTGAAAGATACAGCATTCCTCTTCAGGAATGACCTGTAAAGGAACATTACTAATACTCTAATGCAAAGGCAGGTAGTGGAGTGACTTTCCAGAAAGGCCAAACCAAATAAGCATGTGTGTGCTAGAAGAGATATACACATTTTTCCTTCTTTTTTCTTCTGATCATCTGGGTGTGACTGAGCACAGTATTGTCTGGTTGACTAGACAAGCAGAAACCAGTGCTGTGAAATCATCTGGAAACAGAGGCTTGACAATCAGATAAGAGAGCCTCATCATCTTATCTGGTGTTAGCAGAAATAATGGGTCCAAAATAGCAGCTAAGTAGAAATCCCACCATTTTTCTTCTTAGTAGGACAAATACTAAAGCATCCACTGACTTTGGTGGTGTTCTACAGCCTACCTCTGGTGCCAATATTTGTATTACTCTCAGTTGAGACATTTTCATACACATCTGCAGATATATGTGTGTTTGCATGCATGTAGTCGTCCTGCATCAGATAAAAGTGAGTGCCATCTCACTAATGAAAAATCAAGCAGTTTCATTTTTTTATGGCCTCTAAATATGTGTTGCAGGAAGGGCCTGTATCTTTGTTTTTAAAGAAAGAAAACAATCACAGATTTTCTTTTGATATGTGAACAGATACTTATAGGTTATACTCTTTGATATGATCCTTGGAGCATCAGTTTTAAATCCCCGTTAACGTTAACAGGAATTGCTTGTGCCTCAGCCAAAAAAAAATACTTTGTATCATTTTTTTCCCCCCTCTCAATTATTTTAAAAAACTCCTCGAACCCCTACGTTGTATATTTGGTTATATATCCTTGCAGACTCTCTAAACCACACTGATCTCAGGGTAATTTAAAAGGGCTGACGTTGTCCATGACCATGTTACCTATGAAGGAAACTTAAGGCACGTAAATGTTCAATAGCAGCTCCCTTAATGAACAAAGTAATGAAGAAGGGCTCTTCTAGTCCTCTGACATCAGACTTTAAGCGTTCCAGAAAGCTACAGTGACCAGGGTCTCTTAACACTGGCTTTTCTGGTAGCATTTTTAGAACTTCTGAGGTAATTTGTGCAAAACAAAAGAACTTAGAAGAACATAAGCAGTTCAAAATAGTAATTCCAGTTATTTATATTAATTTTCACCAGCCCTCTGGCTCAGATAAAATGGAAGTTTAAGTATCAGCCTTACCGATCAGATTTAAATAGTTTTAAATTTTTTAAGATGCATTGAGTAGTCACTTCTTTATATTCTGTGGCAGGCCAAGCTCACACTTTTTTGTTCCCTGTGGTGCAAAACAGATCTTGGATTGGCAGCCTGAAAAAGATGGTCTGCTGCTGAACTTTGTGAAATAGACGTCTTAGTGTCAGGTGTCCCAATCTTGACCTGAAGAAAAGGATAAGCTTCATGTAAATTCTTCACTAGTGTTTTCATGGTGATAACCAATAAGGTTGCAATTGTAATTGGGATAAGTGTTTGCTGGAATCACATTACCAAGGCCAAACAACAACTACAGGGAGGTGACAAACCTGCAGCATCCTCTAGGTGAGAAATGAATGCCTGTATGCAGTTAAGAAAGTATTTTTAAATGGCACATTGCTTTTAGGAAGAAGGTAACTGCAGTGGGACCAATTGTTGATGTAGATCTTAATTACAGTGCCTTGAAAAGACAGGCCTTGGAAAGCAGTGTTTACTTAAATACTATAGCTGGGCATACACTGAAAGCCTTAATGGGGCAAGTTAGTGGAATCCATTTTAAGGATTTTGTTCAAATTCAAAATGTTGTTTTTCAGAAATTGATATTTCTGTTTAAACTCAAGTACACTTGCCTGCTCTCACACTCAGACATGCACGCACATATTTCGTATTTTTTCTCGGAATGCTATGTGAGCCGTTCATTATTGACTTGTTCCTTCTCTTTGAAAGAATATCTGCCCACACGGTTAAAAACAATTCTCTGTAGGTTTCATCATCCTCATGTAGAAGTGCGTGGGTGAGGAGTATTTAGCCCTGTTGTAAACTCAAGGAAATAGCTATCAATTCCCTCACTGCTGGAAACAGAATCAGGAAAAGTATCAAAATGAAAGGGAAAATGAGAGTTTCCAACTTTAGAGAGACAAAGGAATGTGGTGAATTGCCAATACTGTTGATATTTGTGCTGTTTCTCCCATCTTCCATATTGAGCATGATTTGCGTCCATTTGGCAGCGACTTCAGCTGATCATGCTGCTTGCTAACAACTATTGTAGCTGGGCTCCAAGTTGTGCTGAGACTAAATACTGTTACTGGAAATGGAAACATAGCTTTCAGACCTCTTTGCACACATCAAATTCCCCAAGGATAGCCCATGTATTCCTTTAAAATGCCGTGTTGCAAATAACGTAAAGCAAATTGTTAGCGTGCATTGTGGTAAAGGAGAATGTTTCTTCCAAGTAGTTGCCCCTCCCCACTTCACATTGGTCTTTCTCACAAGTCTCTTTCTCAGCATATGAGTGTGGCAGAATATGGGCTTATTGGGCTTGTTGTTTCCTGTAGTGTTCCCACAAACATGTTTTTAAATCCTGGAATTTGGGTCAGTGGCCAGGAAGTTGCATATATTTGTGTAATACATGTCACTTCTTTCCATCTACACTTACCAATCTTTTTCTCCAGAGTGAAACTCATCCAGCGTTTTGTGTTTGCTATAAATACACATCTCAGCTGTATTTCTATCCTTTGTGTCAACATTTAAAATTCCCTTGTTCTATGTTTAGCTTGAATAATTACCAAAGCATTTGCAATTAGAACTCTAGGATATGACCTCACACTGATTTATTCCTTCATTTCTTTCTGTATTTAATACATTGCAGATACTGAAAATACCAAATCTTTGTCCTTTTATTTTGATGTTTATCAGTAATGGAAACATTCCAAAACAATCAGCCAAATACCTATGCTTTGTTCATTTATTGCCTTCTCTGAAGATAAATTGACTGTACTCAACTCTCTTCAGCATTTTTCTTCACCTAGATATTATTGCCTTGTGCAGCCACCCCAAGGTGACTGTTATCACTTAATTAAATCCTTGCACGCTGGGAAGAAAAAACAACATTGTTCGTTCATAACCCCAAGGAGGGTTGTTTTTTTTTTTTCTTTAAGCCACTAAGCTTTTTCCCCGTTTTATTAACTTATTCCTGGCTACAACAAGACATACTTTGTTGATGAGCAAAAGGTTGTATTAGCTTTTTATTTTCTGGGTAAACTTATCTTTTCTCAGGGAAAAAAATGCGGGCATTACAACAAAGAAAAAAAATGGGATCTCTCCAAACCCTGCAATTCTAGTAAAGGTCTGTGTAAACATCAAGCTGGTAAAGAGAAACAGGGGAGTAGCAGGAAGGAAATGAGAAAATAAAATGCAAACATAAAATTGGAACAAGACAAAAAAAGTAAGATGACGTGTATATACACAGAGAAAGTACTGCAGTGCTAAGGGAAAATTGGCATAAGGAATAGCATTTTTGAAAAGAAAAATATATCAGGGCTCTTTATGTTACTGTCTAGGGCAACATCTTTTTATTAGCCTCTTGGTTAATGTCCTCTCGTTGTCTATTGATTTTAGACTACATAACACCGTGCTCTTGCTTTTACCTTTGCATTTTTTTTCCATAGTGCACAATCCTACTTGAAAACTGTAAGAGGAAATATTGCAGATGAGCCATTCATTGAATATGTGAGAACTGTGATTTGCTTTTATGTTGTTTTAAGCACAGTACTTCACACAAGAAAGTTCACTTGAAGCAGTGACTTGCCAGAATATGTACAATGGCTTAGCTGCCTTTTGGCTCGTTTCTACTCCATTAAACAAAGGACCAGAAAATAGGTTTATCTGCTCTAAAATTTGGGCTCAAACAACCATATGTATTTGCTCATGGTGCTAAATCATTTTGCCACCTGCTGTGTTCAACAAGCATTTACAAATAGTAAATGCTATTTAAAGCTGTAATATTTGCAAGAGCAGTTTATGCTGTGATATCATTTGTACAAGAAGCATAACATTTTAGTGTGTAATAGGAAAGAGCTTTTAAGTAGCTGGATAATTGTGATTTTTTAAAATTATTACCCGTAATGTATAGACTGTAATTATTGTAGATCATAGACAGTAGTATACATTTGTATGTGAACCAAAAAACATTACTAGATTTGTACAGATTTGCTCCAAATCCAGCATGTCTGTCATACATGTTAGTAGTTAGTCGATGGAAATGCCCTGCTCACAATAAAGTTTCAGCCTAAATTCTGGGATTTCTTTTTTGTTCTGTGCAGTTACGTTCTTTTTTGTAGTTTTCTGAATCAAATAATTAATTTTACAGTGTTTATGCAGCTTAGATTTATCTTTCTTAACGATAGCAAAAGTCTTTCATTTTACCTTCGTAGATTCTAGGAAAGCTGCCCAATCTGTATGCAATGGATCTGCCATCCGCAGTGCTTTTTAACCTGTACTCTGTGCTTTTATCTAATCTCTTTTGGCATTGAGGCCTGTGGACTATCTATAGATCTATCTGCACATCTTAATGAACACATCACAAAGGTATCTGAAGCCTTTTTTATTTTGAATAAAGGCAATAGCAAATATATGAGTTATCAAAATTTTAAGTTTGGTTTGGTTTCAGATCAGGGCAAGTTTAGGAAACACTAATTCTGCACCGAATTAAGTTTTGGTGCTAGAAGAGTGAGACATCTCAGAAAGAGATAGTTTGGGCATCAGTAAGAGCTTTAGGAGTCAGCTGTAGGCAGAATTTGATATTTAAATTTGGGATACTGATTTCAAATAGCTGTACTAGTTATGTACTTTCAATCTACTTTCCAAAAGTGATTTTCTCACATTTTTCCTTTTCTTGTGCATGCCTAACTGGAAATTCTAGTTCTACTTTTGTTGTATTATATGATTTTTCATAAATAATTTTAATACTAGTTTGTGATATCAGTGGGTGGCATAGTGACTTCACTGCAGGACTGGGAAATGGCACAAGAAGCTTTTGAGGGAGAATTTTATTCCAGCAACATTTAGCTAGAGATATATAGCAAGATACATTACAGTTTCAAATCAGGATGGTTTAAGGTTTCATAGACGGTGAATGTCCATCTCTTAGGGTCAAAAAGCGTTCTGAATTTCTAAGCCATCTGGTGTGCTCATGTTATGTTCTGTTAAAACCATGATTTAGAAATAAAAACAGTTAGTCTTAAGTACCACAGCAGATCACCTCTAGGAAGTTCAATTGTAATCCTGCTAAGGATAGTACTAGGCTAAAAATACTGTTCGGATTTTAAACCCTAGTCAGAACTCCCAACAGTCTTCTCAAATGTGGAAAACATTTGGTTATATTTCTGTTGCAGTTAATGTGTGTGTGTGCGCGCTTCTGCTCTTTCCCATCTGGTTTCAAACCAAAATCAGGGAAGGACTGATAAAACACCATTTCTTTTTCACTATAGTGACTGAAAACAGATTGAAGAAATTCAGATAAATGTCGGAACTCGTTAAAGCATGACCACTTAAATTTATTTATTTAAAGTTGGAAGACTTGCTGCCAATTAAAATGGCAAATTTACATGCAGAAGTCTATCTGTGCTACTTTCTGTGTTGTGTGTCAGGCAGCACGTTCATTTGCGCATGGTAATAGAACAGAATCTGAACTGGAAAAACATTCACACAGCAGTATAAAAAGCACTGAAAGCATCTCATTGCCTATTTGATAGGGCAAGCGGTAATGTTTTTAAACTAAAAGACAGTAGATTTATCCTAGAGGTAAACAAGAAGTTTTTTACAATGAGGGTGGTGAAACACCAAACAGGTTGCTGGGACAGGTGGTGCATGCCCTTGAAACATTCGAGGTCAGGTTTCACAGGGTTCTGAGCAACCTGATGTAGTTGAAAATGTCCCTGCTCATTGTAGGGAGGTTGGACTAGACAACCTTTCCTTCCAACCCAATCCTTTCTATGATTCTATTATTCTATTTGATTCTGGCTCAATGTACTTTTCCAGTGGTTTAAGGAAAGGGAAGAAGACACAGAAGAAAAGAAGCTACTGGGACAAATAAAAAGATGTTTGAAGAAATTCTGGTTTATGCTTTATTTTTTACAAAAAGGTTGAAATTAAATTTGCACTAGAAGTTCTTTCGTTGATGCCCACATCAGAGAGAAGAGACATCAAATGCAACATTACAGGACCTCCAGGTAGCAGGAGCAAGAATTCAGAAGTGCACAGTAAAGATGCCCAGATAACTGACGACACCTGCCTGCAATTTAGACAACTGAGCAAACATGTAAGGTATTGTTTAGGGTCTAGAAGACGACATTGCTCAAGGCAGGAGACAAGTGCAGATATATGTGACTTTAATGGAGCAGAAAGAGGAAAAATACCACAATGGAAGAAGGGAAAGCTACTCTTATACAGTGTGTTCAAAGCATCATAGTTAGAAGAAATTAAAAGTGTTTCCTTGGTTTACTCTGGGTGGTTTTGCATAACAGGAAAATGGTGCTAACATTTGGCAAGAGGAGGAGTTTTCTTTCATCAGTTCCATAGATAAAGGCAGTTTTACCACATTCATGTTAGGGAGAAACTTTAACCTTCAGATCTGTTACAAATTGGGGTGAAATGGATAGTAACAGTGCAGAGCAATCATGTCAGTTCCTACCTGGGACATAGGATACAACATATGGATTGTTGACATGTGCAATAAATATCATTAGGGTTGGTGGTGTCAAGACTTATTTGGGGCTCTTTAGATAATGTGGCATGTGGATTATTGGCACAACCGACAGCTTCTGCACTCTGCAGTGTCAAGGAAATCTTGAGCACCTTTTGATGAGTGAGTTATTGATACTTTTTGCTGCAGCTGCTTCAGGGGACCCCTTAAAGGCACATCATGATATTGTGGCTGCACACTAGAACCCTGTGGTAAAAATACAGAGAAACATTTTCAGAGTTACTGTGAAACTGCCTTTAAAGGGAAAAAAACCACATTCTAGGTTGAAACCTTGTTTTTCTGGCTTCAGCTGATGCTGTATGGACAGATCATAACCCACTCACCCCTCCCCACCCTAGAAAATAAGATTTTATTATGGAAATACAAACAGACCCTTAATTATCACAGCAGTCAGCGGTGCCACTATAATATATTAGCTTGTATTTTAAAAAGAGTATAAACCTTTTTCACTGAAAGAGCTGCTCTGTGCTGTTGATATGCTTGAATTTATGCAATGAGCTAGTAAACAGCAAAATCCATACTTATCTTTACATACGCAGGCATTAAAGGTTAGCTCAGGGGAAAAAAAAACAAGGAAGCCAGGGAGGAAGGGAGAGAGAAAAACAGTATTTCCTCACAGGCTAGGATGAGATTAGAGTCCTGTTGGTGGCAGAGCTACATGCTGTCTTCTCACCTGGTCTCATATTCCAACTGTGAAACAGAAGTGGAAGGTCAACATAGCAGTGTTGTTTTGTAGTGGCGAACTGGGTTGGTTTCCTGAAATCATTCAGGACTTGATCTCCAGTTCCTGCAGGATAACTGATTTTCACACAACTGTGCATTCCCACTTCTGTGTGAAATGTACTTCTGGAGTGAAGCTGTAACCTCAAAACCCTTGAAGGAAGTACTGCAACCCAGCACCTTTACTGCCACCAACACCTTTACTGTGTAGAGTGCAGATATAGTGTATAATTACTTCAGGGGAAGATTTTGAAATATTTCTATTATTAGTGAAGTCTCTAACTTGTTTCAGGAAGTTAATTGATTGTTTCTCTGTTATTCCCACATATTTGCAGGACTCCCCTGTTGCCAGCTCTTAAATGCATAGACGAGTGAATGGAAACTGGTTCATGTATGGGTACCAGAATAGCACAGCATAGTTTTCTGTAGATTTCCATATTGTCTCCTATTGGCTTTTGTGTCTAAGACAATGCAACTTTACTGAAGCTTTTTTTAGTGTGTAAAGCATTTGTAAGGTCTCTGCTTTGCGATGTTTAATACTATGGGAACTCATAGACCAGCTTTTACTGTTGCAAATGCTCTCATCTCCACTATGAGTCTGTTTTCACCAAAACTGTAACAAATTCTTTGAGATCTCTGCCCACTGTCAAATCTAGTGCAAATGTTAGTAGAACAGGCGGACAAAGACACGCAGAATAGGGAAACTAATTTCAAAGGTAGAAAAATCATTTCACAATCCAGACCTCAAAGGGTTGTAGTTTTTGGGCACTTTTTCTTTTTCAATGCCCTTGTAAACCTAACATTTAGCATCTACCAGGTTCTGAATCATGCCAATTCAGATTCGTCTTGTTTCAGAGATAACAGGAGAAAGGGGTCAAGTGGCAATAACAGTTCTGGAGGCTTTTATGCACCAATCGTTAACTGGAAATGCAAACAGCTGCTTTAATTTAGTCCAACTGTATATAGATCCTAGAAGACTTCAGAGTGGACATCTGTGGAACGGCTCCACACTCCCATAGGTGGAGAAAGAACTGGTATAGCAAACAGATCTCCTCCATTAAAGTAAAGATTAATGACAGCTGGAGGAATTCTTAGATGATTAGGACCAGATCCTGTCTTTGCATTATAGCATGGGATAGGAGGCTAAAGATAAGAGCTCAGATGTATATTTTTTACCAAGTATCTGCCAAGGTTACAGTTAGAAACAGCACTGGATTGAATGAACTTTGGATTTGTTCTTAATATGCTGTGTACTTATTATCTCTATATTACATTGTCCATAAAGTATTCTCAACATGATGTTCTTTCAAGAGTATAAATGATATGTTAGACAAAGAACTCATGTCTATTTCTTATTCAATTCCATTTTGGTTGACTGTATTGCTGTCTAATAGATTAAACATGCTAAACATAAGTTCCTCATCCTGTTCTTACCTGAGCACGGCCTCTCTACATCATATGTATGAAATAGTATAATGCAAGTGAGAACATATGTACTCAGTTCTGAGCTAGAGGTCTAATTCTAGCAAGCCAATTGTCAGGATCAGTCACAGAGCATCTCAGTGCCTACTGAGTGCAGGTGTTCTTTTGGGTGCAATTAAGTTTATATCAGAAATTTTTCCCCATAATTTTTTTCCTTAGGTTTTTAGGAAAACAGACATTTAGATACCTTTATCTGTTTAGTTTCACATAGTGTCAGATTGTTCTGTTAAAAAGGAGGGCTGAACTTATTGGTGACTCCCCCCTTGGGGGCACAGAGGGACCAATATGCAGACCTGACCCATTGCAGAGGCAGGTCTGCTGTCTACCTGGGGCCTCAGTCGGGGATGTGACCAAGAAATTTCCTAAGCTGGTCAGATCCACAGATTACTATCCCCTAGTAGTTTTACAATTAGGAAATAGTGAAAGATCTACCAAAAACCTAAAGGCTATTAAAAAGGACTTTAAAGCTCTAGGACAAATGGTTAAGGATTCAGAAGCACAGGTGGTCTTCTCCTCTGTCATAGGGAATGATGAGAGAAGGAGCCAAGAATTAAATAAATGTCTGAGAACGTGGTGTGAAGAACAAACTTTGGGTTCTTCGATAATGAGTTGGCGGGCATGCCAGGCCTGCTGGCAGGTGATGGGGTGTACCTGACCCTCAAGGGCAGAAGGGCTCTCTCAAAGAAGCTTGTAGGGCTAATTAAGAGGGCTTTAAACTAGGTTGGAAGGGGGAGGGGAACAGCAGCCAAACTAATAGAATTAAATATGGGGATAACACCCCAGGACCTGAGGGGCATGGTAGCCTAGGATCTCCAACTAGATAAACAGTAAAAGAGAGGGTGACAACAGCTCATCTGAAGTGCATTTACAGTAATGCACGCAGCATGGGGAACAAACAGGAGGAGCTGGAAGCTGTGATTTGGCAGGGCGATTATGATATAATTGTCATCACGGAAACATGGTGGGACGACTCGCATGACTGGAGTGCTACCATGGATGGCTATAAGCTATTTAGGTGGGACAGACCAGGAAAGAGAGGTGATGGGGTTGCCCTGTATGTCAAAGAGTGTTTTGACTGTATAGAACTCAATAATAGTGATGATAAGGTGGAGTATTTATGGGTTAAACTCAGTGGTGTGAGTGGTAACCCAGATATTGTGGTGGGAGTTTGCTATCAGCCACCCAACCAGGATGAAGAGACTGATGAGCTCTTCTATAGACACCTAGGAGAAGTCTTGCAATTGCGTCCCATCGTTCTCGTGGGGGATTTCAACCTTTCGGATTTCTGCTGGAAGTAAAACACAGCAGAAAGGAAGCAATCTAGGAGGTTCATAGAGTGTGTGGATGGTAACTTCCTAAAACAACTGGTAAGTGAGTCGACTGGAGAGGGTGTACAACTGGACCTGCTGTTCGCGAACAGAGCGGGCCTTGTGGAAGAGGTGACGGCTGGAGGACACCTGTGACACAGTGATCACAAGGTGGTACAGTTCTCACTTTTTGGGGCAGTGAGGAAGGGCGTCAGTAGAACTGCCACCCTGGACTTCTGAAGGGCAGACTTTGAACTCTTCAGAAGGCTGCTTGATAAAGTCCACTGGGAGGTGGTTCTAAAGGACAAAGGGGTGCAAGAGGGCTGGATGCTCCTCAAGAAGGAAATCCTGGTGGCGCAAGAGCAAGCTATCCCCGTGTGCTGTAAAACGAGTCGGGGGGGAATAAAACCAGGTTGGCTGAGTAGGAAGCTTTGTAGTGATCTCAGGAAAAAGAAGAAAGTTTATGAGCTTTGGAAGAGGGGGCAGGCATCCCAGGAGGACTACAAGGGTGAGGTGAGATCATGCAGGGAGAAAATCAGAAGGGCGAAAGCCCAACTAGAACTTCAACTGGCCACTTTGGTCAAAGACAATAAAAAGAACTTCTTTAACTATATCAGCAGCAACAGGAGGACAGAGGAGACTCTCCCTCCCTTGCTGGGTGCAGAAGGGATAGTAGTGATGAGGAATGAGGACAAGGCAGAGGTGCTCAATGCTTTCTTTGCCTCGGTCTTTGACTCCAAGGAGGAATGCCCTAGGGATACTCAACCCCCTCAGCTGGAAGATAGTGTGACTGAAGCTCCAGCTGCTTGGGAGGACTTGGTTAGTGACCTGCTCGGCCAACTACGCATACACAAATCCATGGGGCCAGACGGGATCCATCCAAGGGTTTTAAGGGAGCTGGCAGAGTTCCTCGCCAAACCCCTTTCCCTCATCTACCAGCAGTCCTGGCTGACTGGGGAAGTGCCGCTTGACTGGAGACTGGTGAATGTTACATCCATTTACAAGAAGGGTCGGACGGAAGATCCGGGGAACTACAGGCCTGTCAGTCTGACCTCGGTACCGAGGAAGGCCATGGAGCAGATCACCTTGAGTGCTGTCATACAGCACACGTGGGACAACCGGGTGATCAGGCCCAGCCAACATGGGTTCACCAAAGGCAGGTCCTGCCAGACCAATCTGATCTCCTTCTATGACAAGGTTACCCGTTTAATGGATGAGGGAAAGGCTGTGGATGTGGTGTACCTGGACTTCCGTAAAGCCTTTGACACCGTTTCTCACAGTATCCTGCTGGAGAAACTGGCTGCCATTGGCGTGGACAGGCACACCCTCTGCTGGGTTAAAAACTGGCTGGATGGCCGAGCCCAAAGAGTTGTGGTAAATGGAAGTAAATCCAGTTGGAAGCCGGTCACAAGCAGTGTTCCCCAGGGTTCAGTGCTGGGTCCAGTCTTGTTCAAAATCTTTATCAACGATCTGGATGAAGGGATTGAGTGCACCCTTAGCAAGTTTGCAGATGACACCAAGCTGGGTGCAAGTGTGGATCTGCTTGAAGGAAGGGAGGCTCTGCAAAGGGATCTGGACAGGGTGGATCGATGGACTAAGACCAACGGGATGAGGTTTAACAAGGCCAAGTGCAGAGTCCTCCATTTGGGTCACAACAACCCCATTGCAGCGTTACAGGCTTGGGGCAGAGTGGCTGGAGAGCTGCCTGGCAGAGAAGGACCTGGGGGTGTTGGTTGACAGCCGGCTGAACATGAGCCAGCAGGGTGCCCAGGTGGCCAAGAGGACCAATGGCATCTTGGCCTGGATCAGACACAGCGTGGCCAGCAGGAGCAGGGAGGTGATTGTGCCCCTGTACTCAGCACTGGTGAGGCCGCACCTCGAGTGCTGGGTTCAGTTTTGGGCCCCTCACTACAGGAAGGACATTGAGGGGCTGGAGCGCATCCAGAAAAGGACAACGAGGCTGGTGAGGGAGCTGGAGAACAAGCCCTGTGAGGAAAGACTGAGGGAACTGGAGTTGTTTAGCTTGAAGAAGAGGAAGCTGAGGGGAGACCTCATCACTGTCTACAGCTACCTGAAAGGAGGTTGTGACGGGGTGGGTGCTGATCTCTTCTCACAAGTGACAGCAATAGGACGATAGGAAATGGCTGCAAGTTGTACCGGGGAGGTTTAGACTGGACATTAGGAAGAATTCCTTTACTGAAAAAATGGTCAGGGATTGGAACAGGCTGCCCAGGGAGGTGGTGAAGTCGCCATCCCTGGAAGTGTTTAAAAAATGGGTGGATGAGTTTCTTAAGGACATGGTTTAGTAGGGAGACAGGCACGGTTGGACTGGGTGATCTCAGAGGTCTCTTCCAACCTTGTGACTCTATTCTATGATAGTGTAGACTGAAAGACACATTAACCAAACATGCAGATATGCAGTGAATATAAGATCAATTTGAATGGAGCTGAAATATTCAGACAAAACCAAAGGCCTTTAAACTTGCAGCTTTGGAAACAATAAAATCTATAAAAATAATTACTGCTCCCACAGGCAGTTGTGCTTGTGTAGGAGCTTCAACCTGAACAGCGTTTCAGTCAGATCAGGTTCCTACAATCTCTTGCTGTGTGATCTGAGGTGCAGGTCTGGGGACTCAGCCCTTATTCTGCCAACTCTCTCTACTTATCATAGCTCCTGCTACTGGGTCACCTTACTCTTTCAGTTTTGGCACTTATGGTATTAAATGTTATGCAGGTGCCTGTGGTGTCAAGTCTTTTACTCAGGACAGCGCCTCTTGGTGCAAAAATGCATGTGTGATTGGAATATTTGTACCACTGAAGGGCAGAAACCACTTGATACTCGAATCCTATGTATCCAAACTAAA
This sequence comes from Neomorphus geoffroyi, assembly GCA_033558235.1. NCBI lineage: Eukaryota > Metazoa > Chordata > Aves > Cuculiformes > Neomorphidae > Neomorphus > Neomorphus geoffroyi. The sequence goes on from JAUMJM010000026.1 coordinate 18,348,610, forward strand.
ACCAGTCCACAGCCAGGTATAAATGTAATCCTGACCTGAAGCAACCATATTCTCAGGATAAGAGATATATAGTGTCATCTTTAAATGAGAAGTTTCGTGTTAAATAGATATAGTTGATTGTATTAGATGTTATCAAGTTATTAGCATCACAGTCTGCTGTCCAAATATCTGGAGCCAACACTCGGAATCCTATGTAACTGAAGGGTAGGAGCTCATCAGGAATTGGCATCATAAAGATGAAAGGTCAGTGCTTTAATACACAACTCCCACAAAATTGAATTTTAATTAAGTGTGACATTGTTGAATCCCTCCCTCAGGAGTCCTTTTTCTCCCTTTTTCTTTACACTAATATATATAGCTCTCCTCTCAGAAAAGAGAATAGAAAAGACAGAGCATAAATATTCTGCCTAGTAAGATTTTAACTTCAGAGGTTTTTAACACTGGTTAGTATAGCATGTATTAATGTAAATCAGAGGTTTGTTTTAGTAATTAATCATTTCTGCAGAAGAATGGTCGATGAAAAATAGCATCTGTCAATCGGAACAGCACTTTTTAACCTTTTTGTATGTGTACCAGTGAATCTCAAAAATTGTCCATTGATGATCTAAATACTGTGTGATGAATTTAAGTCTGTAACAGTAAGCTTACTTTTCTTAGTTACCTTTCCCAGCCCTTTCACACAGTTTGGGGTGAAGTTGTTCAGAATGAATAGTTCAGATTGTCCAGATTGTTGAATAGTTCTGTTTTCAGTTTGAATAGTTCAGGCTGAAATCAGTCAGAAGGAAAACCACCGTCTGGAAGCCACTGATGCAAACACAGGGAAAGTACAGTTTATGAACTTCTTGCAATAAAACTACTGTAAAATTGTCTACATGTCATGTAAAAGTTCAGTGTATCTCTTAGCCTTTTCTACTTGTTTCCAAAGAAGCAAAGAAAGTAAACTTATACTTCCTATCTCTCACTTCTGGGTACTACTCGTTTCTAAAATATTTTACTCTAGAGATGTTGCCTCCTCACCATTACTGGAAAGAAATCCAAAAGCTTCAAGTTGTAGCAGGTATCAGACGGTTTGAATGTTAATAAAACAGAAGCCTAACATGTATGTTAAAATAACCTGTGCAGCCAGCTGACTTAAGCAGAGCTAATGCTGTACTGGGTAAAGCATCAGACCACTTCTGACAAATAGTTTAATTCCCTCGATGCCCGTGAGTGTGTCTTTTACATCAAAACCTGCATGAAGGATTTCAGCAGTTCAGCCCAGCAATTTAGATCAGTTAATCAAACAGAAGCATAATAATGAGCAGAAATATAGAGGATATAGCAAAACAGTGCAAGTACTTGACCAAAAAATTTCATGGAGATAATTAAAGATCGTCTGGCTTTTATCATGTAACTCAGTTTTGTTGTTCTTATCTGTATTTTGGCATTGATACAGTTGTCTGAATGTTATATGAAGGGGTTTGCAAAAAAAAAAAAAATTATCCTGTGATAAACTGAGTGTAGAATAAGTACAAGCTGTCTGTCCTGGATTATTTTTTTTTTTCACATTAGTAATCCTCATTATTTCTCTCTTCTAATAGCACTGCAATATAACCCAAGGATATTTTTTTTCCCCTACTGTGATGCTAACTTTTCAGCAAGTCTAATAGCTTTAATGGTGCAGTTTTTTCTGTGCAGTCAGGATGGTTTGGAATTTTGCAGCAATGCAAATGCCCTTCTAGAAAAAAATTAAATTGCTATCTACAAAGCAAAGATCCCTAAAAATAATTTGTTGCTTTTGTATACAAAAAATTATTGAAGTCTTGATCTCTGATTTTTTCTTGAACTGCTGTCACTTAGAGATTTGTAATCTTTCTGTGATTCTCAGATTGGTCTCTGATATTTGTCTGATAGAATCTATTATCAGTGAATAAACTGGGAGTACACCTTATGAACGAACCCAAGTGCTACCTTTAAACATTACTATTGCCTCTAAACTTTTCCCCTCTGCACTCTCTGCTTTTGCAGTGGTTCTGATCTGGAACAAAATCTGGGTTTTCTAATCAAGTAGTAAATCTGCCCCTGGAAGTTTTTGCTGCTTTGGTTACTTAAACATACTAATTCTGTAAGTCTGGTAAAAGATGCATCAAGGGAGTCAGTAAAGTTTACTTCTACTCCTTCATTTCTTGGCTTCAAGCTATAAAGCAGACTTCCTTATTATTGACACATTTTTTTTTGACGTTGCCTTGTTGTCATAAATTGCATCCTGACCACACGAGCAAAGAGCACGAAGACGACAAATTAGGAAACTTGCATCAAAGTCCATTCTAACCACATCCTTTGCGCTTATCCTCTTACCTCATCTTTTTTACTGTAGTTGCTTTGGTGCCAAATACATGTTGCTTTGGTGCCAAATATGTGTCATAAATTCACAAGGATTCTATGGTCACGCAGCCATATATGACTGAAAAAATGTGATTGAAAAAATGGCGGTGGTGTGGGAGCTGAAACCAGGGGTTTCTGTGTGTTTAATATTGAGATTTTTACTCAATGGTAAAAAGCTTGTAGCCCAAGGAACACTGCAGTAAATCCTATGCCTTTTTTATTTTATTTGGGCTTTTGTTTTGTTTTGTTTTCTGCAAGAGATTAAAAAGATTGAAGAAGAGGAATAAAGCTTTTAGAGATTTTTGTACATCAGCAGATAATCAAACTTTAGTTGCTTATTTTTATTCATGTGTATCAAATACATCCCACGTAAAATCCTGTTTCGAGGAATAATGCCCTAGTTGTCTCATAGTACTTAAATACAAAAGCCCAAGGTTAGATTTTCCACATAACTAGTTATGCTTTTGTATGTTTGTTGGTGTTGCTGGAGGATATTACTCTGGTATCTTAATAGTGAGAGTACAGTAGATGGGCACTGAGGCTTTGAGTCAGATTTCTGTTAGCCACCGCTCATGCCTTTTATTTCGTTTTAAACCCCCATCCAAGAATTGTTCCTGTGTTGAAATGGAACTTACTTTGTTGTTGCTTGCTTTAGTAAATCATGTTTTTTAAGCCCTGCTGTAACAAAATAAATAGATTATGCAATGATATGTTTATTATAAGAGGGACTATTTGCTTTCGTAAACGTCAGTTGCATTCAATACTGCATTTCTTTTAAAAAAAGAGAGAAATATTTTTACTGTTATTGAATGTTGTATGGCTGATTGGTGACAGGCTTTGTCCTCAAATTAATGCTCAGCTCAAGTTATAATATCATTATGTCATAACAGTGAAAAATTCTAATTAAGATGATCTGTTTGCCGGGAAAAAGTTTAGTATATAAATTAATCTGTTTTATCAGGAGGAGTATTCCCTTCCCCAGCCCGTATCTCCTGATCAGAGCCTGAGTGATGAGAAACACATCACAGATGCGTGCTGCATTGGACAAAGAACACAAGCATGCATTTAAATCATGTATATCTTACTTTTTACTGATGTAATTGTGAAATATGTTCTTTTTGCATTCATAATTAGGGGGTGGAACAGATGGTGAAGGCTTAGTTTAAAATAATCTGTCATTAAAATAACCTAGCCTACTGGTAATTCTTCACTCTAACTGGAGCTTAGGTCAGGGTAACAGGGTTTTTTGCAGCATTGGAATACGCTAGAAAGAATTAGGGACTTCATGGATAGTTTGAAATATGAGGATATTCTCCAGAAGGACACTGTAGTAAGACTCCAGTGAATTAAATTTGCCTGTAGTGGGAATATGCAAAATGGCTGGGACAAAATTCCTCTGACAAATATAAATCCATTTAGTACGATGCATTATACATTAGGGCATATTCGGTCAAAGTGGTACAGTGGGTTTCATATCCTGAGAGGAAATAATCTCACTATTCTACAAATACCGTAAGATAAATTTAGTATTTTGGGTTAAAAACCTGTGCTTTACGTTTTCTTATTATTCTGATGTCAGAGGATATAAATTATCATTATTGGCATTATTATTCAGAGGTGCTATAGCTAGTGACTTGTACATCTGAGTCTCGCTTCCTTCATGTCTACCACATTGACTTGCTGGTATGTGACAAAGGAAATCTTATATCAGTCCTGTCTGGCTAGTGTAGAGCAGTTTTCAGGAATAGAAAAATACCTCAATAAATCAGATACTTGCGTGTCTTTAAAGCGTTTATTTTAGTGTTGCCTCTAAGATTTCATTCTCTAACAGCTTTGAAGAAAGCATATAGATTTCAGCATGGTATTATGATAAATCTTCTCGAGGAGGGGCAAGCATTAACATTTGTGTTGGTTCTTTTTCATCTTAATCCAACCTTGGTTAATAATCAGAAAATTCTACATAGTGGGTAAGAAGATGTAATTAACCCTTTGACCCCAGAATCTTAATTGGCGCCTGTTGAAAACAGTGGGCAGTTAAAAAAAAAATATTAAAAAGTAGCCTGTGGTGATTGAAACAGCATAATACATAATGATTTTCTGAAATCAAAAGTACTAGGGAACTTCAGCTTTAATCACATTTTGCATACAACCAGTAAATGTAGGTTTAAACAAGAAGTTGCCAGTTTTCCTTAAATTGGATTGTGCTCAAAATTGGCATTTGGGGTCACCCCAACCCTTTTTGAGCTGCCACACTAGATGAGATAGGACTGAGTTTATGACAGCCAACTTCATTTATAAGAATAAAAAAGAAATGAACTCTGGAATATTTTCCTAACAGAAGGCACTGTACCTTTATATTTGTGGCCTCTGCTTCAATGAAAATAGGACAGTTTATGAAAACACAATTATCTTTGCAGGCCCTATTTCTGTGTTATAGTTGATGATGACTGTGGAACATCTGAAACAGGAATCCTGTATGCCTTTAAACTACAGTGAAGCTGTTCAGAAATTCTGGCTGGAAATTACACCGTGGCACTCATTTTAAGGGAGAGATATGAAAGCTGACTAAATCCAGTACCCTTCTCATATTTATTGTGTCCTTAGCTATACGTAGGTAATACGAATAGTACTTCCAGAGATTTCTCATTAAAACGAAATTGTTTGTAAATAGGTGATATACAATGATATCATATACTCTTCTTCAGCATATAACATAACCTTTGTTATGTTGCCTGCCACCTTCTCTGAAGCCTGCTGCTCTCTTGGCATGCACAAAGGACACACGCTTTATGAAAAATTGAAAAATTTCAACACGCATTACTTAAATAATAAATATTCATAAATAATACCTATGAATAACGAATGAGACAGTCCTTCAGAACTACTGTTTGACCTGTATAAGGAACAACAACATTGTCACAGAAGTGGTCCATCTCAGCCTTTTCATACTGGTGGGAGGAACTGCCTTGCATTGGAAGGTGGCTATTTCTCCCCCTATTTTTATTGTGGTTTTGCTTAGATATTAGGATTTGAGCTTAATACTTGGAGTCTTTATTCTAATGTTTTTGTATTTTGGGCATGGAGGTAGTTGGCTGTTCCATTAGCTCTTGAATCAGTGCCTTTTTCAAATGACAATTAAATAAACTTTTTGATTTTGCTTTACTGAACAAAATGCTGAAATTGGTCGGTATTGTTCCCAAGCATAATTTCAGGGGGGAGGGAAAGGGAATGGAGAAAGAAGGACTGACCATGACTTAGTAGTCTCAGTTTGGACAATGCACTAATTTTACGGTCCAGGAAGCAACTAACCACACACAAAGCCAAAGGAATTGTGGGTATGCTGCACTGGCCCTGCCAGTCCATTGGTGGTGCCTCCTTAGCACCTCCCTTGTAAAACTAGGAGGCAAATGTAAGGAATAGTCTCCCAAAAAGAAAGAGTAGAAAAGAGTAAAAATGTAAAACTGCTTAACTGAAAGGAGAGAATCAGAGTCAATGACATGAAAAAGTAGCAAGTGCTTAAAATGTTTAACAATTCTCACCTTAACTCTCTTCCCAGTTGCTGATGACTTTCCAAATTTTAGCCATGAAGGCTGAAATGTCTCTGGACAGTTGTGGTGACCTGAGATAGTTTTATTTATTTATATTTTTCCAGTAAATCGGTTTCAGCCAACTCCAAAACAACACTAAAGAAAACATTTCTGCCTAATCGGTGCTAAAAGCTTCAACTAAATAAGGCGATGTGTTGAAAAAAGCAGGAAAGCCACTGGTGACTCGGATATATATATTTTTTTTTTTTTTTTCTGTTCTTAAAAACTGTATCCAGATATGCCAGGTAACTACACAGTACTGCAGTGTACTAAACAGAAAAGATCATAAATGTTTTCCAACTGTATGTAATTCTCAAGTAAAATAACAAGGGGACTGCACTAAAAGCCCTGGATGCGTAAAATCTGAGAAAAAGAAAGCTGGTTTTGTATGATACTTTTTTGTATGTGAAACTTCTTTCCTCAAGATATCCTTGAGCCAAGAACATAACAGGATTTAAAAAAAAAAAAGTCTTGAGCATACTAGTTATAAAAAATAATTATAAGAAATATCAGATATCTCATTCATGCCAACTAGGCTAGAAGGAAACTTCGAGTACGCTTGTCATTGCCTAAATAACCATTATGGATATTTCAAACATTGTTCTGAAGCATCTAGGTAACCACTGTCAGACCTGGGAAAACAACCACTGCAGATAAGGCTGTAAGTCTGATTCAGTGTGGCAATTTATGGCTGCTCATGGAGAATGGTGTTCAAGCAAGAGCATATATAGGTGGCCAGGGAATCACGGTGACGGTTCTTAGTTTTATTTCTAATAAAGTACTAAACCAATTTCCTCAAAGGAACATGGGACAAAGCATCAGGAAAGCTTAATCCAAGACATTCAAAGTTTTACTCTTCTGATCTTTCTGTGATGGGGAAAGTTGATAGTAGCAAAAGAAATTATATATAATGAGGGAGATCAGATGTGAAAAGGTTTTGATTGTCCTTGGATGAATCTAAGTTTGAATTTCAGTGTTCCAAATTTTCCACCTGTTATGGATGTTAAAATTCAAGAAACTGATGTTAATCATTTGAAAAGAAATGATGATGATTTATAAGAGGCCATAAATGGCTTGCATAATATAAATGTTTTTACATGAAGGAAATCTATGCAGATTTACATTTTTATTAATTCATAAATATAAATTAGTCTTTCTTTAATGCAGTGTCTTTAGTGAGAGTTTGTTTTCCAATATGTGGTTTATTCTTTTTTGAAAACACAGATTTTTGAACTAATTTCACCACCTACTACATCAGACAGGGTGAACACTTGCCAAAGACAACTTCTAACCAGCAGCGTGTTAGAAATTAATCAAGAAGGAGAAGAATAAAAAAACAAAACCCCTCAGAAATCACTGGTTTTTATTAGACAAGCAGTGATATGATTACATGACTTTGTCATCATGTATCTGCTTTAAATTTGTGTGTGTCTCCTGTTTTTTCTTCCAAAATCAGGTTGATCTCTCATATGCTACGTTTATATTTTTACTTTACATATACCTCTATCCCAAAGGGATATTTGAATGGGTTTCAGGGGATTATTGCTTGTTCATCCCAATGTTTGGGTTATTTTTTATTCTCTGAGTTATTTTAGCATTCTTAATTTCTTTTTAATTCCTAATTAAAAATTTTGTGATTTTACTTTTGCAATAGTGAATGCTTGTTTCCCAACAATCAGCCTCACAAAAAGCGTAAAAGTAAAGACACATATAGTGTATGAAAGGCAGTTTCTGACTAGTGAAGATTTGCTCTTATTCCTAGAGGTGTATTTCCATCTTGATGTGCAGTGATTTACTCCATGCATCAGTTTAGAATATAGTTCTTTGTTTATTAACTGCACTCATGTTTCAGAAGCTATGCATTGATCTGTGTAGTTGTATTTTGGTTTTTGCAGTTGCAATGGAAACCACATTCAAAGACTTGAACCTGTCAAAATAAAATCTGATCTAGAGTTTTACACCAAAGGGATGAAATTCATAACATATCTATAGACCTAAACTGCAAACATATTTGACAGTAATTTGCTGATTTGCTTTGCTTATTGTCTCACAGAAGGAAAATAGTGTGTGCGTGCACAAGTGCGTATGTGTGTAATGCTCAATTAATTAGCAAATTATTGAGGTCCATAGTGGTTTGAGTGATGGCAGGATTTTATTTTCTCTTTTTTAGTTTTTGGAAGTGGAAATTTGCTGCTTTGATTCTGGAGAATGGGGGGATCTTAAGTACTGTTTGACTGGAAGATTATTTGCTTACCTTATGTATTTCTTCCATAAAAAATTGGAGAATATTTTATTTTTCTATATTTCTTCTGTCATGACAATGAGATAAATTTTATACTGTAAATGGCAGGTGTAAGCATGACGATAAGACTTGAACTTTGTAATATACTCGTATGCTGTTTGCTATTATGTAGACAGAACATAGACGAATTGTCTTAAGGATTCAAATTAAAAACACTGTCATAGAAATCAGAATATTTTCCTGAAATTGTTCTGTGATGTCTTTCTTTGAATCTATTTTTATCTGGAATTTAGGGGGTTTTATTAATCTATTCACTTTTTTTTTTTTTCCTTACTCTATAGTCCCTGGATGGATTTGTATTTGCACTAAATCAAGAAGGAAAATTTTTGTACATTTCAGAAACTGTCTCCATCTATTTAGGCCTGTCCCAAGTAAGTACATGCTTTCAATTCTAGAACATAACTGTGTATGATGTGTTCTTCTGTTTGTCGTTCTTAAAGAAATAATAATTGATGTCTGTATTTTGTTTGGATTATTGAATTAGTTATTTAAAGTTGCATCTGAGAAGTAATTGAAAAACTTATTATCAGTATTGGATGTTGAGATAAGACAAACTTGTGCCTGAAAACTTTTTGCCATGAAGGATCATTATTAATTTATTGAGAACAAATGAAGTTTCTTTTCTCAGTTGTTTTGAACTTTAAACCTCTATACCTGATAGAAAAGGGACACACTAATAGTACTTCCCTTGTGTCCTATTACTGGATGTTTATGGAGTACCCTGCATTATCCAGGGAGCTGACACGATGACAGGGAGTCATTTGGAGTCAAGAAATGCTGAAAGAGACCATTAAAATGTCTTGCAGGGAGGGTTCCAGCAAGGACACACGTTTTTCTGCTTTCACAAATGCTCACTAATATGAGAAGACAAATTTATAAAATAGAACATTTTAATTATTTTTTTTTATTTAATCACTGACTTTTTTGAAAGATTAAAATTCAGACAAAAGTGGGAGGAAAATTGCTTATTGATGCTTATTTCTAATCTTGCAGCATTCAGAAACGTTTAGGAAGGATAGCTTCTTTCTGCTTGTACTTAGAAATGCAGCAGAAAGATTTTGCATGATGATTTTCAGAGTAGGATAATCTGCTTCTATTGCAGTCACCCTGAGGAGAAAAAGAAAAACTGAGGTAATATTTATTTCAGCTCCTTTAAATTAGGACCTGGACTTCTATGAGGAGGCAACTGTTAGCACTGTTGACTTTCAGTTTTGTTGTACCCCAACAACAGTGAAATGGGAAATTTTAACATTTGGTGCAGAAAAAGACTAATTTTGAGTATTATCTGATGAGAATCTGAATACGGGTTCATTAACTCCTCAAAGAACGTGCAAGCCAAATGATAGAAATGGAAACAGAGCTGTTTCTAACTCATATCATTATTCCTGTCTCTCATTAAAGTCTCTCATTTTGTAATAGACTTTAATCCCTGCCTTAGTCTGTTTGGGAGTTAGTATCAAGAATCACAAATTCTGAAATTGGTATGCCACCATGTTGCTAATACAGTAAAGAATCGGAACTTTAATGTTTATTATTGTCTTATGCTCATATTAATCTGTTTTATGCATAGTATCCAACGAAGTTTAATAAGCCAGTAAAGAAGAAGGATGGATAATTAGTTTAAGCAGGTAAATGCTAATTAGGAAACTCCTGAAAGGCATCCATTATACACTAGCTTAAAACAAATTTTACAGCCCTGGTTAGTGGTGTAATCCAAATTCTGTCAAGGCAACTGCATTTTCTGTAATTGAGATGTGTATGTTTGCTTTGCATAACAGATGGCTCTGTATGCTTAGACTGATAGCTAGGAAAATAATAATTGCATTATTCTGGCCAAAAGAATATTAGCTCTTGGGTTTTGGCCATTTCAGTCAGTCCTCCTGCCAGCACAGCATATGCACATATATGGATTGGATTTTCAAGGAAATTGATGCATCTGGAATAGTGTGGCCATCTGAAATATCATCTGTTCAAGAAAAATTTGGCTTTAACCCTATGATAGTCTCTTGTTAAAAGCATTTTCTGCCACTGTCTTTTTAACTGTATGGGTTGGTAAATCTTTCCTTACTCTGGGTTTACATCATGCTTTTAAATCTTTACATTTGATCTTGATTCCCATATACGTTTCAAGCAAGGATTTAGATAAACCAATTGCCTTTGCATGTTAGTGTTTGATATATCACGACAAACGTTTCCTTGTGTTCACTACTGAAAGTATTGAAAAAAATAAAATAAAAATCAGAACCAGGACTGTGTACTTTAATGCAATGATGGAGTAAATCTACTGAGATCTACTAAAATATCTGTAATTTTCACTGTTCTCTCTGTCTTTATGGCGGCATTTTTTATTTCTCAGACCTACTGTATTTATAGTTTTAATATATTGTTTTCTTGGTATAATTTTATGTAGCTAAGTCTCTCAAAAAGGACAAAATAAATGCTGTAGCTATTTTTCATTATATCAATATTCAAAGTGTTATTTGTTAAAAAAAATATTAGCAAGAATATTCATAAAACTTTTTCAAACTGCACATAGAAGTACTGCTGTTTGCACTAAACAACCTTAAAGTACTCATGAATTCTGAAATTCTGGAATGGTGCTATGGGATACATGTGGTTTTGCATTTCTTGCACTGCAGGTAAACATTGATAGGTCCCTATCCTGGTACTGCCCAACTATACATTTATATAGAACCTCTGTGTAATTTTATGCTTCAGAAAATCTGAATTTACATTATAAGCACTTTTATTTGAATAATATTCTTCAGTTGCTATTACTTTCTAATCAAATGGCTTCTTAGAGACTTCATCCTTGTTTGGTTGCATTTTTTTTCTTTTTTAACTAGTACATATGGAAATTATGTACTGTACATTTTGTACTTCTAAAATAAAATCTCATGTCTCTTAGCTAAAGGAAAACAATCCTTGTACCTAATCTGAGCAAGTGAAAGCATTTTTTTTCACAGAACCAAATTTTTCTTTTTTATGAACATTGAGAAGCAGTGGTACAAAACATGTGGATGCTGATGTTCTAAGATAGCTGCAGGGTTAATAGTAAAGAAATCTGATAAAACAATGTCTTGGGATGTAGCCTGGCAATGATGATTATTCAAAGTTACTCCTGGCAAAAATTACAGTATATTTGGACAATAAATACTCTTTTGACATTATAATGAATGTTCCTTGCATGTAGACACCCATAGATATATAGGTTTTGAACACTTTCTCTTCCAGCTAGTGCTAACCAAGGATTGTAAGTTAGTTTGGTAGACGTGAATTTTAGAGCACTTCATGGAATTGCAGTCAGAGCAGTTTTAGAAAACACAAATGTATTTCAAATTAAAGGAAAAGACACAGTTAGATGAAAATAATGAGTGAGAGAAGGGAGAAAAAAAAAGCAATAGAAATGGGCCAAAATCTCTGTTATATCTTTAATTTATACAAATCATCATAGCTCAATTATCCTCCAACATACTCTCCAGTATTCAGTATTTTCAGGAACTGTAGTATTTTTTGGAAGACCCAAACATGTCTAGAAATGTGCAATGCAACCAGGATTTCTTCCCTGGGTTGGACAACATGACCTGTAATAGTGTAGCTTACCCTTTTGCCAATACAAATAGCTTTTTACACTGAACCTCTCGAATGATGTAAAAATAGTTTGTCTTCATATAGATCTGGTCTCTGACATTTTCCAGTCAGCAGGTAATTTTTTATATTGGAGTAACTGCCATCTTTTTGAATACCCAGTTCCTGATTTCCCTTTAGAGATGGGAAGAGGTTTCAAAAGTAGATGGCTAAAATGAGTCACCATGTCTGGACCCTGAAGAGGCACTCAAACCATTCCTTTGGGCACTTAGAAGTCAATTATCAGTTCTTTCCTAAGAGATTTCAATTCTTTTGCAGTCACTCTGTTTGAGACTGGCCAAAAAAATGCTGAAACACAAATAGTAACAAATAGGGAGAAAAATCTATCCAGAACAAAGGATAATATTGTCAGACATAGGAGGTTTAAGGGTCAATAGAAAATACTATGTGCTGTTAAGCGGGCTAGGATACTTTTGCTTTCAGGAAACAAGTTCTTAATCATCTCTCGCCAACTGTTGTACTCAACAAGGATATTATATATTGTTTCCCCTCTGTGAGGTCTACATCTTGAAGTGAAATATTTCCTACCTTTGCTTCTACTTGTCCAGGACACAGACCAGGTTTGCAAATGGTCTGTTGAAAAGAGAGCTTGCTAAAAAGGAGCAGTGCAGCTGCAGACATAATAGGAGATAATAGAGAAGAAGAAGGAAAAAAAAAAAAAGAATAAATTGTTGAGGTTTTGTCTTTTTTAAAGCCAAGTAGGCAAACCCAACAGGTGTACTACATACATGCTGTGTTACTAGTAGCATAGGCTATCTCCTGTTTTTGGCTTTCTGTGCATTTGTTCTATGAAATGGCAAATAAAATTATAGCTACAGCACAAAAGTACAAGGTCAAATAAATGACAGTACTCAGTCTATTTGTGAAGCTATTCTGAAAAGGAACCATGGTGCCAAATGTGGTTTATTTGAATAATAAAGAAGAATTAGATTCCCCTGATAACTTGGCTGAGGGCCAATAAATCACTGGAGGTTAAGAACGCTTTGCAACTGCCATGTATTTCTTTTGCTTTTACGAAGTCCAAACCTCAACTGCTATTCTCTACCTGATTTCAATGCATTCCAAGTTGAGGTTAGTAGATGGTTAAAGGATTGCTGTTGTGCTGTGTTTGCTCCAAAGTAATTTAAAGCTGTATTGTTGCTTGCGTTTGTTCTGTAAGGTCTACCTTATTTCCTCCATACAATTCGCTAAATCAAAAAATAGTAATATTTAAAAAAAATTAAAAAATAACAACAAAAGCCCGGAATTGAACAGGAAAACTACATTTTTTTAAAGCAAATCTAGACAATAAACAACAGAGAAAAGAAGTTGGGGGGTTTTGTTGTTTTTTTAGTGTTCTGGTTTTATAATGTTTTGTATTTAAATACTAATACATAGAATATTCATTTCTGCTCGTTTAGTGAATTGGTGCACTACCATTGATAATTTCTTAATAGTTTGTCTCCTTGAAAAATTGCTAAATTAAAGCCTGGGAAATTCTGTTCTGGTCATGTGGTTTTTAAAGAAGTTTTCTTTAACGTTCAGCATAAGAAAGTTCATTTAGTCTTATTTTTTATGCTAAAAGAAGTGAGCAAGGAAGGAGCACTATTGAAATAGAATGGCCCTGAGGATTTTGAGAGCAGTAAGAAAATATAAGTATCAAAATAATTCAGAAACAGTACAAGGCACAGTGGCACATTATCAATTTACAACATTTAAATTGATAAATGCTTGGTGGTGAAGGCCTACAAGGGCACTTTGAAAAGCAAATAGCGACCTGGTGAAGAAATTGATTTTTCCCCCCCGAAAATGACTGCATGATGCATCATTTGACTGCATGCTGTCCAAGTGCTTGACAGAGATAATCTCAGCAATCCCACGGGTGACCTTATCGTTCTCACCAGGGCAACTTTGTCTAGGTTCTGACTTTGTGCATGTCAAGGTTTCTTCAGGCAGGATCCTTAGGGGGAAAAAGTTCCTCTGTTCGATCCAGATATTGAACCACTCTTCAAGGCACTCCCCCACCCCAAAAAGGCAAGCTTGTTTCTTTTCTTCATAATTATGAATGAACTGAACAAGAGAAAACATCTATAGACACAGTATCTTTGCTGAAGCCATTATTGTCTTTTCTGTGCAGCTTAGCTTAGCTCTTAAAGGAGAAAGGATACCTGCCATTAGAGGTTATCAGGCACAGCTGAAAGGCTCCATAATGTACGGCACTCTTCTACATAACTGAAATACCCTGACTGCTTTCTTTATTGCACTCGCTGTTCACAGCTTTATTTTTGCTCAGGAAAAGATTTTGCCATTGTCACAGTATTTCACATCAGCGGCTAATAATTTTTTCTTAATGTCTTTTTTTTTAAAAAAACAATCTCTACCCCAGCCCAAGAACTTTTAAGACAACTCAAGTGCAAATGACAAGCTGACAGAAGTCCTGAACGTCAACATCAATATGCATAATTTTGCATAGACACTCTGTAACAACCTTCATTGTATGGTCTTGAAGTGATCCAAAACACTTAGCCTGTTTTAGCTGGTTATTACAAAACTTGTTTTGTCTATCACAGAGGAATATATTGCCCAAACTGTGAAGAATAAAGGCATTTAAAAATTTGCAGAGTTTTTTTAAGTACTGTATATAACAAATAAACAATTTGTCGTGTGCAGTTAGTAATTGTTCATGATAATTAGTGTTTAGAAACCTAGTGAAAGCAGCAAATGTTATGCTCTGTTTGGTACCCCAAAGCTTCTTTACCCACTGCGTTTACACCCACAGTTCACCATATTCAACCTCTTTTACCTCTTTCTTTCATCCACAACATTAATTCCGAGTGAACAAGACGTGCTTCCTTGCTTTTGACAAGATTTGCTGCAGTCTCATGCGACAAAAACCCAACACTCATTCCAGATTCAGAAAGTAGGATTTATAACAGCATTTTAATTTAATGTTGGATGTCGAACATATAAAGAGATCACAGTAGTACTAGAGCTGAAAATTGATGCCTTTTTTATTAGTGTCCTCTCAGAAGTGGGTGAGCCGCTGTTTGTGCAATGGAGCACAGAGCACCACAGTCAGATGAATGAGGATATGCTATCTGCAAGGAATCATATTTCAAACCACTGTCTGCTTCTATTGATGTGCTCAGAGTTGAAAGGTTATGCTAGTAAATGCCATCAGAATTTTCAGCATTAGCAATCTGTGGAATAATCCGCTGACTGTCACTTTGTAGTCAGTCCAAATGCAGTATATAGTGATGCTTTACTGATTTTTTTAAACTTGAAATTAACTTATTGTTACTGATCACATTGTTTTGCTTATTCTTCTGCAGCGTGTTTAAATACTGCTGACAGTATTGTCTTACAGGCTCTGCTGAATATTGCTCTCTGTTGAGTTAACTAAAGGAATCCAGAATGACACTTTACATGAGAATCATGTTCCCCTTATTTATTCTTTTGAACATATATTACCAGCCATTGAGGCTGAAACATTGAAAACCTTATGCAGAATGGATTCTCTGGTTAAAATGAATCACGCAGATTCTCCGTACAATAAAATACAGTCTTGTTGGTGAAGGCTGAAGACTTTTCATATCACTTAACAATTTCTAACAGTTGATGTTAAAAATAAGATTTTCATTGCAATTGTTAACTCTTTCGTTACTGAATAAGTAAAACTCGCATTAGCAATTGGATCATTTGCTTTCTGATGGATGCAATGTTTTCAGATTGTTTTAAGAAAAATATCTGAGGAAAATGGTTAAGGCAATTTAGCTACTTTACGTTTGTCTTTCCTATTAAAGCAAAGACAAAGACTTCCTCTGAATTAACATTCACATTGTCCAAGTTGGCTACAAAGTAGTTTGCATTGCATTGCATTGTAACATGTTTGTGTGGAAGTTGGAGAATATTCTATATATAGTCAGTTAAACAAACAGCTGTGGAGTAATTGGGGAGAAAATCAGATACTGGTAAGAAACATACAA
Source organism: Neomorphus geoffroyi (assembly GCA_033558235.1). Classification (NCBI taxonomy): domain Eukaryota; kingdom Metazoa; phylum Chordata; class Aves; order Cuculiformes; family Neomorphidae; genus Neomorphus; species Neomorphus geoffroyi. The sequence continues at coordinate 18,364,476 of JAUMJM010000026.1, forward strand.
ATTTGGCATAAATATATTTTCTATGCTATCCTGGCATATTAGATATGGGAGGGAAAAATCTCAAAAATTAACTAAGTATTTTACTTTTTAAGCGTAAGGTCATAAAAAGGCATTGTACTAGTGAGTGATCAAAATTTCATTTCTAAAAATAAGGAAATAATTAATAGATTTTAATTAATGGTAAGAAAACATGCTTCCAAATGCATACAAGATGCACTGATTCTGAAGACTGATTCTCTGTTACATCCCTGCTTGAGTTAGGGCAAGGGAAATCCTGACTCAAATATTCTGCAATATATGAAATGATTAAAGATTTGTAGCAGTGAAACAGGATGGATTCACTTGGCTGAATTCGTATTCCAAGCATTTCAAAAAGATGGGTCAGGTCACAGAATTGGTGCTTAATCTCCAAAGTTTGTGGTGGAAATTCAAGACAGTCATGTCCACATGCTATGGCTCTTCCAGTGCTATTCTGTGTTCTTTTATGTCTCTCCATTTGTCCTTAGCATTAAAATAAGATATATGCTGCCTTAGTATCTTAACCTTATGTTTCCCTGTATTTCCTTCTGGCATTTGAACCAGGATGCATTCCAAGACAGAATCATAGAATCATGACCTGAGTTGGAAGGGACCCAAAAGGATCACTGTGTCCCACTCCTGTCCCTACATAGGACACCCCCAACCTCCAAACCATGTGACTGTGGGCACCATCTAATTGCCTCTTGAGTACTGACGGACTTGATGCCATGACTGCTTCCCTGGGGAGCTGTTCCAGTGCTCCACCACCCACTGGGTGAAAAACCTCTTCCTAATATCCAGTCTAAACCTCCCCTGGCACATCTTCCTGCCATTACCGGTAGTCCTGTCGTAGGTCACGAGAGAGATATCTTATGCCCACATTTCCAGTTGCACACAGGCTGACACCATCTTTCTGGTACAAATGAGAGAGAGAATGTACCCACATTGATTTTTGCATTTAGCAGACAGAGAAAAAGATCATCAGAGAACTTGTCAGGCTTACTGTGAGCCCATTCTTTATCTTAGTTGCTCAGCTGAGTTCCTCAACAGCACTCACATTAAAAGTTCTTTCTGCTGTTTGCTTATACCTTCACAACTACCTTCATTAATTCTGAGTAATTCAGCTCCCCGTGGAAACTGTTTACTTATTATTCTCATTGCACTGCCACGGAAGGACCCTCTGCAGATGAATCCATAGAACAGCCAATTTAGTGCCCTGTTACAAGGTACGCCTTCAGTATATGCTATCAGGACCCATCCCAGCACACAGGCTACTGCAGTTCCTTTGAGGACGTAGTTAAATTGTTTGAGAACAGTTGGAGCATGTTCTAGCAGTGCTGGTACAGTTGAAGCCAGCTACGCAGCAGAGACGTACTTCTACTCCTTTGCCTAGAATTAGTAATTTAAAGCAGAAGAAAATAGAGAAAATACCTTCCTTCAGCAGTGACTGGAGATGTCTAAGAGCAAGAGTTATCTTCCTCTCTAGAGACAAGGAGGGAGGGGGAATCAAAACAGTGTGAGACAAACAAAAGAAACACCTCTCCAGTGTGAGAGTACAGGAGGGAGAAGGCAGGGAAGAGGCGCAGCACACTGCCCCTATGCAGCAACTAAGAATCAGAGTTGTGAGAAGACATCCTGCTGCTTCCTCACCAACAAAAATGAATTTTGCCAACTGTTGATATTCAGAACTCGTGCCCCAGCATCAACTCAAATAGTAAGACTGGTTGCAAGTTATTATATATATGAATATAGTCTTTTAAAGGGTTTATTAACATTCTGTGGGTTTGTAGCCTTTATGGCTTTTCATTTTCCACTTTTTTTCGTTGTCTTCCATGAATGGTAGAAGTTTACTTTTATATTTAAGAGGTGCCTGAGATTTTCTGGGAATATCATGATTCTACAACCAAGCCTTTGAAGCTACAATCAAACATCACATGATTGGCAACAAAATTGTGAGGTTTGGCAACAGTAAAAAAGAACACAAGAATACTGGCTTATTTCTCTAGTTGAATGGGATCATATGGATCCATAAACTAATATGGTGTCGCATACTCATACTGCATTCCAGATAACTTTTGAAGCCTTTGCATTAATAAATCTGGCTGTGTTCTAATAAAGTGTGTGACAGTATTATTACCTATATTAATTGTTTTGTGTTTAAGATTCTGTCTTTGGGTCTTATGGGCGACAAAGAGTACTTTCTAGGCTGCGTACTGATGAACTAGCAAGGTGCAATCTTTACCTTTTCATACTACATTTCAGAAAGATGCCTTTTTTGGGACAGCACTTATTCATACATAAGTAGTAAATACAAAAAGACATACATTCCTGACATTCCTTGAATGAGAACAGAGCTATCCATGTGTTCTTGTTGAACTTCTGTAACATATGTGTACGAAAGATACATTGAATATTGTAGATGTGTCTCTTCCACATACTGAGGCAGCATGTATGAGTCGTGACTTAAAGTTTGTGGGAAGAAATGCTTACTTTTTAAAAACTCATTAGTGCAGTTGGAAAAACAGTAGCTTTCCTTCCTGTATTTGTTTCTCCTGACCTGACATAAGTATGATCCACAGCCTATAAGTTAATGAAAAGATTTCACAGGTTTTTGAACGGTTCTCATATTGTCAAAATTGGCAAGATGGTGTTTATGTTACAATGGGAATAAAGAGATTTTCTGGAAGTTATTGAGCAATCTCTCTGTCCCTATAAGCAACTAGAACTTTGAATAAAGGTGACAGTTTGATTACTCTTTTTTCATTCCTTCAATTGGTTGAATGTTTTTAAATATTTTGGTCGTATGATAGATCGATTTCTTTGTCCTGTCTCCAAATATATATATTCAGATTGAGTTAACCTGAATCAGCATTTTGTTAATGCATTTTAAAGGTTTCCTGCATTAATTGTAAGTCCTATATACTTCATTTATGGCAACTTTATTTGTTGTGTAGATGATGTAGTGTCTGACCACTGAGAAAGATTCATTCCAAAGACCTGACAGTTTTCAGGGTCAGAGTAGTTATCTAAAACAATGTAGTGGAAAACTTTTTTTGTTTTGATAGGTAACATTTGATTAGTTGCATGTTTGAGAGGGGTGAGCAATTATGATATTTTTATTTTAAAGCCATCTGTTTCCCATCTTCATATTCACTCTGTCTTCCTTGTTAGCTCCCAAGCTCAGTTTTGATGTATTGTTGCTTCAGGGTACAGTGCCTTCTCATCAGAAGGCAATTCATGGGAAGAATTGAAAATAGAATGTAATTCAGTCACTGAAATGCACATAAGCAAATTCCAGTTTCTAGAGAGACTTCCACTGACATGGGCTTCTCTTTCATGCTCATTGCAAATTTAAGGATTTTCTTTTTCGGGATTTTGGGAGAAACGTGTCTACAGAAAGAATTTCATACACTTTAAATTGGATAAGCTGATGAGGGCTATTCCACATGCTTTCTTTGGCTAAATCAAAGCTGGTTCCTTAATACGTGTTCTTTTTTGCTCTTCTCTTTTTGATATCACTGCGCTCCTCTGTCTGCACTTGTGACTGTGAAGAAAGATCTTGGCATTTGATGGAAGACCACTAAGATACACAAACATAAAACAAATTGTGCTTACGCTGGTCTAAGTGGCTAGGAGCTATTTGACTGGTGTAAGCACTTCAGTGCTGAACCTAATTTGAATAGTGATGTTCTTAGTTCTGATACAGTCCAGTCTGCAATCTTATGACATTCTGTGATAAATCCCTGTAGATTGGTAAAGTTTGTAACCTCCCCAGTGAGGGTGCAAAATCATGTGAAATTGGAAAAAAATGCAAGATATAAAAATGCAACTTTTACAGCTCTTGAATTAAAATTGACATTGCAGGGCTTCAAGAGACTAGGAAAGGACACTGCCGTTTTAAGATGTTTTGAAACCTTTTCAAATGAGCAGACAAGAAAATAATGTAATTACTGGAATTCATTCAGATTTTTAGTAAAAACACTAACCTTCAATCTTCCATAGCATTTGTAGGAATTAAAGAAGCTAAACTGACGATATTGCTAAAATGTCACAACTGCTTTGTGATACTAGATGATATGGACTATCCCTTCATTATCATCTAAAACACTGGAGAAGGTGCTGTGAAAATAAAATGCCGTCCTTTAAAATAAGTGTAAAAAGCAAAGATTTTAAAGGACATTATACATGCATGCTTATATTTGCTATTTTGAATCAAGTTGTTCATGTGCGATATTCTTTATTATGGCATTAGCACTCATGTCACAGCAATATCAGAATTTGCATATAAACAATCAACATAATGGAATAGAAGTGTAAAAGTCGGGGATTATTATTGTTTTAAATAAAATGCTTACCTATCCTGAAATGCAAATATCTGTTCCTTGCGTGTGTAATTATAATATTTCCATGATAGCTGATAATTTCCTGATTCTCTTTTATAGTCTCATTTAACTTGTATTTATTTCTTTGCTTGCATCCATGGTCTTCATTCAACACTGGGCATCTTACTGAGCTGTAATACAGAGGTTTTTTTGGTTTTAACCTTCAAAGGAATTTAGTTGAGCAGATGCTACATTGAACTAGTCAGAGTAGAAAGGAAATGATATGGCTTTTAAAGGGCACATCTAGCATATCTACTGGGCTAAAGTAATTCTGGCAATGCTTCAAAGGATATAACTTTTGATGGTAAAGTAGGTAGGCTACGGAATGAAATCACATATGGCAAGCTGTCAAAGTCTTCCTACACATTCAGTACATTTATATAAGTGCAAATGGATGCTGCTTAGATGGAGTCCCTAGCAATTTCCTGTTAAACCTGCTCTAAGATTATCTGATATTATTTGACTAAATTATCTGTGCAAAAGCTGAGAACAACTTTTATGATCAAGTATTTAGAAATTAGTTTTTTCTTTTTGGCAGATAACCTGAAATATGAACTGCAATTGTATTAACACTTGGAAGCACAGGGCTTTCAGTAATAGCAATTATATCAAAACAGGGATAATGAATTGCTGTATATCAACTTGAAGAGGACATATTTATAGGTCAATGATGTCAATAGCTATAGTTCTCATAGACGCCTCCTTCTTACCCTTTTATTCCTTGCTAATGCTAAGCAGACACAGTTTTAACTTTTAATGAGGTTAGTGGCTAGAAGCATATCTTTTTACAATGAAAGGGAGTACATAGTTTACAAAGGATAGGTATTTTTCACCTTTCAAAACTTAACAGTAAAAACTGTTACCCTTTTACAAATGCTAACAGTCAATGATTAGACACCCCACATCCACAAAAACCAAAATAAAAATTTGTCATCCTTATTACAAAGACAAGCTTTTTTGTTTTTAAATTGTTAGTTGTATTGTATAATGCTCCACTATAACAACAAAATGCAGGATGCATTACAGATGCAATTTGCTCTGTAGCTAGGAGTGTGCATGCATGCATATATTTATAGACAATACATCTCTGTGCTGTGTGTGAATTGGTAGGGGTCTGTATGATTGAAAGGGGAGTCTTAAGATTGCGCTGACAAGCTCTTTAACTCAATCCTAAACTGTCCCAAAATAGTAGGAAGTAAGGAATGTCTGGCTACAGCCTTACAGCCCTGAGCGCATGCATTTGTTTTCTGATTTTGTGCCACGGGCATCCTGAAGAGCTATGGTAGGCTGAAGCGTGTTTGGTTTTACTGGGGGAAGGTGCAATGTGGTTAGTCTTGTTGGCTGTTAAAGGTTGGAGTCTGTTTGCCAAGGATGGAGTATAATGAGGTTTGGCCATTGAAATCCCTCTAGACAGACCTTTATGTTCATGCATTTGGCCCTTCTCTCACGCTTAGGTTTGGCAGCAGCGTGTGTTCCCATCATGGGTCTGTGGTTTCTTCCCCACTCTGAGGCTCTGCCTGCAAGACATAGGTAATAAGCCCATCGAGTTAACCACATCTTGCAGGATCCAGGAGCAGAGAAGGAGTTCAGAATACACAACTTTGGTGAGATGTCTGTCTCTTGTTTGGGTCCAAATTCCTCAGCTGCAATATCACAACAATACCTTAAACATGTGGCTCACTGTACAGGTCACACTCTTGGCCCTCGATCATAAGCATGGGGCATGGTAGATTGTAGAAGTACATAGAGAAAACGTTTGTATTGATCTATTTAAGCAGTGGTTGCTTCCTCAGTGGTATAGACTTAGACAAATTTCAGCACACTTTTATTCGGATGGCAAATAGCTTCATGCTGGTATAAAGGCAACTCCATCTGCCAGTTTCAAATCCATTTTCTGGTAGAAATGGCAGTATGATGACTTCCCAAAGAAAAACTTGCTGCTTTAACATGAGATGAAAAAATGTTGTTGTGTCTAGACTGAGCCATAGCTGAAATTTTCTAAATTATTTAGTCTGAAACAGACGTGTGTTTTGGAAGAATTTATTCTAAATATTGGTAAATTTGACAATGTGACAAGGAACTGAAAACAGCTTTCCAAGTGAAAACAAAAGGTAATGCTACAAGTCGCACTTGTAATACATATGCTTACGAAAGTAGGAAATAGGGCTCAGTGTTTAATTTGTTTGTTATACGGAAAGGAATTGCTGAAGTCTTTAAGAGCCTTTTGATGTATATATTTAAAGTATAGATAGAAACCATATGAATTTTATAAACCTTAACTAGACATCTAAAATAGTAGTTGGTGTTGAACAATATTGCCTGCCCAGGAGACAAACAAACCAGGGAAGAATGTGTCAAAACCCATCAGTCTCCTATTGGCCCCATGCCAGGAGAACTGGCAGATTTTGTGTTGAATTGAAAGCTTAGCATATTTGAACATTGTGGCCTCAGATGTGATCGGGCATTATGGTTCAAAATTGGGATCTGTGCTTAAAACAAGGAAGGTTTTGGTGTTTCTGTAGATCACTGTCCCAGAGGTAGTGTGCAAGGGTAGACAAATGAGATTTTACAAACTCATTACTAGAACAGAAACTTGATTATCGGTGCAGTTTGCACAGAACTTGGAAAAGATCGACTTTGACACCTCTCCCTTCAGGAGACTGAGATTTATACTACACATGCAGAGAATTGGGTCCAAATCCACTTGATTTTTGTCCATAAAGTAACAAAAAGTTTCCTTACGTGGTCCTTACCACATAAGGGACACAATCCCTGAGCAGAAATAACCTAGATTAAACAATTACTGATTCAAAATATGAACACTTGTTTTCCATGTGCTCCTTTGGCTCAACAGTGAGCAGCAAACATGAATTAAAAAATGTGGGAATTTCCTTCAGTTGTCATTGCTCTATGACATGTTCTCTCTGCTCCCAGAATCCTAGACAAGATGCTCAAAGTGACTGTATGTGGTGAGAGCTCAGGAATACAAATAGGCAAATTGAGGTCCAGAAATTGTCTGCTTCTGTTAATCTTGTAAATAAAAGAAACTAGAGATATGGCCATAATGGAAATATGAAACACTGGTGTTGTCTTTCCTGATACCTGCAGTTGTGCATAACACACAGGCATGGTTAAAAATAGCAAAACTAATTGCTACGTAAGCAAAATTGAATGGAAATGGGGAAAAGGAATGATAGTGCTGGTTCACATTCTGTAGAGAAGGTTTTCTCTCTGACAGATACATGAGTGCGGAAGCCGCACTGCTGGTAGTTTCTTGTTCTTCACTGCTGATACATTTTCTAGGCTGTTTGTATTAATAACACTTTTCAAGATTTTACTTAGTAGTCATATGGTGTGATTTCTAGCTTTCAGCATGTCACACACAACTCTTCTTGATCTACCTCCGTTTGAGCTAAAGGATCCACCTCAGCAGTGAATTTAATCCCTTGTGTTAATTTTCTGAAAGTTTATTACAGTGGTATGATGTCTTTCAACCTCTATTGACAACTTTAGTGCTGTGTTCTCTTTGTAAATGAGAATGGATTCACATATTGCGGTACTAAGGCATCTATTGCAAATAAAGTTTTAAAATACAAGTAAAGATAAAGTGATTTGATTTTAGTTTTCTGATCAACTTCTGGAGATTCAAAAAGAAAAATAATACACAATGATCACTTATTGAAAGGAGTTTAATTATCTGCATTTATGCTAAAAAATTGTAGCCATTGGAATTCACCCTGAATGTCAGCTGTATTCTAAGGATCATCCATCTTTCGAGGCTGAATTACATCTTTGGGTGTATTTGTTTAACCTATGTATAATATATTTCACAACCTTTTCACAATATGCTTTTTAGCATGTTCTGTTTTACACATATTTAAGTGTATTAAATAAACTTTGATATAAAAAATACCTAACTGGAGACAAATACTCCTTTTACGTTTCACAGCAATAATGTCTACTGTTGATAGGAGATGTGACTGTAACACGCACTGCTTGTGAGAATCAGATTTTGCATTATGCGTCATAAACTCTACAATTTATAGTTCTGTGTGAAATCATGGACTGAAGATTGTTTTATTATATTTCAGTGTAAATTTTTTACCTATTTCAGTTCAAGTAACATTCTTGCAGAATACAGGGTTTGTACTGATATGATGTTTCCTAGCTCTAGGCATGGCCTGTCCCTATGACTGGCTGTAATTTACTTTTTGGTCTCTGTCGCCTTGAGCTTGCCTTCTGACTAGTTTGTTGAATGATGTGCTAATCCATTATATTTTTCAGACAAGTGTATCGACCAGTATAAACAGACTGGAGGGCACAAGCCTAAATGAAAGCTATACTTCCCTGAATCATTTAAAAAGCTCCTGCAGTGGTGGCAGTGCAAAATAACTTTTCTCTGTACGTTAAATATAAGAGGGAAATTTCAATAAATAAAATTAAGATTGTGGGGAGGGGGGTGGAAATGGAAGCTTTGTGAGCACATTATGCTACTTTTCACATGGATGTATTTAGTTATAGGAAGAAGAGACAGATAATGTTAGTCAGCCACTTGAGAATGTGCTTCTAGATGATAAATTTGAAACTGAGCCCCAAGCGCTGCATTACTTGCCATTTTCCATTGTCCAGACACTCTCACAACACATGATACATGTTTGAAGTCATGTACGGTATTGAAACAATTTTATACAAATAAAGAATGGAGAATAACCTCACTATGGAACTGGCAAAACTGAGGGCAAAAGATAGAGCTTTCTGATCTTTTTTTCTCTATAAGAAACAGGTAGATTCCAATACCAGGTCATGAAAAATATCCTCAGGTAATTTACCTTAAAAAGAAATATCAGGAGAGTGGCTGACTTCTCAATTTGTACAGCTGGTGCCAGGTACTCAAATTCCTACCTGTCAAAATGTGAATTAAAATTACAATAACAACAGGAACTTCTGGCTAGTAATTCAAATCTAATCCGGGCACACAAGTGACATTATGGAAAATTATGTTTTTCAATTAAAATTACAACTCTACAAAACTGTAGTAATCCCATGATAACAAGAAAAGGGATCATTTTTCCTTCAAGGCACATTTGATTCATGTTGCATGATCCATGTTGCATGGAAATAGTTAAGGTATGAATTACTAGAATTTCCACAGACTTAAGTGTGACAAATTTAAAAAAAAAATCATTCCCTATATCTGTTCTGAAATGGAGGAGTACAAGGAAGAGAATTAGATCTTTCTTTCCTAGAGGAAATATTTTTTATGATTTTTCTTTCAGTTTCCAGTTTAGTTCCAGTATGTTGACAGCAAAACTGACTGATTTCTATTTAATAATTCATTCTCAAGGCCTACAAGTGTTTTTATATCACAGTTGTCTCCTTCTTAACTTAGAAGGCAGCTATTATCTACAACCTACTATGAGAACCGTGATGCTTAACAGTCATTAAGGCATCACATTTGTTTTAAGAATGTTTCAAAGATCTGGTGTTCTGCTTTTTCCAATGAATAAAAAGCCCAAAATTTCCTCTCTTCACAATCACAAATGCATAGGTGCCAGTAAGCATTTGTATCTATTCTGAATCTGTGTTTAGGATACTACTTTTGAACTGATGATGTTTGCAGGCTCACTTCTTCCAAGAGCAGGAGCCTCACATGCCTTTAATTAATATCATGAAATCATGATACAAATGGCTATTTGGCCATTGATATCAGAACCATGTTTCCCTGCCTCTGCTTTTTGCTGTTCCTCTGAGGAGCCATAGTACTAAAGCTATGACTGTAACCATTTAACAGTGAAACCAATCATGATAGTTACTGTTAAGACTGCAAAAAACAGAAGGAGCAAGAAAAACTTTGTCTAGTATTTACTAAATAGTCAGAAAGTATTTCATATATATTTTTTATATAATTTAAGTTCATTTTCCCTTTCAGTTACTAGAATTGTGAGCTTTTTCAAGGTTTTTTGGCTTGTTTTTTGTATTCCTTTCATCTTGTAGAGCTGTCTTCATAGGTTATTGGCATGAACAAGATACTGACAGGCGTATTCTTTCCAACTGGGTAATATTGTTTTAATTAGTGTCTGCTGATATTTGGAAAAACTAGTTTGAAACAAGCCTTAACTCTCTGACCATTTCTTCCCAGCCCATGAAGCATTTGAATCCATTCGTGCTTTCAAACTAAGGTAGTAAACTTCACATCAAAATATCTGCACCTTATCAAGATCAAAGCTGTCCAAACTTGACTTTGCATCTACACAGATGGCTGTAAACATGACACCATAATATTACTTTGGCTTCACTTGACAGAACTGAAAATTGTCCATGCAGAACTATCCAGAATTTGTAGAAAATGTTATCCTTAAATTTATTGTTGATGAATATAGAGAAGAGCTTAGACTTAATAGCCATCTATGTCAGTTTAAAGAAAAATGTGTTATTTGTTTTATTTCAGTGTCTCACACAGAGAAATTGCTGAGCAGGAGTTGATCGGTATACAGGAGGAGGAAGGGAATGCTCATAGATTTTTCAACCAATTTTACACATTTTTTAAATAATGTATTCATAGCTAGTGCATGCAATAAATAATACGCACCATCATTAAAACAGGAGTTTTTTGAGTAGAGGCTTGGCCTTGTAAATGACATCTTTCTAAATATAATAAAAATTCAGAAAGACCTGTATACTCTTGAAATCTTCATTTCAGAGCATATGACTTGACGCATGTTGTGCAGAAAACAGCATTTCCTTTATGTAGCTCAAACATTTGCATAGGAGCTTACTGGTTTGTAAATTCTGAGCAGCATAAATATTGATATACCATGCTTAGCTTCCCACATACCTTCAGTTTGTTTTTGTCTAAATTACAAAAAGGAAGGTACAACTGTGTGCACTGTTTAAAGGCATGTTTCTTTCTAACCTCTGCTTTCTGGAATCATTATTATTCAGGTTCTTCCTCCTTATCCTCCCCTCCTGTCTCCACGCAAGCACTCACACACACACATGCACACTCCAGTCTATGTATCTGTGTAACAGTTTCTAAACATTCAGCATCCTGTTTCATAACTGTGTAAGATGTACTGTAAAGATCAACAAAAGAAAGATTGTTGGAGAATTTTGAAGAGGGAGTACTTAACATGGGTTTCTTGGGTATTTTACATAATAGCGAAACCATTTACAGAGGCTTCATACAAAAATAACCCCTCAATAAAGGACTTTAGCCTGATGAAAGGAAAAATCCCTCCTAAATTAGAACTACCAAAACCAGTCTGTAAAAGAAAGAACATACAATGCTTCAAATGATGAAGGAGTTATATCACCTGATTAATTGCAGTTAAGAAATAAGTACATTCCAAATGCTGGGATGTCTCCTCAGTGCTGTATCTTCAGGGAAGAAATATTAGGTTTATTTCACTGCTTCTAATGAAAGGACTATATCTACATTGTTTTTTCCTGGCAAAAGACATTGGAAGATGAAGTATTGAATTTTTTTTTCCCCCTCATAATACTACATACCCATGAGAAGTGATTTTGCTGTTGTTGTTGTTGTTTTAGGGTAAATAGAATGAATTATATCACAGCCGTGCTTTGTGGCAGATGGGTAATAAAGTCTTCCACAGAACAAACCTTCCCTGTTCAGTGTGCTGAGTGCTGCTAAACAAATAATCAGTCAGATGCGTGTAAGGCTGGCCAACAGGAATTGAGAATTGCAGTTTGCAACACAAAAACACCTACTTTGAATCAACAATGAAAGTAAATTGGATGACTGTAGAGTTTCCGTTTGGCGTATACAGGTGACTTAGTTGGCTGTCTTTCTACTAAAAGCCAAACCCTTTGAACAGAAATTTGCAGTCTGTACTACCAAAAGAATCAATATGTACTAAAACTAAAAATTTCTGACCTATCACTTATTAAAAAAAACCCCAAACGCAAAGCAACTAAATATTTTATAGCAGACCAGTTCCATGAAGCTATCAATTACCTGTTACAATTCAGTATCTACTACTTAATCCCCTGTTTCTTTTAAAGATATTTTTTAAAAATTATCTGATATTTTGTTTCCCCTTCCAAGTGTGGAAGGATATTTGTGATTGTACAAAAAAAAATAATATATTGCTCTGTGCTCGTTCAGTCTTTATTTCCCTTCTTATCACATAAGTAACCAGCTTGGCCTCTGTCTTGATAGCAAGCAGCCTTAAAAAAAATAGCTCCACCCTGAACATTGTGAAAAAATGTCATTACTCAGCGTGTGAGATCAAAAGCAGATGATCAATACGGAAAGGATGGAGTGAGAAGAAAATAGTGACAAGCATTAATATAAAATTGTATAAAAGTAAAAAAAAAAACCAACATCTGGAGAGCTTTCTCACATTCTTATTTAATTTATGTAAAAGGTCTTTAAGTTGTTTCCATAATAGGGGAAGCTACAAAAAGACAGATAGATATGTGACTGCCAAACTGATCATTTTCAGAAACTTCTGGCTTCAAGACATGAGCAGTACTAAACCACAGACATTTTTCTTTGTTTGTTTGTTCTTCCTAGCAAATATTTTAAGATATGTTCGGAAGAGCAGCATTTGGAAGCCAAAGAAGTGTTGTTGAACAAGTGATAGTAATCTTAAAAACAAAGCCATATGAAGTAAAATCAAATAGAATATAACCCTTATGCAAATTAAGCAGAATTTCTGTAAGGATATGTAGCCAAAATGAAGAATATCCAACAAAATATGAGTTGCCATACAAATAATCTTCCCAAAAGAGATAGCTGGATACTGGGGACAGGAAACAGATGATAAAGATGCAGTCATACACTGTAATTGGGAATTCAAGTAGTAAACACTGTATAATAAAGTTTTCTTAAGTATTTGAATTGCAAAGAAGTTCAGCCTTCCTTTGTCATTTTTCTGTTGTGGTGAGACAGTGTATTCTCTCACTGTATGTGTATGTGTTTGGTAGAGTAGCTTTTTCCCTTTATTGATGGGAGAAGCAAAACCTAACTGCTGCTTGAAATGGATTTTGAAGTATTCATAGGTAATGGTAAAATAATTTTAACAGCTTAGAACTAAAGCTGAATTATTTCCTAAGGTACCTAAAACTACATTATCAGACCTGAAGAAAAGAGAGATTTCTGAATATTCACATCCTGTTATATTTTCTTCCTAGCCTCATGCAAAAATCCGAATTGTGACTTACCTAGCTAATCGCTCTATATAATAGTCAAAGGAATATCTTTGAGTTTGCTAAGAATTTCATTCCAGGACAGGGAAAATGGCATTTCGGAACTCAATAACCAGAAAACTGTTGCTCATTTTGGAGAAAAGTTATGATGTTGTGACCATATTCTTGGTTTTGCACATTTTAATATCTATAAAAAATGTTTACCAAAGGAATAAATGATAGAAAATAGAATTATCTGTTTGGGTGGGAATGTAAACTGTTTCTTTACATCTGGTCTTTTTTTCCTCTTGCCTTCTTTTGACAAACAGTAGAGGAGGGATGCCTGGCTTGAGACCTGGCATTCCAGCTCTCAAGCTAAACAACCTTTAATAGCTCTGCCTCTCAAAGTCAAAATATTGATTGGGGAAAGTCTGAATAAAGCACTTCAGAATAGGACTGGGCAAAGAGCATCTGTGATTGAAACAAGTGCCTTTATTAGTTCTTTCATGGGAACTAACCTACAGGAGGTTTCATTGCTCAGCAAATCAGCGTTACTATCCACCTTCTAACCACCCTGCCAGTTTAGAGTTTGGATTACATCCCACAGTCTAGCCATTGAAAGAAAAATTTATGCCATTTTAGAATCAGATGAGCACCTTATTCCCTGTAGGAAGTTGTCTGCCCCATCTTAATATACGATCTACCCTTTCTGTTATATAGAGGGAACACAAAGAGTATGCAGTTTTCTTTTCCAAAAGACATTTCATTCAGTTCCTCACCCTTTACTTAGAGCAGTAAAAAAACAGAATAGCTGGGATGCAGTGGCTGCTGATGGATTACTTAACTAGAAAAGACCTTAAGCAGTAATCTATAAAAGGAATTTTTTCTTTCTCTTAAAATTATGGTTTCAGAGACTGAGGAGTTTTAACCAGAAATCACTGAAAAAAAAATTATTTGCAAGCATTCCAACATGTAAGCATGAAATATAAGCATAGTAGCAATTGAGATATTAATCTGCTGATTTCAAGGATGCTTACCTCATATATTAGGTACTAAGACTGAAATAACAGTCACAACATAGGAATAGATGAAATTTTTGCTTCTGAAACACAACATCTCAATTCTCTACTGTACAACTTCTCATCCATGGCCAGGCAAATATCCTTATGTGATGGGTATGCTGTATCTGTCCTTGCCTTCTTTTCTGAGTTCCTCAAAGCCATGCTGAAATAGGTGTATGAACAACATCAAAACCAACTGATTCTGTGGTTTGGGGTATAGACGTAAGTCAAATGGTAGGGATCTTGGCTGGAAACTAAATTACTTGTGAAACTACTTAGTACCTAAAAGGTTTTAATTTTTTGGTCAATGAAAGCTGCTTAGCTGTCAATGCAGAGAGAAATAGTACTTATTCTAATTTCTTCAGTTCATGATTTCTCTTATTGACCTGCTCAGCAAGAAGCATGCTCAGATTTGGATAGCTGTATTTGTCTCCGTAAAAATAGAAAAATACAATGATCCTTTTCACATCACATTATTCTTAGCATAACAAGAAAACTTACGCAGTCAAAAAGGTGTTATCCCTCATGGACACAGTAGCTTTGTCTCTAAACACTGCTGCTGTCCGAGATGCTTAGAAACAGAGATTTTGTTTGGAGTGAGTGGCTTACTGTAAATGAACATCTTGAAACTTTCTGGGTCTTGTATTAAAAGTTTAAATGTTATTTCATCAATCAAGGTTATGGTTCTGAAAGTGCAACATGCAAAATTATTATCTCCTTCTAAAAGGAGACCCACTTAATTACTTATAAGAAATACTGACCAGGTGGTGATACTCAGTAACTAGCTCTGTTGCAAAGAGATGTTGGGGCTTGATTATTCAATGGGTATAAACATGGCCTGAATCCTGGTAATTATCTCAGTATCAAGGTATGTATCAAATCAAAGCACCTTAATATTTGGGATCCGGTTTAGAAAAGCAGAGGAGCAGTAACAAGTATTTTCTTACTCATTCAGTTTTCTGTAGTATTCCTTTATTCTTCTATTTTGAGCTCAGTCTCTTCTAATGTGATTCATAAAATGAAAAAAATAGAAAAAAGTTTTGTTAAACTAGTTCTAGAAGTTTGGGTATTTAAAGCTGTTTCAGTTTCCCTTTTTTTTTACTGGTAGGTCCCTCCTTTGCCACCATAACTTATAAGGTCCAAAGTATTCACAGATTATAAGCAGACTTTGCTTTTATTTATATGTGACCTGGTTTGGGTTGGGGTTTTTTTCCAGAAAAGCAGTAAAAATTCTTATACGTACAACTGCTTGTTTCTAAGATTTATTAATAAACAGGTATCATATGTGAAGCAAATCTGAGAGGAAATTATTTCATTTATCAGGTACATTCAGTCTTTTTACAGGTAGAACAATAAGGAACTGAAAGTATGCCCAACCATCCTGCCACAAAGAGCAGCAAGGCTGACATTTCTGTCTTGATAAAGCACACAGCAGTCATTTACAAAATTGAACAAATTCTCTGTAGGAGTTGTTAGGATGTCTTAGTAGATTTTGTGAGATACAGCACACACCAAATTGAAAAGTCTTTGTTATATTTTGTTTAGGAGTTTCCAATATGTCTTGTTGCTTTATCACTTGACAAAGCTGCATCTTTTGCTTTAAGCACTGCTAGTTCAAGAATCAGAAAAATATTTGAAGCACAGAAGTCAGCTTTCTGAGCAACAAATGTGTTTGTTTAATACAGCCTTCGTACAGTTCCACATTATTTTGTTACTCTTCTTACAAATTATTTGTCTTGGATGAGTGTGTTCTCAGAAATTAGAGGCTTTTCCCCATCATGTAATTAGTGTTGTAAAAATAAAGCCATTTTTTTATGGTTTAGGAAGTGAGAGAAATACAAGCCATGGTTTTGTAATTATGAGGCTGCTGTAAAGATGCTCTGTAAAGCAGATGTACTTTGCAAATTAGAAGTTAGATTCAACCCTTATACTGCTTTAAGGTGGTTTCCATTTCATCCTGTAACTCAGAGCGTAGCAGCTGAAATAAGATATGAATTGAGTGCAACCCTGAGACAGTCCTACCTGTTTGTAAGACTTCTTTTTTAAACTTGTGTATCACTGACCTGTTACTTCTATTTTCTCTTGGCTGAGATAATTATCTTTGTGACAACTTCTTGCAGGGGTTTTTTAAATTCCAACTACCATTTCACTTCAGTCACTATATCATGATTTTTATTAATGACATCGATACTAATTTCTAACTGTTTAATGCTGCATCGCAATATTCCCATATATTGGTACTGGCTATTTTTTTTGTTAGGTTATGAAATGGTGTAACCCAAAGGATTCCAGTAACTTCCCACATTCCAGAAGATTTTTGATAAACATATAAAACCCTCTGTTCTATGACTTCATCCACTGAAACACAAGGACAAAAAGTGATTAAAAATTGAAATGCTGAGGAGTCTGGGTGACTCAGAGAATAAGAGGCTGTCTTTTTACATCCAAATTCCCTTTTGAGATTCAACCTCAGGTCTTAAAAGGAATTGCTTTCCTGGATTACTTCCAATTATGCTTAGCCCTCAGTGACTCACATTACAAGACCAGGACACCCACTTTGAGGCTGTCAGGGTCTAACTGGCATGTTCTCTTTAGTGAAGTCAGACAGCAAGATTAGATAGTACGCTCATGATGGCATGTCCTGCCAGTGTGAAACAAGCAACTGCTGAACATCTTTCCTATCCCTTTTCACATGAACTCCTCTGAAACATTTTTCAGACTACATTTTAAGCTAAGTTTTAGTGCTTCTGAAAGATTATGAAAAATTTTGAGTGGTGATAGAAGCACATAGCTTGTAACAGTGAAAGTTTCTTTTCACATTGAATATGCTCTGAGGATACCACAGGTGGGATTTACATGAAGTTTGGGGGTTGTACCATTCAAACTCTGGCTTCTTGTCTGAAATATTAACAAAGATAACAAGTTTGTGGAATTCTCCTAGTGGTTCTGGGAGGCCTGAGTGAGGCTTATGTAGCCTAAGAGTTGTTCAGCTATCAGTAGCTTTTGTTCATGGTATTCCCTCTGCAAGTTCCTGTGAGTTAAAGGGTTCTGAATTTCATTTTCATCTTCCCTTGAGGATATTTAGGCCTTTGTGTTTGTTCAGTAAGCCACAAAACCTCCTCAATATTGGTAACATAAACTTTCACAGTATGTTTCTTTCTAGGAGTTTCGGATACATCCAGTGTTTTGCTGTTGGTGAATTTATGTACTCTAGTATGCAGCTTGCTTTCTTTTCTCTTTCTCTAAATTGTGTGTCCCTTTAGGGACAGAAGAACATTCTTTAGTATATGATGAGAGTTATCCATCTTCCAATAGACTGATTTCACCACAGCTCTTGATCCTAAAAGATGCAGAGCTGAGCAGAGTTGAGTTATATTTTAGTTGATGAGCTTGTTCCTCATATTATTCTTAATAAAACTGCAGTAGCTGAAAACAGGCAAATAGTGAACAAGAATGTGCTTATAAGAGGACTGAACCTAGAAGAGGCAAAACTGCTTAATAGGTCTTCTAAACTAGCTCTTCATATGAAAAATCTTCTTTTGCAGTTGAAGTGCGTTGTATGACTTAAATACATTTTCTTCCAAAGTATGTTGACCAGAAACATCCATAACCTATTAGTTATTACTATAGAATAATATTGTCCCATGATGTCAGTATCACATCATCAAGTATTCTTCTTGTATGAAGGTGACTCTGAACTTTTATTCCCCATAAATAAGCTAAAAACGTTCCACTCACTTTTTGGAGGACTAAATGCTTAGTTTGAGGATATTGCTGTTAACTTGCAAATGCAGCCATATGGGGTTTTTCTGTGGATTTTGTTAAGAATTTTGCTATTAGTATTGCATACATTTTACTTGTAATTGCTGCTAAAGCCTGGACTTCTAATGAACATGTAATTTCAGTGCACGTTCATCATCCAGCAGCTCTTAATCCAGGAAGCGACTGCAGAATGTGAGTCATTATCAAGGGTAAAGCCACTAGCCCAACTGAAATGCATGTACACCAATGCACGCAGTATGGGGAACAAACAAGAGGAGCTGGAGGTCCTGGCCCGGCAGGAGAACTATGATATAGTTGCTATCACGGAAACGTGGTGGAATGACTCCCATAACTGGCGTGCTGCTGTGGAAGGTTACAAACTCTTCAGGAGAGACAGGCGAGAGGGAAGGGGTGGAGGGGTGGCCCTGTACACCAAGGAAACCCTTGACGCTGTAGAACTTGAGATCGGGGACGATCAGATTGAGAGCCTATCGGTAAGAGTAAGAGGGGCAAGCAAGACCGACATCCTGGTTGGAGTGTGTTACAGACCGCCTGACCAGGAGGAAGAGGTGGATCTTTTGTTGTTTAAGCAGCTGGAAGTTGCCTCAAGATCGTCTGCCTTTGTTCTTCTAGGAGACTTTAATCTCCCAGATATCTGCTGGAAACTTAACACAGCCGAGAGGAGGCAGTCCAGAAGGTTCTTAGAGTGTATTGAGGACTGCTTCTTGTCACAGCTGGTGAGTGAGCCTACCAGGGTGAGGCTCTCCTTGACTTGCTGTTTACCAATAGAGAAGGGCTGGTGGGTGATGTTGTGGTTGGAGGCTGTCTGGGCTGCAGTGACCACGAGATAATTGAGTTTTCCATTAACAATGGAACAAGGAAGAGCAAAAACAGGATGACCATGTTGGACTTTCGGTGTGCTGATTTCAAGTTATATAAGGAACTAGTAAGGAGAGTACCCTGGGAGATAGTTCTTAAAAGCAAGGGGGTCCATGAAGGCTGGACATACTTTAAGAATGAAGTCTTCAAGGCGCAGGAGCAGGCTATCCCGATGTGCTCTAAGATGAGCCGCAGGGGCAGACGTCCGGCCTGGATGAATAAGGAGCTTTCGAAGGAGCTCAGTGAAAAAAAGAGGGTGTATCGCCTTTGGAAAGAAGGGCAGGTGAGTCAGGTTGTGTTCAAAGATATTGTCAAGTCATGTAGGAAGAAAATTAGGGAGGCAAAAGCCCAGCTGGAGCTTAACTTGGCCACTTGTGTTAAGGACAACAAGAAGAGCTTTTTCAAATATATTAACGGCAGAAAAAAGGGCAGCAACCACCTTCAATCCTTATCGATCACTGAGGGAAATATAGTAACTAAAGATGAGGAAAAGGCTGAGGTGCTTAATGCCTTCTTCACCTCGTTTTTCAACAGTAAGGCAGATTGTTCTCTGGACAACTGGTCTACTGAAGTGGTGGATAGGGGCGGGGTGCAATACAGCCCCCCTGTCATCCATGAGGAGGAAGTTAGAGACCTGCTGAGCCACTTGGATCCTCATAAGTCTATGGGGCCTGATGGGATCCACCCTAGGGCGATGAGAGAGCTGGCGGACGAGCTTGCTAAGCCGCTTTCCATCATTTATGCTATAGACTGGGTGCAGAGTGGCTGGAGAGCAGTCAGGCGGAAAGGGACTTGGGAGTGCTGGTGGACAGGAAACTCAACATGAGCCAGCAGTGCGCTCAAGTGGCAAAGAAGGCCAATGGTATCTTGGCCTGCATCAGGAACAGTGTGGCCAGCAGGACTAGAGAGGTCATCACCCCCTTATACTCGGCACTGGTCAGGCCGCACCTTGAGTACTGTGTCCAGTTCTGGGCCCCTCAGTTTAAGAAGGATGGTGAGATGCTGGAGTGTGTCCAGAGGAGAGCAACGAGGATGGTGAAGGGGCTGGAGCACAAGCCCTGTGAGGAGCGACTGAGGGAGGTGGGGTTGTTTAGCCTGGAGAAGAGGAGGCTCAGGGGAGACCTTATTGCCCTCTACAACTACCTAAAGGGAGGTTGTGGTGAGGCAGGAGTTGGACTCTTCTCTCAGGCGACCAGTGACAGAACGAGAGGACACGGTCTCAAGCTTCGCCAGGGGAGGTTTAGGATTGACATTAGGAAGACATTCTTCACTGAGAGGGTAATTGTTCATTGGAATGCGCTGCCTAGGGAGATGGTCGAGTCACCATCCCTGGAGGTGTTCAAAGAGAAATTGTATGAGGCACTTAGTGCCATGGTGTAGTTGACAAGTAGGAGTAGGTGTAGGTGTTGGGTCATAGGTTGGACTCGATGATCTCAAAGGTCTTTTCCAACCTTACGATACTGTGATACTGTGATAACAAGAAAGAAATGTCAAAAAAATTCTGCTACATTCAGCAACCGTTGAGTAAAAGTAACGATTTCACCAATTGCTGTATATGGAATTTTCACAGGGTGTGGATCTGGCATGGTTAGTACATGCATTTGACTTATAGATGTATACATGAGTTCTCGGTGGACATAGAAGGAAGCTGTTTAAAAATTCTTTGTAATCACAAGGTCCAATTTGGGTATAAGCAGTGTGAGAACTATATAGCAAATAAAAAATAAGAGTTATTGTAATCATTCTATACAGGAGGCTTGTAATATCTGAAATATCTGAAACAAATAGCAGAAGTTTCTTCTGAAGAAGGACTTCTCTAGAAGAGTTCATCTGGATTTTATTGAAAGACTGAAAAGACATCCGTTCATCTGTTTAATTTCTCTGCTTGCTTGTGCTTTTTGTTACTTTATAAAAAAAGGAAAATCATCTCCAAGTGAGTACAGAATGAACCACCTTACCCCTTTTCTGCTTTGCTGATAAACTTTAGATAGAATAGAATAGAAGCATAGAATCATCTGGTTGGAAAAGACCTCTGAGGTCATCTGAGTCCAACCGTACCTATCCCCTTACTAACCATGTCCCTAAGAAACTCATCTACCTGTCTTTTAAACACATCCAGAGATGGCGACTTCACCACCTCCCTGGGCAGCTGTTCCAATCCCTGACCACCTTTTCAGTGATGAAATTCTTTCTAATGTCCAGTCTAAACCTCCCCTGGCACAACTTGCAGCCATTTCCTCTCATCCTATCACTTGTCACTTGTGAGAAGAGCCCAGCACCCACCTTGTCACAACCTCCTTTCAGGCAGTTGTAGACAGTGATGAGGTCTCCCCTCAGCCTCCTCTAAGCTAAGCTAAAACAACCCTAATTCCCTCAGCCGCTCCTCATAGGGCTTATTCTCCAGGCCCCTCACCAGCCTCGTTGCCCTTCTCTGCACACACTCCAGCACCTCAATGTCCTTCCTGTAGTGAGGGGCCCAAAACTGAACCCAGCACTCGAGGTGCAGCCTCACCAGTGCTGAGTACAGGGGCACAATCTCCTCCCTGCTCCTGCTGGCCACACTGTGCCTGATCCAGGCCAAGATGCCATTGGTCCTCTTGGCCACTTGGGCACCCTGCTGGCTCATGTTCAGCCGGCTGTCAACCAGCACCCCCAGGTCCTTCTCTGCCAGGCAGCTCTCCAGCCACTCCTCCCCAAGCCTGTAACACTGCGTGGGGTTGTTTTGTCCCAGGTGCAGGACTCTGCACTGGGCCTTGTTCAACCTTGTCCCATTGGTCTCAGCCCATTGGTCCAGCCAGTCCAGATCCCTTTGCAGAGCCTCCCTTCCTTCAAGCAGATCCACACTTGCACCCAGCTCAGTTTGCTTTGGGTTTTCCTTAATGACAGAGCAACATTAGTATGTAGAATCCACACTACTGTAGTGTTCTGTATATGGTTTTTTATAAATCCAGCAGAATATTTTGTAAAATATAATCAGAAGGCAAATAATAAGAAAAACTGACAAAGTGAAACTGTGTGGGGAATAGAATTATATTATTTTTACTTTCTTCTTTTAATTATTTTTAACATTTTGTTCTTCTTCAGAATAGTTCCTTTTATCTCCTGTTTCATTTTTTAGGAGTTGTAGTGACAATTGGAGCTTTTGGATCTAGTACTGCTGCCATTAGTTTTGCAGTAAAAGAACTTTATTAATCTCACTAAGTATCAATTGTTCTAAGATCAGAAATTTACCGATTTGCTTTGTTATTATCTCTACAATATGTGGCATGATTTTCTCCCACTTTTTACTCCACTGATGTATTGGAAGCTCTTTTCAGATGAGGTGCGGAAGGCTGCTTTTCATCCTCTCGTATTTAAGCAATTAAGACATATATACCCAAATGATAAGACCTTTACAATAAATGTAGGAGGCTGGGCAAGATGACCCACTATGACTGAATCCAAACTGAATAATCCTAAATATTCTAAGACTTCTGTGCACAGTCTCAGTTCTAGGACACATTTCAGAATGCAATATAAGCTTCCACCAGGTCTACTATGATACATTGTCTAGTCATTGTACTCCATACACTGAACAAATAGGCTTTTAAAAATGCGTACATATATACTCAACACATAGATTGGTTCCAATTTTCTTTCTCTATTTTCCTGATCTGGCAAGAGGTCTTAAAGTGTTTAATTTGTGTGGTTTTCTGAAAAAATAAAAGCCAAACTCTTCTTAAAAATCATGCAGCTTTAGACTGTCTATGGAAAAAGAACCTCTCAAAGAGATTGTTAGTCCGGGAATTTGTGCTCTGTGTGCACAATGTATTGTAAGACTGTTCTGTACGTCATTGTTTATAAACTTTTTACGTATTTACAAGATCTCTTTTTAAAAATACTTTTCTTTGGTATGTATTAGGTTCCTGACACTCACTGATGGACCCAAAGTCTCTATTTTGAATGCTAAAGTTTACAACAGGACAATATTCCTCTTGTGGCATAACATATTTAAATTTTGTACATTGACAGCAAAATACCTGGCAAACCGTTACTCTCTTTCTGATCATAACAATTTTGCCACTGAATTTTTTCTGTGTTTTTACATGTTACTTACTGGAACTTAGCTTCCTTGTTGGCAAAGGTAGAAGATTTTCTACTGTTCCCAAGGTTGTGCATAATTCATAAGAATCTGCAAAATATTTTGACAGAATTATGACTTTGTTGTTACTTTACTAATTAGAGGTATGTGTACAACATTAATAATGTGCTACTTCTATATAGTCAGAAGTTACCATTTATTACACCTTAACTCTTCAACCTTAACACCTTAACACCTTCACCTTCGCAACAAGCATCCAATAGAGTAGCAACCTTATTGCACTTTGGGTGTCCACTGTATGTCTTCTCGCATTGTTAAAGTAAGTGACATTATAGAAGTGGCTTGGCCCCAGAGTGTACATAGCGTTCAGCACTCAAGTTGTTTTTTGGTAATGTTATTTTACGATCGGGTCTACTTGCAGAGTAATCCTCTGCATTTTAGTTTGCTTCTTTGTAAAACAAGAAGTGGTAAATATTCTGCAGTCCTGAGGAACAGTGCAACAAATTGTTTGGATAAGATAGTGCTAATAAGAGCCTATACACATTGATTCTTAATGTTGACTATTGTAAATGCAAATCTAAGTTTCTGGCTTGCTACGAAAGTAGAGTTGATAGTCAATTTTGTTCTTTTACAGTTTTGCTGTCATCTTTACTGGTTGGCTTTTGATCTCATCTTAGGGACAAATATAGTAATCTGAAAATACATTCTTCTGTAGGCTGTGTTAGAGGAGTTAATATGTATGTGTACTTATTGATTTGCTTCACATTAGTGGGTTTCTGTGCTTCTGATGGATATGTCATGGATTAAAATTTTTACACTACACAAACAGCAATAGAATATTGTTACTTCCATTCTATTTTGAATCATTTATGGTAAAATATGTGCTTTATGCCTCATTTGCTGCAAAATTTATTTTATTGTAGTGTTTAATTAATGGGTAATTCTCCCATTTATGGCAAATGGCCAAAATATTATCTTTTATTTTTAGACAGACATTGTTTAGACAAAGTAGATTAGGCAGAATTTATCAATCTAGCATATTCATTAGCAGTTTGTGGAAATCGGTGGAGATTTTTTCTTCAGTTATTTATCTAAGGCATTTGTTATAGATGTTATGTATTTTGAATAGAATATAACTGTGGCAGAATTCAAAACCAAAAAAGAAGGTAAAAATCTCCACTTTTTAGTGTAAGAGTGAACCTTCACAGGGTTTTAATGAACAGACAGAAATAAAATAGGTATTGTCCCTTGAGATGTTCTTAAATCAGTCACACAACTAAATAGCTTTTAAGGGATTCCAGCACTAAATCCTGTATAGATAGAAAGAAATGTTTGCTTGCAGCAGAATAGCTTCAATAAGGCTGCATTTTGGTACCAAAATAAGGAGATTTTTCTTTTTTCTTTCCCAGGCAACTTGCCTTTGGTGAACAAGCAAGCTTAGTAGAGATCAACTGTTGCAGGCTTTTCAGAACTTTTCTCATTCCTGTGCCAGGGTGCGAGTGGGCAATACGCTGCTGCACAGGACACAGCAGGTTTTGTTAAAGATGCATAAGTATGGAAACAACAATTCATTGCTAGTGTTTGTTTTTCACTCCTTAAATGCACTTAGCACAAAGAGGTTTCAAGGCAAAGAATATGCATTTCTAAAATGTCTCTTGCGTATTTATGCTGTGGCTACCACATTTATATAAACAGAAAATTACTCCATTCATGCTTTATTAGCTCTTCTTTTGTACCACAGCCTTGACCCCAGTCATCATAAATTGAGAAATAGTGGGGAACTAATGGAGACAGATGGGAATATGGCTTGCCATTTACTCAAATTGGTAAAGTAATTAACCTCAAGGTGCTGGTTTGCAAGAAAAATTGTTGGAATATCTCAGGGCGCCGGTAAACAGACTCCTGCTTTAACCACTTCTGACAACTGCATCATAAACTAGACTTATTCTGTTCAATTGACCTGTCAACGTCTTGAGTCCAAATAAAGATTTGTATTACAATGCACTTGCTGAGAAGTGGGAGAACACTACTGCTGTTTCTTTTCAAATGGGTTGCTGTTCTCTCTCTGTTAGATAGAAGCTGGAATGTCATATATTCATTCTTCAGCCATTATATTCCTTAGAAATCTTCCATTACTGATTGTGTGACAGCTTTGTGACAGCAGATGGTAGTCATTTGGCTTGAGAAAATGAAATGAAAAAACATGGGCCAGACTGACTGGGCTCATTTAGAACAGCAGTGGACAGAGGCCAGATCGAATTTTTATTTATCGAGGGACATCATGTAATGAAGCCAGTTTCTTTTATTTTTTCCCCTTTCTCTTCCGCCCCCCGCCCCCCCCCCCCCCCCGCATATTGGGTGAGTGAGGTAAATTTTCAACATATTAGTACATAAATCAAAGGCAGTCTTGTAAACAGGAATATTTTATCAAAAAGCCCTCATCCACGTGACGGCTTTCAAATTCTTCTAAGTTCTTTCCTCATCCATTTTTTATTGCCTCCCCCCAATTTAATAGAAGCATCATTTAGATTTATTTTGTACGCATTATCAGCTGAAATAATATTTTTTTAAAACAGAAGTTAAATCTTCAGGGGACATTTTGTAAGTTGGCTTCATGGATTTAGTGCAGTAACTGGAAGAGTTTTGATCATTCGATCTCATGCAGTTCTTTATTTCATATGTTTTGATTTGCAATTGAAAGAGTCATGATAAAATAAAAGAAAGACGTTTTTGATATTGTCATAACTGTATCTGGAAAGCGTATGTCAAGGGAACATACAGAGCAATCTTCATCTAGAGTAAATACAGCCATTCAAGAGAGATGAAAACTGGAAATACAGTATGGTATCTCAGTTTCATGAAAACCCAGTTGGTTTGGAAGCATTCAAGAAGCACAGTTTCTAACTTCTGCTCCCCAGTTTATCCACAGACACCTGCAATGGCATCCAATAATGCCTTGCTGCTAATTCAGTGGCATTGTGACCACAGTAATTTAAACTATTTAGGTATTTGTATTGGATTTTAGGAAAAAAATGTAATTACAGGTGAGTGAAATAATATATTTTGAAATACATTCATTCTTCTCAAATATAAATTTTTCAGTAAATAATAATTTTTCTAATAGTGCTCCCTAACATTAAATTTCTCGGTAGGCATTGTGATTTAATAGTTCATGCATTTTATATTCAAGGTAGTCTTCTTTGAAATTTGTTATGAGTTCAGAGACTGTGCCAAAGATAATTTGTCAGTGTCACCTGCACTGGTGCATTTCCATCATTGGATTAAAGATTTGTTAATGTGTAATTGATAAAGAAAACACCAAGCAGCATTTTGCGATGATGGGTAGTAGTTTGGAATAGGTTTTTTTTCCTTCTGACAGGCATAACATTTTATGGGGTTTTTAAACCAATGTGTTCACACAGACAGAAATCTCATCGAGTTCTTTGATCACTCTTTCTCAGCAACTGTGTTGGTGAGTTCACAGCACCTAATCCATGTTATCAGTCAGTGTCAGTGATTTTTTAATCTA
The DNA here is from genome assembly GCA_033558235.1 of Neomorphus geoffroyi. NCBI lineage: Eukaryota > Metazoa > Chordata > Aves > Cuculiformes > Neomorphidae > Neomorphus > Neomorphus geoffroyi. The sequence continues at coordinate 18,391,338 of JAUMJM010000026.1, forward strand.
TGGTCAAAATATACTCTATTTCATAACCTCTCAAAAAAAGACACAGCAACTTGTGGAAAAGGGGAATTAGTCAATATCACTTGTAATTGACGGGATAGAGTTCAATAATTTTTTTAATTCTGAGAAGATAATACAAGTTAAACATATTTGTTACCTGTGTTGTTTTCTTCTGGTTTTGAACATTTTAATTTATAATCAGACAAGAAGAACAGATGTAAGAGATGTAATTTAATCATTTTATTGCTATCTTTGTATATTTTGAAGAATTAGGTATTGTACTCTTGGGAAGTCATATTTTATGCCTAGTTGGAAAAATGAATAATGTAATAATATGCAAAATGTGAAGTTTTAGAACTTCACTACTGAGTAAGGCATATAAACTAATGATCTAGTTAAAGTCCCTTGTGCACCATAATAAATATGGACTAAATTTGTCATTATAGCTTTAGACAGAGGTTTCAGGCTACAGATTTAATTATATCCTTTTTTAATATTCATACTTCTAAACTGCATAATTCCTTCCTACTGTAAAACTGAGTGCTATATTAAAACAAACAAAAATGGCAGATTACTAAATGGATATTAACGTGGAGTCAATAAGCATTTAATTTCTGTAGAGAACGCAGCAAAAAAGTGTAAGCCTTGTGTTGCTCAGGAGATCTTTTCGTAGATGCCCATCGTTTGTACAGAGAGATTGCCTCCTGTTTTAATGCTGACTTTTGTTACAGAGGTTAATTAGTTATTTATGGAACTCATAAAGGACACAGGGGCAATACAGGAATACCTTTTGTTAGCCATTAAGAAACAGCAATTATTGAAAAGCCTAATTTAGTCTCCATATGATACAAGAGTTAGCTGAGACTAGCTCATCTCACATTCAGTCAACGCTACATAATGGTGTCTGAATATTGATGACGATTAATAATGGCTGAATAAAATACCGTCACATTAGAACGCTTATTCCATTTCTCCTATTTCTATAATAAATGCTCTATTGACTCGAATTTAAAGATTACCTTCCCTTTACAGTATACCGTTGACCAGGATCTCAGATTAGGATCATCAATTAAAGCTCAGCTTAAAAAACAAATAACTTTTGTATCCACTTCCATATTCCTAAAGGCATATGTTAAGTAAATGAAGAGAGAAAATAAATGTAACTAAATTAATGAGTCTTGTCCCATTCTTTCTTCTGAGAAGGCCCTTAAATACAACCAAAGCAATGAAGAAGTACAAAGGTAGCAACAACAAACGTGAAGATAAAAAAGAGGAAGAGCAGTAACATACGTTTGAATGAGGGATAAGCAAAGAAGAAATACTATTTTATGGGTAACTAGAGGGAAAGTTCAAGCCAAACAATGAAGCAGTCAGTATAGTTCCTAATAATTTGCAATTTGGATTGGCTCAGCTGGGAAAAATAAGTTCCAAAGAGGCTAAGGAAGAACAATATACTCCTTTGGGTAAAGTCACTATAGGTAAGTTGGTCTCTTGTATACTGAATAAAATGTTTAAGGTGACTGATAGATTTGAGCCAGTCAGATATGGGGCTCAAAAATTAGCATTTCATCTTGCAAACAGAGCTGGTGTTGGGTGTGAAAAAGGTGTTTATGACACTCAAATAAACAATGGAGGTCTTTGATATCTCACTGCCCACTGATCCTGTTTCTTGGTTTTCCTTTGCTTGCAAATGCACTAAGTAAGAGAAACGTTTTTGAAGAATAAAATTGCTTTTGTTAAAAAAGGAAAAATTCTATGAGTGATTGCAGCGTATTTCTCATGTGCTTTCAGATATGGATAGTGAATGATCTTGGGTTTGCATTATTTTTTTCTATAATCTTGTATTGTAATTATTATTTCTTGTCTTGCTTATCCATACTAAAATGCTTTTATTTTATCAGAGGGCATATTATAAATATTTTTACATATTTATACATTTTCTTATTATGCAAATTGCCAAGAGCTATCACAAAGGTGAAGGAGAGTTAAGAATAAAGGTAAGAGGAGTTTTCTAGCAGGCGGTCGTTCAGTAGATGTACAAAGGACATATTTCTTCAGTTTCAGAACTAAAATTGTTAAAGCCACCAGAGCGTTTCTGTTGGGATGTTTCTAGCTGCTCCTGGGACACACTGAAGAAGGGAAAAAACCCCTGTTTTCAAGTTAGTCCCTTGCTTTAGTTATTTGCTAAGGCTGGCTGAAATAGCAACATTTTCAGTGTTATTTTATGAATGCAGTCTTTTGCTACCAAATTAACAGCTTTGGTTATTCTGATCATGTTCTGTTGATTTTTTTTTTTTTTAAAAAAAGCTTTTTTCTATTATAGGGCTAAATATTTTGATCATGTAGCCACATAAAAGTGCTATCAAAAGTTCAGAAATTATTTCAGAGTGCCTATGAAAACACTAGTGGTATGGAAATCTGCAAGTTTATATTTAATCAAACCAAGGTAATAGTCATTATATTTACTGTGTTATTGGCTAATTGTTGACCAAGGAGGAGGTCAGTTTCATCACACGTTGAGAGAACACAGAGCAACACAAATGCATTTTCTGAGAGCTGTTGTCGGAAATGAAAAATGAAAATGAAAATTTGGGAATGTTTTTTGGGGTATCAAACTTAGATCTCAAAGATTCCCTCCAGCATGAATATTAGAATTAAAGAATTCTAACATGAACTGTGTTATTATTAGCAAGCTTTTTTGAAGAGGTATCATAGCTTGTGATTAAAGAACTCTGCCTTCTGTTGGTACTGCTCAGTCTAAGAAAGCTTAAAGATACATAATTTTGGCCATGTCTACAGTTTGCAGTCTTATGGCGAAAGAAGTGAATTAAATGCAATGCGTTCTAAAGGTGAGCTTCAGATCAACGCTGCCATTTGCACATAACAAAACCGCCCCATTTACAAACACAGATACTACCACAGCAGTGACTGTGGAACAAGCCTGACATACAGAAAGAGAATGTTATACTATTGGTCCAAAAGTGAGTAAAGAGAGCTATTTATTGCTCAGAGATTGTACTTAAGCATTCAAAAAGTGAGTTGTACCTATTAAGATCAGAGTCCATTCCCTCTCTCTCCTGTATGGTAGCATGTGGATCCCATGGGCTACATACCAACTTTGAAGGGGTTCGAGATGTTTTAGATCTTTTCTTGGACGGTAATGGAAAGCACACCAAAATTTAACATAATTCTCTTTTTTTCTTTGGTTCTCATTTGTTTCTATTTGGTTTTATATCCTCTAGGCTCTGCCTAATTTGTTTGTTTGTTTGTTTCATGTGATTTTTGTTTCTGGTTTTTTTACATTATGTTGTTTTTTCTATAGTTAGTCTGTTCTATGAGTATGTGAGAATATACAAGTACAGGACACAGAAAAAAATCCTGATTCTAATAATCATGCCATTTTCTATTGCAATAGGAAAATCTGACATCTGGCATACCTCAAACTCAGAAAGAAATATCTAAGTGCATTTCTCGTCTGTGAAGAAATTAATGATTCACGTGTTCAGGCAATGCTAGCATTGGTTCTGGTCTGAGATTGGCATGACATTTACTTATGATATTTTGTCTGACTGGTGCTATTGGTTGATAGTTATGACTTTCAATCAAAAAAATGGAAGTGTAACAATATTTTAAGAGTACTTTGGAAGTGCTGCTGAACATACGTAGTTTGGTGGCTATTTGCCTGAGCAAGTTGAATGTCTGTCAACCAGAAATAACTTTACATGGGCTAAATATGGTAAATATGGTAAGACACTATACCAGTCCTTTCCAAGGTCACCTAATTAGAGTTGTTTACAACATCCATTTGCCTCCACCTGTTTTGTTATTGGTGTTTATAAAGAACTTTTCATTGCATAAAGCATATCAGGCAGATAGCTGCAGAAGAAATGCTGAGCAAAGGGAGAGTGTCTCCACTGTGCTGGCACACAGCAGAATTACTCTGGCTTAGTAAACTTGGCATATTTTCCTAATAGTTACATTTCCATGTGGCTTTACCTGACCATAAATACCATCTTCTAGAACTATAGTGATTTTCAAAATACCATGATACTTTCTTAGTCATGATGGTTGTGATATGCTGTTGCCAAGGTGCAGCATCCCCATCCTACGGTGTTTCTCCTTGGGCAGTCAGGGACAGCCAGATAAACTGGTGAATTCACAACAACCTCCTTAAGTGGACGTTCTTGCATGTCCTTTCTTAGGGTTACCATTTTGTCATTTGGGCATTTAAATTCAGGTGTATGAAGTGGGATTGTCTAATGATCCCAGCACAGCTGAGGAGAGAGGAAGGTAGGTTACAAGATCAAGAGTATAAGCTTATCTTTTTTGTGGTCTCTGCATCTTCCTTCACTGTCCACTGTTAAAGCCTAGGGTGCTTAGGCACCTACCTTTGGTACTTAAAATCCAATGTTTCTGTTAGTCTATGTGAATGTCACTCTTTGGGCATCTTTAAGGGACTTACTGCAAAACAGGTAGCATGCTGGGGATTTACACTTGTGCTCACTATAAACAAGCGTTCCTCTATACACAAGTATTAGTCTACTAAAAATGGTCTGCTCGTGTCACACCCCTCAGGTGACAACGACAAGCTTGAGTCTTTCTGCTGACATATAGGAGATGGAGAATGTTAAATGGAAGCTAGAAAGTTCCTCACAAGCCTTGTTCTGATTCATCTCTCTCTAACAGAAGCCCCAAGTGTCAACTCTGTGGGCAGTGAAGTGCCCACTTTCCACTTACAGGGCATCATCCTACATTTCTTTTCAGTAGAGAGGGTCTTTCTGAACTGATGACAGCATTTGCAGCAGAAATCAAGTGCACATCACACAGAATTGTCACTCAGGAGGTGCCATTTCATCGTTTAGGCACGTCCTGTTTTCTAGTATAACAGTAAGTGTAGCACAACTAAATGAAAAAAATCAGCAGTTCTATGTCAAAAAATGTAGCAAGGTATCAGTTTGAGTGTCCGTTTCCCAAAGAGGAGGGGAAAGACTGCAAGAGGGAATAGTTTAAATAGGGAGAAACGTTCCCCTCTCAGCCACAATAAGCTGTCAGCTGCTGAATCTGTGTTATTTTCAATTATGCTCATCTGATGCCTGGGTATACAGGAGACATATGTCACTTTGCAAGAGACTATGTGAGCTGCTACGGTAACAAAGCCTCCTGTGCCAATGACTTAAGAAGCAGTTAAATAGCTCTTCATTATTACTGTTCTCCCTTTAAAAGTATTTTTATAACCTTAAAACATTGTTCGTGTTAAGAATGAGCCAGTAAGATGGAGTTTTACTCATACATATGTAAAATAGTATCTTCATGTAACAAAATATTCTGCAAAAATTATGTATGTGAGTAAAATGACGTTTTCCAGGAAGCCCAAGGGTCTGATCAACTGAAATTTAAAAATATCAACCCTAAAAGTATTACCTTTTTAAAGTCAAAATATGCTTAAGTGAGTTCACTTAGGTTCATGAGATATGTGAGAAAATAATGGCCACATAAAAATCTTTAACAAAGAATACGTTAATTGAAAATACATGAAATTTTATCTTCTGAAAAGTTAGTTTTGAATGACTAAGTGCATATGATTTCTTAAATGCAGGTAAACAGGGCTAATTCCTGTGATTATTCTCTTGGGTGTTCATTCTGTGGTGCTGTGTGAGTCCTTCTATACAAACATCATCTCATTTGGCTAAATACTAACTACTTCATTTTTCGTACACTGACTCTACTAAATAACATCTCTCTACAGGACTTGTCAAGCTCACATGAATAATCCAAGTCTGTGTACCTGTATCTTGATGAGTTTCTGAAGTTATAGGGATTGAAGTGGCTAGCGGCCCATCTACCAGAGTCAGATGTCACCTGCTAAGATGAAAAAACATCTTTTTGTATCTAAGGAGGAGAACTGTCCTCTTGCTTCACTGAGCTGCACTTTATGTTTAAGTTCACATTTTAATGTGACTCAAGACATGGAATTTGGCAGCTTCTTTATCATTTACCCACATTTTGCCTTTTCTCCGTTCCCAAAGCTGTCGTCTTTCTTCCCTCCACTAGAACAGACGTTGTTTTCACCTTTCTAGTTTGATCAGCTTGCAAGCAGATGTTCTTATGTAATTTTTAATTAATTGATTTCTCCCTTGGAGGGTTTTGGTTCATCTGTTTTAAAAAGATACCTTAACTTTAAAAAAAAAAAAAGGAAGAAAAAAAGCACATTTTCTTGTTGTCTTGTGTGTTTCAAAATGAAAATATGGTAAAATATGTCAGTGAAATTAAAGCAATTCTTGCATTGGTTGAAAAAGTTTATACCTCATACCTTCAAATATTTCGGCATATCCATTACATATGCTATGTGTCAGTGAACCTCAGTGCCAGTTTCCCTTGTCCATCCTGAGTTTGAGAGTTCCACAGTCCCACCCATCTATTCCTTCTCCCTCCCAAATGGAGAAGAGGAATGGAGTTTGAGAAATAGTTTCAGACATCTGAAGGTAGCACTCCTCTCTGTCTTCGTTCTTCCCTTTTGTTGGGGGTGGGGTTGGGGCTGTGCACTTTTAATGTTTTTTTCTTTAATCGGCAATAAAGGAATGAGATTGTAATAAGAAGTAACGTTAGGACCTTGATTCACATAGCCGAAAGACAAGGGACAGTTTCTGGTGTTACATAGGTCCTCAAGAGAATGTATTTTCCAAGCACAAAAATGCTTTTTTCTGCTAAGGACTGTTGAGGGCATTGTAGTTAGAAAAGTTAATCTCCTGTGGGCTATAATCTTTAGTTGCATCACTTGGCCTGTAACCCTATTTCCTCTTCAGTTCTTTGATCGTGCCAGCTAAATGGGCTGCCATTTCAGCTGACTGCCAGCACCAACATCTTGTCAGAACTATCTCAATTTCACCCAGTAGCCAAAGCACTGATAAAACACTCCTAACTGTATTTCATTTAAGATGGGCTTGGTTATTTAAACACTAAAAACAGTAAGTTTTTGCCATCTCTCCTCAATTAAACTGAAATACCTTTTAAGGAAAGTTTATGTATTTTGCTAGCATGATAGAAGAAGAATAATTTTGGCTGGAGGGAGGGAGATCAGCAGCTAGAAGCAGCAGCTTTTCAGGTAACTTGGGTGGGATTTAAAAAAAAAAAGATGTGATCATCTTCTCACACAAGGATAATGCGTGATTACTGTCCTAAATATATGGAAATCTATGACTAGCTTTTTTAAAGTTTGTGAGCTAAAGCTCTGGTTGGGGTTCTCTAGCATTTCACATGTGAAAGACTTCTTAAAACAACAAGCATGATGTATGTCTGAAACTCTGCAAAACAAAATTGAGTATGCACGTGTACCAGTCCAGACTGAAATGAAAAAGTCCTCCAACAAGTTCTTTCACATCACATTTTCTAGGTTTGCTTCTATCAGCGATGAAGTGAGAACCCCAAGACAGAACAAGACATTTTACACAAATGGCTAATAACAACCAGCCCCTTCCAGAAACAATTTCAAGGAGCAGCAAAGAGAGAGGACGCTCCTTTTCCCTTTAAGGCTTCCTTCACACTAGCTTTTCAGCTAAGATTGGACACATGATAAGTAGGAGCACTTTTACACTGGAGCATCTTTATACCCTGTCATAAGTGTAATTGGATATAAGGTATCACGAGAGAAGATAATTCCATTTGGTGAGGAAAGACTGAGGCATTGGCAGCACTAAAGCTGTGCATTTCGGGACAGAAAGAAGTTAAATTTTTTCAGTCCCTAACTAAAATACATAGAAACTTTGTCTTTCTAACTAAAATTCTTTTAGAAATCCCATCAGTACACATAAAACCTCTAACATCTGCAATTTTACTATGTTTTTCCTCTTCTGTGCCTTTGAAATATATAATCCTTTGTTTTATCTAAACTGTATTGAATCTCCCTGTCACTGCTGAGGAAATTTATTTATCACCCTTGAAGTGTGTATTATGTACCTGCCTTCCATTCCAGAAGGGAATAATAAATAAAAGATAACTAATTGTTTAGGGGCTGATTTGACAGAGAGGAGATACTGGGTCAGAGAGGACCAATCCTACGTAAATTGCCCTGGCACAGTGAAGGAGTATAAGCTGCATTTGGTTGCTAAACTTTTTGAGGATTGGTAGGAGAGCTGTGCGATGACAATAGAGAGATTTGGTAACTAAGCTCCTCTGGATAATTGAATTTCACCATCTGATACATATAGAGAGAGTAGGCAGTGAAGACGTATGTATTTTAGATGTAAAAGAAAAATGTAACAAAAAAGGTATTGCTAGGATCACAGGGTAATTCAGGCTAGAAAGGACCTCAGGGAGGTCTCTGATCAAACTACCTGCGCAAAGCTGTGAGGTCACACCACGTTGTTTGGGGTTTTATCCAATCTTGTCTTGAAAACCCCACATGCTGTATCTTGAAACACCCTTTACCACACTTAATTAACAATAATGAAAAAATTTTATGTTTTGTCTTTGCAAAAACCTTCTTTGGCTCACTTGGCACCTTTCACTGCTGCTCCTGAGACCCAGCACTCTCTCTCAAGAGTTAAGACAAGAATTTTTTGGAGGTCAGTCCTTCTGTTTCCATGAAAACATCAGCAGCATTTATGAAAACTCTGAGAATGGAATTCAGTTTGTAAAAAATGGCTTGTGCTGCCACTGCATGTTTTGAGCAAATTAAGTTTCTGATTAACTCTGAGCTCCAATGGCAATGCTGAAATTGTTTCCAAACTCCCCTATGATCTAGAAGATTCAGATCCAATAGCACAGATTTGGGGCAATCTACGATTCTGTTATTGCAAATAAGCTTCACATTCTGTTGCCTTTAAAGTCTGTTGGATGTATCAGAATTACTGATTTTACTATCTAATTGTTTAGAGGGAACTAATCAAAATACATCCCTAAATATGGACTTAATTTCTATAATTGCATTTTTACAGGTTTTTTTTTTTGTTCTAATCTAGCAATTCTGGTGAGCTGGTGCTGGACACATTTAAAAATTTGTCCTATTGTTTTTTATTTATTTTACTGTTGAAAGTATATTGACATAAAATGCATAAGAGTTTAAGGCAGCAATATTGTTCTAAAAGCAACAGAAAAGAGATAAAAAGGTTGGGGTGGAGTAGGGGGAAGCAACTTGGAAGGAATACTTCTATTTTTACCAGGTATCTACACTCCAGTATTTCCAAATCCTTATGGTCCTATTAGATACTAGACAAATGACACAGATACTACTGGCGCAACATTGGTTATTTTGCAATGCTTTACTTGGCTGTGTGAAAATAGACTTTACATTATCTTGTGCTCATTGCTGGAATTCCTCTGTCAGCAGACAGGCTGAGATTGCAACAACTGTTTAGGATTGGAAATATTTTTGTTCAGAAATCTGACATGATTTGCTAGTTGTGACAACTGATTTGACAATGACCAGTGATTTAGGTCTACCTGTAATAAGTGAATTAATCTGAGTTAAAACATAGTGATCTGTCATGTTTAGAGATACCTCAACAGCTGGCTGACTTGTCCTCTGTCAAGCTAGTTTGTCCTGTGCAAATCTTCTGTCAAGTACAGAAAAGAACTGTTGAGAGAAAATTACATGGCAGTTTTAGACTTAGTGATGAATTTTTCTCCCAACATACCAGCTGTGCCAGCAACACTATTTTTCATGGCATTAATCAAATAACTTGCCTGCAGCACCTTCACTTTCCCAAAGGCTGGAAGATGAATCTGTCAAAAAATGTCACTGGGATTTGCCAGGAGCTTTTCCTAAGCTCGGGTGCTAGTCCATGCTCCTCACAAGTTTGAATAAGGCTTTGAGGGAGTTTGTTCTTGGAATTAAAAGTCTTGTAGTGTAATTTTACCCTATACCTGAATTCAAAGCCATTGTTACAGCGGACATGATGAAATAAAGGAGTCTGCCATAAGGCCAAGTACTCAAGCTTTATTAATGTACTTGTGACTTACAGTTCTGTGTTTATTTTCAGTAGTCTTTCTGCAGTTAGCAAAGTACAAGAACAACTGAAGGCCATAGAGTAATCCAGCCACTTTTTCTGCAGACGGAGGAAATTGAGACATGTTTAAGTTGACAAACACAAATATGTATCCTATTGTTATATCAATACATTGCATATTTTCATTAAGAGTCTGCACTTCAGGAAATTCCAAATTACAGATTTTCATAAATAAAAACTATTTTATTTGGATCAACAAAGAATAGAAATGTATTTTATCATGTCACTTTTTTAGTACTTGAAATTTCAATTAATAATTAATAGACTATTTCTTATATGAGTATCGGGACCAAAATGCAGCAATTAAGCGAAACAATAGACTCCTACCCCAGTAAGAGGACAAATGTTCTTTTACCTTTTATTCTTTTATACGTATGCCATTACATATGCTTAGTGCAAATGTGTACTAGATGATTTCATGCCTTAAAGGCTATCAACAAAGTTTGGTCTATCTAGCACACAAAACCTGCAAAATGCAGATGAGTAGCACTGAACAGTGGGTAGGATATTGAACTCACTTTGTTAGGCACTCTGTCTTGGATAAAAAAAAAATAAAGAAAAGAATTCTTCTGATTTTATTTCTGAGCCGTGCTGACCTGTGAGAAGTTAAAGAAGTGCGTTCAGTTTGATAACTGAAGGTGAGGTATCCTTCACTGGAGTGAGTCCATCCATTGTGATCACATCTAGTCCCTGAAATTGCTTTCCTTTTCTTGCTTCCATTGGTTCTCCCATTCATAGATTGGCTTTCACATTACTCCTCTTCCAGATACTTCTTATAGATACTGAAACGTGTCTTTCACACGGGATTGAAGAGGAAGGAGTAGAATCAATTTAGTACAACTCCATCTATCCCTGCTGGAGAACTCACGTAGACTAATAGACTCTCTGGTTATGTCAAAGGCCTCTAATAAATGTAATGGTTAAAGCATGGCACTAGGCTTTGGTACTTGGCCCTTGTGAGGGAGGTCATTCATCAGCAGGCCAACATTATCCCTTTGTCATGCTAAGGTATGAAATCAGATTTGAAAGGACCGAGGCTGTGCTGATGTCTTTATCTGATTACCATTCCATTGGATAGGGAGTCTGAAGAGACATTGGCCTTGGTTAGTAAGGCGTTCCAAACTCTTTTCTCTGCTCCTGATTTTATTAGCCCTGGAAGGGCTCCAGAGACTGTTTGGGGTTTTTTTGTGACACCTTGAAATTGCAAAGCCCTATAGCTAGCGTACATTATCAATTCTGTGGTTTCAACAAGCATATTCTAAAGAGATTTTGATTCAGCTTCCTCTGTACAAGAGGCATAGGACATAGGAAGCATGTATCTCTGAGGAAGATTTTTATTTAAAAATTTACTTTCCTTCAGAATTTGCACTTGTAAACTCTCTTCTGCAAATATAAAGGCAATTTTAGAGGTGCACAGAAATAACACTTAGAAGATAAACAACATTAAAAAGCATGGGCTCTAGCTGCAATTGTATTTTTAAATTCTCTGTGTTTCTCCATGCTCTGTGTTTTAGTGGTTACTGTCTTTTTAAATATTGAGGAAAACTAAGCCATTATTTTAAAAGCTGGAAACAGAGACTACATCCAAAATATAGAAACTACTTGTGGTTTTTTTCTATACCAAGTCTTAACAAATTGTAAAATGGACTTACAAAAGCAACTATGTCCATAGCCACTTGTAAATGATACCATTTGTTCCTGTAATGCATAAGTAAATTAAAATCAGGCACAAGTCATTATCATTGTCATTCATAATAGAATTCCTGCCACCAACATGAATAGCTGCACAAATTCTTAATTCAACATCAAATCAATATGTCCTGATACCTGAATATTTTGGTTGATTTATGTCACCTCATTAGCAAAGGCATTTTCATGAGCCTAACTAATATTAGAGAAATATTTACATATTTCTACATTGTTTTGAATGTGTTCATAATCTATATGAAAAAAAACAACCACAGAAATATCAAACCTTATTGTGATTGAAGTTACTTTACAGTAATTTAAATAGGTTTTCTAACAGGTTAAAAGAAGGATTTAATTATTAGATAGGCTGCAGCACTAGAACTACTGTGCTAGGTAATATTTAACATGTCTGTCTGCTGGCCTTCCTATCTGTCTACCTGTCTGTCTTTTCTCAAGTAATTCTGCCTGCAGAAGTACTTTTAAAATTGAAATAAAGAAATACAGAGAGAGGTTTCTTAAATCACGTTATTGTATAACCAAAAAGGTATTTTATTTTGGATGTGGTGTATTTTACAATTTGACAAGTTGGAACTTTGTAAACTGACAATTGGGCACAGATGAAGGTATCCATTTATCTCATCTATGTCTTGTTGAGGCAAAGCTGTCAGAAGAAATCTTATCACATGGTGCCCCATTTGTTTTCTGTAGTGATTTATGATGGTTTTGAAAAGGTCTTGTGATCCCATAGGCTGCCACGATTCTGACTCTTCTCTGTCAATGGATCAGATTTTTGACATTTTCTGAGAGCATTCAGAAAAGATTTGATAAATCAGCTTGTGGTGTTTATTTTAATTGATCTGGAGCCCATTCCTTCAAGAATTCATCAAACACTGTGACAGGGTCTGGGTGTGCTGTAGTGAAATGAAAGAACTGGGTTGACCATGCTTCTGTGATGATGATATAGATATTTTGTTGAAAGTTTATGCTCAGAGACGAAAAGATGTCATAACTAATTTAGAATGTTGTAAATCTTTTGATGCAGATTCTAATTCATAAATCTCATCCATCACATATGATTCATGGAATGATAGACAACCTTTGATGCAAAAGTACTTTTGTGTGTGTTCCAAGTTGTTTGCGTTTTTTTCCTCTTCAGAAATAAATCACTCCAGAACAACAGAATTCTGTTACAAAAGTGGTGCTGTAAAAGTCTCTCATTCTTTTGCATCTGTTCTTCTTCTCATACGGGGTAACATTTCTTCATTTTAAGATGCAAATGAAACTCCATGTGTGCATGTGCTTCACTTTACAACAGGAAGAAAAATGTAACTGATTGCAGTGGTTCTGGTTGCGGAGTCATCACATTTGGCTGGTATAACCTGGGTTTCTTTTCTTCTCTCACAGGAACCTCCATCTGTTGAAAACATCACCACAAACACCTGTCCTGATCAACCACAGTCAGTGTCTTTGATCTCTTCACTCATTCCTGTTGCGTTTGGTTGGTAAACCTGTAAGGAGACCATTGCAGGATCTGAGCCTCTCTCTTATCAGCCAATCCACTCTTTTTCCTGCTAAGTTGAGGCATTGCTGCTGACTGGTGGCTGTGGATGGTCAAGGAGGGAATTTGTGGTGGTGTATTTGATCTCTCTAATTAAGGGAAATGAGCATGGGATGACTGATAAGCAGGCTGGCCTATCAGGCAATGAACTACAATGAATAAATAAATGTCACTCAACAGTGTTGCCAAGAAACTGCTGAAGACTGGTATCAATCAATGTCTGTTTATCTGTCTAGAACTTTTTCTTCAGATATAAAGTTGAGGTAACTCCATACGTTATCAGAATATTAAAGTAGCAAAGCCAAACATTCAAAACTTAGGTAGTCTTGGAATCAAGTTTGCCAGTGCAATATTCCTTCTGAATACATGTTGTGATATTCTTCTTCAATATTACGCTTACGGTGAAACTAAATAGAGAACTAAGTGAACAATCATTCATTGTTCCTAGTTCATGCACACAACCCAGACGACTTTTTCTTGCAATAATCCATTAAATTTGCATTTTAACTTATGCATGGAGTGATGCTAGTGCCTCTTTTCAAAATAATAAGTTACTACTTCCTTGCATTGCTTGTTTTCTCAGAAACGCTAAATATGTGGCCTGTGGAAGAAAAGCATGATCGTGTTTGTGCTCAACACAGCTGCTATATCAGATTATACAAGATAATCCTTAATGCGGATTTTAATGCTGAGCCTTTACTGAGTTCTTGAGAATATGTGCAAGCAGCAGTTTCCATAATCTTAGAACTTGGTCACATATTCATTTGAAAAGATAAAGCAAGCTTTTTTGAAATGAAGAGATACTCTTTCAAAGTCCTGCTCTTGCCCAGAGCCGAACTTCTTCAGTGAAACAATTAATATTTTATAGAAATGTATGCTTACATCAGTAAGTCTGTTTCTCCTTGCTGTCTTTCTTGAAAGTTTTCAAAACATTTATGGCTGAAGAAAACATCAACCAAAGAAAATACAGCCTGAAAAACTACTAAGTAACTTTTTGTGGGATACTTCACAAGGGCTGGAATAGCAGCAAGTAACTATCACAGACACTTTAGTGTTCACCATGCACTCAGTGCGGGCTTTATAAGTTACTAATTCCATTTTGCCATTTATTGCAGACCTCACTGTTGGTTACTGGAAAGGTCAACAGTTTCGCCTGCCATTTACGGGTCAAAGAATTTGAAGTTTTCTTTTTTCACCTGGTGTATTTCTGGGTTTATTTCCCTTACCTATGGCTTCTTTTGCAAATGGTTAAGCAAAGGTTTCTCTGTTCACATGATTATGAGTAGACTTGCAAAGCAATGTTGAAGACTTTCTTTAAGCTGAGACAGGAACAATCAGCATGGCATGTATTTCAATGCCATGTTCTGTTTCTCCACACAAACAAGATAAGCTTAAATTTTCTGCAGCACTGCAATATAGCAGATGATATACACAGGGAAGATTGAGGGATAAATACGCATAATTCAAGACGAGAGATTGAACTGAGGGATTGACTCTGTGTTTTTCTTCTCCTCAAACTTCTCCTCTTTATTTCATTCTGTCCATCTTTGTCTCTCATTATTGTTTATGAAAGCAGTTGTATGTGTGCCTGATTCTCAGCTCTGCCATTTCATGGACATCTTTCTTTAAAGACATCGAGATTCTAACTTAATTTGGTATTGTGCTAAGACTCAGCAGACAGATTCAACTGTGCTTAATCTCCTAATCATTTAGGTCCAGTCTATCCATGTTAAGTCTTGATGTACAACACCTATGTGATGTACAACACGCTCCAGTGTGAACTATCTCCTTAACAGAAGCAAGTGGCATTGCCAAAGTGTGCATACCGCTTGGCCATTTTTCTTAGAAGAATAAATGTACATGAGAATTTACAGTGGACATTTCAAAAGGATAGAGCCTCTGTGTAGAAGCAGTCATAGAAAGCATCTGCAAGATGGTGATTTTTAAAAGTACTGGCAGCTCTTAGCACAGCCTTTAAAAGCCCAGTACATTGCCAAGAGGCGAAGTTTTCCAGTATGTCTGTAATTCAAAGTTTCTATATTTTTTTTTATTTGACCAACTGCCAATCTAATCAGTTGGTAATGAACTTGATGTTTTAGCTGTGAGCTAGACTAAGAAAGCAAAAGAGCACTCAAAATCTGCAACAGCAGGATCAACAGATTTTTCAGTGTTACTTCTCCATCAAAGCAGCAAATAATTTGGAATTTAAATGAATGGTAGAATTAACCAGTTTTTCAAATTCTTCCAAAGATGGCTGAACTTCTAATCTCAGTTTTTTTCACTCAAGATGGCTGAATAAGAAATATGCTTTGAACGTTGTTATTTTCGGTCTCCAACAATGATGTTCTCTGTTACTGCCGCTGCCACCACCACCAAAATATTGAGTGGCTTTCACTCTTCTCAAAGTGTATTCTTTTTTAAGTGGTCATTGTAAATAAGTAACATTTAATAAAATGTATTCTGGAATAAACAGATCTGCCAATCATAGAGAAAAAAAGAAATTAAAAGAACTGTTTAATGTTGGCATTAGCAGTTAGAATTGTGCCATCCCCACTTAATTTGTGGAGTTGGATCTTGTTTAGGAAGGGAGGAAAGTCATTTTATGAACTATTCACTGAAGGTTAATTCCAGAAATATCATACTGAAATCCTCTTCTGTTATTGTGTACCATCTTTTTAATCTCATTCAGACGAACATAGAACTCCATGCTCAGCTAGTATGAATTTTCATGGCTGTGTTGAAACCAGTGGAGCTAGACCAATTTACTCCAACTAGAATCTGCTATTTATTTAAAAAAAAATGAATTCTTCTGAGTGCATATGAGAAAAGTGATTCTGTAGACATTTTGCAACAATGGCCTGTTCTTGGTTATTCCTTTTTTGCTCTATAGAAGCAACTGCTGACAAGTCTCATCAAATGATACTTCTCAGTACAGCAGCCTTGGCAGTTTATATTAACAGAAGAAATCAGGTTAAGTGTTGAGAGAATTAAGAAAGCATATCTTTGCTAATTAATTTCTTTTCCATATTGACCTGTATTGGGTACAGATGCTTTCATCCAAAAGGTACCGTGGCTAGCAGGTGTTACAACAATCTTAGCCCAGAGATATCCAAGTCTTTTTGGCTGGCAGCATTCCAGCTACAGACTGGAACTAGCTTTTGGAGATGTTGACAGTGAGATGGGTTGCATTTTGGAATTTCCATTGATTAATTATCTCTCCAATTCTTCACCATAGGCAACACCCTGAGTTTTGAGACTATGCATTAAAAGTTACTGTGCTTGTGTTCATCAGTTTGAAACATTGTGGGATTTTGATAGGTCATATCTTACAGGAAGGAAGACAGAGGTGGTTAGGTGTAGCTGTGCTGCGGTACTGCTTTGCAGATTACAGAAAACAGAGGAGACCATCCTGGCAGTGTTTTCTTACTGAATATTCAGCTAGGCTTCATAATTGCCAGTAGTCACCTAAGTGGTCTTCAGCAGCAATGACAATTCATGGAGTTATAGCTGGTTGGTCTACTAGGAACCAGTTTATTTTTGACATTTTATGAAGGAATAAAGGATTCATTTTTTATTTAGTTAGGATTTTTTTTTGCTTGTTTGTTATACAGTTTCTGTTCTCACCCAACTAAGAGATATTTATTTCAGCAGCCACTTTCTAGCAGAAATCTTAAGTCTTAAATGAGTGCAGCAGTATACTAACCAGCTTAATAAAAAGAGAGAGCTCATACACAACTAATGGACAGGGCATTGCAACCAGGTGTTATCAAGTCATTCATTACACTACTTTCTCCAGTTCTGTTGTAAAAACAATTAAAGTACTGATGGCAGGCTTAAGTTACTTCAAATCATTTGGCAGAATTGATCCACAATTATCTTTGTAATCCCTGAAGCCCCCAACTACTAAGTCCTTCATCCACTTTATATTTCCTACACACCATTCTCGTACCTGTCATGTGCCATGCTCAATATCCCCTGGAACCAGCAACTTCACTGGACCCAAGAATTCCAAAGTCTAAAGCTGCTTAAGATTACTCTGAATACTCAAGTTCAGGTGTTCAAAACACTGGCACAACAGTACAGACATCAGCTTTCAAAGAGCTTGTAGCTTGTAGTCACATTTGCTGTTTAAATGGATGTGTGTGATTATGAAATAAGTGAGACATCGAATTAGTTGCTGTCTGTGGACAGTTATTTAATGTTTGAAAGGGTGTTGTCTTCTGTTTAGTGTCACAAGGCTTGTAGTCATTCTGCTTTTTAGGAAATGTTATCCCCATCTCTAATCTGAATCTCAAAAAGAAATAGAAAAATGCTTTTAGTGGAGTTTTGTATGAGTTGTCCAAAACAGAATACAGACATTATCATATGAGATGAGTAATTCATGTGGTACAGCACCTTTCTCTGGCAGTTAAGAAAGGTAACTCCCCTTGGCAGGGAAAATGTCAGTCCAAATGTACCAGAGCACAAAATTGGACAATGGCAAGTGTTAGACAGCCTGAATTATAACACAGTGATTTTTGTAATACTCACAATAATTTAGAGATTTGTGCTTCTCACATCATCACTCTAATTCTTCTGTAGCTAATGTCATGAGGGGAGAGGCATGTGATGCAGGTGAGGAAATTTTGCCTGACTTTCACCCTGTGGATGTTAAACCAGAACGTGCCCACAGCAAGTCATAATGGAAGAGTTGCCAGACAGCTTAGTGATGGAGGAATGCGTTGATAAATGACTTAACTGTGCCAATTTTGAGCTATGAAGTCAAACCAGAATAGCTGCACTGGAGACTGAACTGTAGGAATCTCTGGCTGAAAAAGCTTTTTTCATATGAGGCCCCTGTGCTATATAAAGAGAACAAAGCAAGTCCAAGAACACACCCTTGTTTTCTGCAGAATTAATGGAGGCATCCATTTCACTCTTACCAGCCTTGACCCTCAGATAAAAAGGGTTTTTAATTGCCATCCTACTGTTAAAACTTATCCACACTTGTTTAGTCTTCCGAGTTCAGGCATCGGGCATCAATGCACTTTTGTTTGTTTTAATGCCAACATATTGAACCATTAGAACAGAAGGCACCACTTAGTCCATTACGCAGTCAATTTTCAGTTTAAATACCATTCTTGTAGGCTCGTAGGGGATTAGAATCGGTTTGAGTGGCACAGTGAGCTTTATGGTCTCTATTGCACAAACCAGGGAGTTATTCTGTCTCCTTGATGATAAGTTGCTCAGAGTAAGGAAAGAAAAGAGAATTTCAGTTATTGAATATTTAATTCTGGACAGCAGTTTAATCAGAAGTGGGATTTGGGCAATTGCTGAAGCCCCCACCCTAACATACTACAGTTTCAGTTCTTAGTATTCCTTAATTATCCCACTGAGATGTTTGAGGAGCAACTAGTAGTAAATGAGCTTGGCAAATCAGCTATTACCCAAGTAATGAAATACAAATACATATGTTTGACAATTCTGCAGGGAAATCGTGGAAGCTGGGATTCTCTGTGGATTGTATTGGCCAATAGAGAAAAAGCAGGTGTTGTTATCAAAATTTGTGTACAAACAATTTGACTAGAGTTTTAAAATAATGTAAAGGTTTTTTTGCCTTCAGCTAATTCCAAGCATGTTGGTTAATGTATGGAGACCACTGATTGTAAAGTGATGAATCTGTAGTGGTTGTGGATTCACACAGTGATGTAGTTCTAAATATTCAGCGATTTTACATTAACATTATATCTAAGGATGCGTACCAACTTTGCGTCTAACCTTAAACAAAGGAGAGTTCAGCTCTACTGAGAAAATTGATTTTATTCAACAGTAAGGTGAGGGAAATTAGTACATTCAATATTTGTAGAAAGAAAATAAGCAAAGCCCACAAGTCTGGGTGGTTTGAGATTGTTCTTTGTTTTGGTAATTATACCTTTATATGTTAGATCTCATATTTGCACTTTCAGAAGCATTCCAAACGCTTTATGCATCAATCATGTCCTGGACCTGCTGGATTTCTACAGAATTTTACAGTGAACTTGCAGCCAAACTAATTCAAAGTGAAACTGAGTTTTAACTTTACAGCTATAGCTATGTCATTCTGTCTGTCTGGGACATTAGAAGAATTTAATTAGTAACCAAATGTCAGTTGCCTCCAGTTCATTTGCATGATATCTCAATGTGCTAATTTCTCAAATTAACATGATTTATTATTTAAGCTGTTTTTTATTTCAGGGACAGAGTTATTTGAATTATTTCATCTGAGGCCTTTTATTCATATGCAAGAGGACAAAATAGTAATACTTCATCAGGATGCATTTACTAATGTTTACTGTAGAATGATAAGCCAATGCAAAGCTAGGAAAGCCTCCCAAGTCTCATAGATCTCCATTTTGCCATTAGCCGTACCAGTTTAAACAGTGTGCCGCAAGAAATATCGACAGGTCAAGTACAGCAGAGAAGTGCGTGTCCCAGTGGCCTTTACACTGACAGTTTCTCCCACATTAAAGAGTTAACTAGCAGCCTACCAGCTCAGAGTGGAAGCTAATGAATGAAATGGAGATTGATATAGACTCTCTTTGGAGGTGCATCGATCTGTATCTTCTGAACTCAGCTTAGGGATTCTGCAGGCAGCATTGCATGAGTAACTCTGGCATGGTGCCCATTAGCAAATAACTCTTTTAATGTTTGTCTTCAATTGATTCGCTTATTGTTGTAGTGACTACTATGTAGTTCTGCAAACTTTCTTGTATTTTGCCACTGTAGTAACAAGTTATGTAAAGGTCTACAACAGGAATTTGATTTTGGAAGTACAAAACCGAAGCAAATTCTCAAGCAACTTTCTTCATTCTGCTTATTTCCTTCTCCTGCTCCCCACCCCTCACCCTAGCTAGCATTAAGGAATTATTCAACTGAGATGCATACCTGCCACATACACCCCAAAACTGAAAATATCAGTAGTTTTATAGATAGTTCTATTTTTCTGTCTAAGAGGATATCTCAGTCAGAGCAAGCAAAAGTGAACTATTTCCATTTATTGCTTTAAATTGAAACTGAATTATAAAGTGTACGTATGAATCATTTATTTTTTCTGCTGGCCTCTACTGTGGTATGTACCTACGAAGACAAGTTCCAGCAGGAAGGCCTTCCATATTTTCTGTTTAGCAAATCAGGAAAAGTTGGACCCTTGTTGAACAGCAGAGATATAATTAATCTCCCAACTTCAGCTGTCTGAAAAGTAGTCACCTAGTTCAAGTCTAAGTCTAAATTGCTGTATAGCCAAAGAGGGAGGGCTAATCACTCCTCCTGTTTTGTAGATCTTTAGTCTCTCTCCATCAGCTAGGGAGGACGTATCTACAACTAACCTTAACCATGTCTCAATTTTTATGGCATGTAACCTGAACAATATCTATAGGTTAAATGCTTAACCCTGTAAGGAAATGTATGTATGCAAACAAGCTAGTGAAAGCAACCAGAAATGCTGACCTAATATTGCTATCTGAGACGATGAACATCTCACACTCCTATGCCACTTGCAAAATCTCAGTAGAGACTTTTGGCTGTAGGCTTCATCACACAGAGCATTCAATCTGGCTCATGGCTCTCCGCATTTATATATATAGATACCGTTTTCAAAGCATATAAAATTATAAAACTAATAACTCGAAAAATTTAGAAGCGCTCGGAAGTGATTTTTCTGTCTGCAACTGCAGTGTCATTAGGAGAGGTAGACAGAAACCACTTAGCATTTTACAGAAAAGTTTAAACCAAACACATATAAGAATAAGCTACATTGTTCCATCTTTTATCTTTTTCTGTTAAAAAGTTTTCTGCCTATCTTTTGTTTTTCTTTGCACACTTTTGTTTTTCTGCCCGCAATGTAGGCAGAGAGATCTTTTCGTGGTAAAATAATTGTTTTGATTATAGGCTTGAACCAAGCATCTGTACATCCAGGTGGAACCTGATGTAAACTGGTTCCTTTGAAATATTTTTTGTATTGAAAATCAAAACAAAATTTTACATAAGAATTTGAAATTATAAAATGAGAATTTTTTTAATAGAAAATTATTGAGAATTTGTGGTTATTTTTTTGATGGCTTTTCATTTTTGACAGCTGTAATTGCTATCAAGGGTTTTTTTCTTATTGTGTGTATTTTCTGAAACTCTCTTGCTTAGGAACTATTAAGTAAAAACCTTATGCTTGCGTTCTAAGCACAGCACTTATTACAATGATTATTGTTTAATTTTGTTCCTGGAACTGCCTGTTTTGATTAAGAAGTTGACATAATGAAAAAGTCAGGAAATTTTAATTTGTACAATGGCGAGGGTCTTCTTGTTCATTTTCATTTAACTCATATCTTACAGTCATATGTATTTTAATTTTAATCCTTATAGTTACAACTCCATTAACTTAGGAAAATTGTTTCTTACTTACACCATGGCAGATGAAAATCAGAACTAGGTCTGATACCAGCATATTTCTTAAGATGGAAGCAAAAGAATAATTATAAGTAGTTTTTGCCTTCTAAACCTAATGGATTGTCAGGTGTGCTTGACATTATTCTATAGGCAAAGCCACAGAAAATCAATACATCTTAGGCAAGGTTTAATTTATTTGTAGGTTCTTTCAACTAATGACTTTCCTTTTCTGTTTGTTTTGATTTTCTTTTTCGCTTTTGCTCTCATGAATAGCTACAATTTTATCCTCTCATTGCAACACACACTACCAGAAATCTTGATAAACAACTAGAAACATGAATGAACAACACAAAAATGGAAACTGTCCCTTAAAAGAATTTGGCAAAATAGCATCAAGCTTTTCTGACTCCCACCTTGGATGATACAATGTGTTTTCTATCGTGATTTTTTTGTTTATATTACAGCAGCACCTGCAGCCTCCAAATAGTCTTGGGTGTCTTCATGCCAGGCACTATATACTCATATTCTGAAAATCTCTCTTGTGATGTCTTTCTGATCTGAGTAAAACAAACAGAGGCAGAAGGAAGGAAAGTAATAGTGTTCATAAGGAAATGAGAAACGAAGTGATATGCCAGAGACGATGAGACTTAGAAATTATTTATAATTCCTCAGGATAAATACAGTATCCTGAATACCAAGACTAAGTTTTGAATCTTATACTGGGTGTTCTTCTTTTTGAGAATATTTTCAATTGCATCGCAATTCATTTCTGCCCCTTCTGTAAATATTATTGCATTAAGTCTGGCTTTTATGTGCTTGATGCTATTCTTCAGAGGTGTATAAATGTGGAAAGGAGGACACTCTTTTTGCAAGAAGTCTTCACTGGAAATGCAGATGAAGATTGTTTTTTTGTTGTATTGGGAAACGTTGCATTTAGCTATGGTTCTGCTGTAATTTAGTGTATTACCAGTTCTCGTTTCTTCCAATTGCACATCCCCATCGTTTCATGCCTGCTGCAATTCAGGGCATGGACTCCAGCACCATTTCAGTTAGTCAGCATTAACAAATACATAAGCGACTCTCAGACCTAAATGGGATTTTAACTGGTTCTAATAGAATCATAAACATTTGTGACTACATGGCCAACTTCTAACAAAACTTGAGAAGTAGGAATCGCTGTATCACTGTCTTCCTTACCAACACAAAGACATTTCAGAACAAAAGTGGAACTGTGCAAGACTCAAGTGAGGAAGTAGAGGGTGTGTAACAATAAGATCAGGCATTTCAAAGCAATTCTTTACACTGGTAATAGATATAGCAAATGCATGGATTTTGTTAGGATTCTTCTGACAGCCATGAACACAGATATATTTTACAATAATGTAACTGTCCTAAATCCCTAGCAGGGAATGCAATGACTTCTAGTATTATTTTCACTACACTGGCTACACTAAATAAGCCATATTTGATTAATTTCTTCAAGTTACTTGACTTTTTTAAAAAGACTCTGATAACCATTTAACCTTGGTTTAGTTCTAGTTGTTCAACCAATGTTATACCTGACCTAAAAAAATCAGTTACCTGGACAAAGAAAAATTACTGAAACAAATGCACGAAAGGTGTTTTATATGTGTCTTATGACATTTGTTACATGTTCGTCTGTAAGTATATAACTCCAGGATTTTTGGCTGTGTCTTTTTCTAATTTACTTGTATCTATGTTTTTCTCTGTATGTTTATGTTGAGAAAGAATGGAACAGGCTGAACTTCTCGATTTATCTAATATACTTAGATAAATCTGTCAAGATATCCTAAATAACACTTTCATATGTTTCTGCAATAGCGTATTTTGACTCATATTCCAATATGTTTGATCTTTGCCTAGAGGTCAAACATGAAAGCAAATTTGTTCAGAGCTACTTTGTAGTGACTCAACAGCTGGGTAAAATCAAAACTTGTCATCTGCTTTCTGTAAATTACCAAAACTTTCAACTTAAAAACCCAATCATCTTGATAATCTTGCTAATCAATATAATAACTTGGTAGACTGAATTTTATTCTCTCAGGTCTTACTCTAAAACATTTTTCTGGCTTTTAGCAAAGGTTGTAACTTCACGCAGTTGTAAGCACACAATCAGCAAATGCATACAGAATGGAAACAAGGAAGGGCGTAGGAGGAGTTTTATTAGTTTCACTGAGGAAAAGGCTATATTTTCTCTCTTGCTCATTTCTGAAATATGAGACACTTATTCTTGTCCAGTGGCTAAAATTACTTCATCTGATCTATAAACATTAGTCAGAATTGGCCATCTTTATTCTAACACTTTTGAGTCTGACATCTTTTCCGCCACCCATCTAATTCTTATCCTGCCACTGCAAGTCAGGACATAACATGGTGAGCGCATACAATTTCTCCTTCCATTTTACACTGTTAAGGCTCATGGTGTTTCACTTCGATTTTGTTCTAGCAGCTCACTGCATTGAGCCTCAATTTGCCCCGGACACCAGATGCAAGTTGATATTTTAATAAAATCTCCATATACTTTGATTTCTAAATTAATTGTGAACTTTCTCATTGTTAGTGTAAAAAAGACTTCAACAAGGAGGAGGGAAAAATCCATTAGAAGCCTTGCTTATACTCAAAAAAAGAAAAAAGTGAGAGAGAAGCAGGATTATATAAATGTGTTTCAAACTATATTTCCGCTGTAGGTCATGGAGTGCATAAACTTCCCTCTCCCTAAGAATCCCCTCTCCCTAGGAAGCGACATAGATTTTACCCTCTTCACTTTCTCAGTCGATCTTCACGGAGAAGACTTCTTAATGATCCACTCTTTCCACTACTGACCTCAAGAAAAGTTCATGCCCTTGCACGAGCATGCAAATGTTTGTACTTGGATATCTCCAATTAACATAAAAAACCCCAACGGAATTAATTTTTTTAATATATTTGCTAGCTTTGAAAGCTTTGGCCTAAATTGAGTTAAATAATCTTTAGCATACAAAGTATGCTTTAAAATCCTGTTTATTTTTGAAAGAATACACCTTTTAGAGATGAAAAATGTAGTAAGTCAGTGAAGATATGTTAAAGTGCTCATACACCTTAAGGGATAACCGCTTATAACATTTCAGGGTACAGAGGAAACTTGGTACGTTTGGAATTCTTTGAGTTCAACTTACATTGGTTCATGAAGACTTTACATGTGGGACGCTACTTCGCTGATGAAAAAAAGTTCAGCCAACACAGTTCAGCATAGGGAAGGGAAATGCAAGGCATCGTTAAAGGGAGAGAGGCTTCCCTTCCTGCCCAGTCTATCCACATGATAAGAGCTTTTCCACTCTGAGTTATGCTATGTCATAATTCTACTTAGTTAGAACTATGGAACTAAAAGAGCTTATTTTTATGTGTTGGAGAACAAAAATAGTATCCTTTGCATATAAATAGAGGGACACATTTTAGTACACACACATATACAAATGCAATAGTATCGTGCGTGTATGTATCTGCAGTCTCTCAGTCACTTCCAAACCTATTTGTTCTTTCAAATAGATGAAATCTGTTTATCTACCTTCAATGTTGTATGAGGTAAAAACATTCAAGACACTTGTTGATAAACCATTATACTGCTCTCCTGAGTGTATCTCCTCTCTTAGATGCAGCAGCATATGTAGTGATGAAGCTGTCCGAGGAAGAAAAGCTTAACTAGAACTAGGTTAAGTCACAGCTCCATAATGACAGTTCTGCCCACATTCTGTAATTTCCTTCATTCCTATATTTTCCTCCTTTTTGTTGAAATGCATTAATTTAGTAAAGAAAAAAAGTGTATAATATGGAAGGCAGTTCACCTTAAAAGGTAACATCACTGATGTGCTCTGCTTTTACTGGATAAACATTCACGTTTACTTGCTCTTTGTAGAAAATTGTCTTTGATACAAAAGTTTCATGTTAGCCCCTATGGGAAATTGTCCGTAATTTAAATCCATATAGTTCAACACCCCTAGTGATGTGACTCAGAATTCCACTAGCTATCAAGGGGGCTGGTTCACCTTTCTCCCAACAGGGGATAGTGAGAGCAGAGGTTGTTATTATCTTACCATTGCAGGAAAAATTCCATTGCTTTTTGCTGCCCTACATTGTAGCACGAACCAAATATACTAGAGGCTTCCAACTGTCCTTCATTTGGACTCCATAAACACAAATATGTATTCTTTCATTAAAAATGGACAGTGTGGAATGTTTTCCTGTATGTTATTTGCTCAGTTATTGCTATCTGAATTACACTCATATGCATGATTATAATTTACTATAATGTTTACAACCAAGGTTTTCATGTGGTTTTAATTTACATTGCAATTAAATCAGGAGACCATCAGGCATTGGGGGTTAAGAGGTACCTTATCTACAAATCATAAAAAATGGTTAGCATTTGAAAACATCGAATTTATTTTAAGAGCCTGTTTATTTAAATAAAGGTAACCAAAAAAGACAGAAGGTAGGAATGTTTATCCTTGCTTGTCTTTC
>JAUMJM010000026.1:18422500-18442500 GCA_033558235.1 Neomorphus geoffroyi
TAATAAACAATGGATAAGGGAAAAGACGTTGGTGTCTAGAATCAAGAGTGAAATCTACAGCCAAAGCATACTACAGCACGGCTCAGCTCTGAATCTTTAAAAAGGCTTTTTATGCTTCCTAGATGCTGCAGCATTACACTCTGGTGTATGAAGAAGTCTACTAGTAATGTTTCAAAATCCCATTTCATAAACAAACTGAAAGCGGAGGGCTCCAGACACCGCATTGAAATATTCTGCCTTGCACACAGAACATCTAGCAAATGTTGATTAGTTGTTACAACCACGCAGCATAAGCTGTCTTCAAGGCTTTATTATGGAACAAAATTCTAGTAAAAATTATGCTGTCTCTATACTCTTCATTATCACTGTCATTGTAGTGTGGTCTATAGATGTGATTCATGATCTCAGTAAATCAAAAAAATGGCATCTGTTAGCATCAGTGAGAAGTGGATCAGGCCCTTTAAGATCTAAACAAACCAGAGCTGTTGCCAAAGAGGTGTCAATAACTTGAAACATTAAAAGATAATCAGTTAGGGTAAGAAAAAAAAGGGCCTGTCTTAAGAATCAGAAATGTAAACTATTTTTTTCACTTTTTGGATTTTGAAATTTTAGTTCTTTTTTGCAACATGGACTAGAAACTTTCTTCATTTTCAGAGGACAGCTGAAATTCTGTACTATTTGTGTGATTCTAGAGTCTTGTACTTTACGGAAAAAACAAAGCTACTGCAATCTGGCAGTTAAATTATGCAAGTTGGTAACCCCGCAAAGGTTAGCATTTCACACAACTATGAATACTTCTATAAATAATAATAAGCATCCAATAAAGATGCAAAAGGCTTATTTTATTCTCCGAATTCCCAGGTTTTATGAGAATCAAGAAACAGGACTTTAAGCATGGTTGTTCGATTTTTTCTGCTCTCTGTACCAAATTTTAGTTTCTTCCCTTACTCTTCATGCATTATTTTCTGTTATTTATTATTTGCCCAAACCAGTTTTTCTAGAATAAGTATTCCAAAAGGACTTAGACCTGATTTATCTTGCCTTTTTGAAATTCTACTTCTGTATTTTCTTTTCCCCCTATCGAACTGCACAACTGGAATTTTCTGGTGTGTATCTTCAGTTACATAGGGTTTTTAAATCATCTGAGTAATTCTCAAAGGCATGTAGACACCTAAATTACTCCAGTCCTTTGAGTGTTTTTATTGTTTTTATCAAATTCCCTTCTGTTTAGGCATATATTTTGGGATTTGTGATGCACAAGGCAGTAAATATTGGAATGCTTTTATCACAGGATCTCTCAGCTATAGCAGGCTAATGTGAAAATTGTACATAGACACCACGACATTTCTTCCTTTCCCTCTGTATGTTACATCATCAGTTCTCATTTCATGAGTTGTCTACTTTAGTCTGAAGGTCTTCATAAGATCCTATTGACTATACATGGGAAATAAATTATTTTACTTCTTTTTTGTTTACCTTCTGCAGTTGATTTCTCCAGAAAAGGAGATTCAGTGGGGGGGACCTTGTAAGCCTGATTTTCATGTTCCACTCCAATTTTCTTTTGTGTTCTGGGAAAAGCCATGGATAAGTTTCTGACTAATTCAACAAAATCCCTTAATGATTGTCTCCATTTTTGCCAAATAAAACAGGTGAGAGCGTAACAAGAAACACGTTCAGTTGGACTAGGTCAGCAAAGGGCTTCAACCTCTCAATTTGGGTGACAAAGTGTCTCTTTAAACTACTCAAACAGGTCAGCCAAAACAGCAGATTAGGGCTGCCTCTGGCTGGATGCATCTGTGCATCAGTGGCTGCTGAGTACAGGGAGAATTCATCTAAAAAAGAACAAAGTTCTCGGAGTGTGGGATGGGTCCTGAATGTAGAGCAGGTAACCACAGAGAACCATGGACATTAAACTCTTTCTTTGTAGGCTCTAAGTGTTTCCCCTGAAAATTATGTCAGGCTGTGTACCTTACTTTTTTTGTTTTAGTGGCTTACAATCTATTACCAGATTTGAGCAAAAATTATTGGTTTTCCTTTAAAGATGATCTGTGCTTTTCAGACTGAAACTAGAGCAATTTCCAAGTTTTCATTAAATACAATATATTTTAAATTCTGGGGTTTGAACATTTTTGTAATCCTGAAGTGTATCACATTTTTGAGGGTTTTTTCTCTATTTGTGCATTCTGTGGAGCTCCATGGCTGCTTGGAAGACTGTACATACTGTGGCTTGTATATGATAGATTGGGTAGTTTCTCCTAGTGTTTTGAGGGGAATTACAACAGTCCTTGTCCTTTTTGTACTTTACATTTCTGTGCAGCAGTGACTCATAATCTACAGTGTGTTCACAGGCATACTGAAGTTTCAATGACGTTCTCAGTTTTCAAATAGCAAATTAGCTAATATCCTAAGATTTTATATTAACTGATTCATTCTGTTGTTTTTATTTCAAAACTTCCGATAATGTTATTATGCCTGCAAAAAGAGGTAATATGACTAACTTCAAATTAAAAAATATAAAAGTCCTATTGCAGTGCTTTCAAACTTAAAATCTCACACATATATTTTACATCGTATAAAAGCTATGCCCTAAGTTGCACTATTCAGCAGTTATAAACTATTCTTCCATCTGTCAAGGTTAAGTTATAGAAAATGACCAATTTATTTATCCTGAAGTAGAGAAAGATTGTGAAGTATTTCTTTCTTAAGAGATGCATGCACTATAAGCAAAATATTTGTTCTAAACAGCAAGGTTTATTCCCATCTCTGATGAAACAAGAAAATAGCACTTCACCTTTCAGATTCACTCCTTCATGTTATTCGTGATAGTCTTTTGTTACTAATTTTATGATTATAATGAGGCAATGGCATGCTAGTTAGCACAGAATGACCTTCTAATTGAAAAGCTGTAAATTCAGTCTCAGTGGCCGGCACTGGCAGGAATTTAAATAAATAGGGCTGCAAAGTCCTTGCAATGGGCTGGCCTCTTGACCAGGGGGCTGCCAGAGTCCTAGTCATCTGTCATCTGGCAACACTTTGTTAACTCCTTGGTGTTAACTGTCTGTCTTGTAACAAGTTAGGTTAGCGTAAGAAGAACAAAGAGCAAGGAGTCTTTTATTGGTTAAACAGAGGATTTTGCATTTGAATACCTTCAATATCTGATCTAATACTATACTTTATAAAGCAGCCTCTCAGTAACACAAGGCTTACTGTTTAATTTTCAAATCATGATAAAAAGCTGGCCAGACTGATGCATCAATAATTCCTGTCTCTTTATGCAGGTTTTCTTGATCATCATTTTAATGTTTGTGCATTTATTATTTGATAGCACTAATAACATCGGTTTAATAAGACTTTGCTTCTGACAAGCACTCAAGATTGGTACCCAGATAGTACAGTGATAAGGTGTTTTTAAATATTTAGGGAAGATGGATGGATAGTTGTGAGCAACTCTGAGAAACTGTGCGATGTTCAGTGTGTCTTAGAGAGAGACAGTTTGTGAAATGGTCACAGCACATCATCCTACCCACACGTAAATAAATACCTCTCAGGATCTTGGTGTTGGTGCTTGGCAATGTCTCACTGAAGCTCATAACACTAGCTAACACTAAATTAGTGGTAACAAGTAAGAGTTGATAGTCTTGTATAATACAGAGTAGCTTTATGCTGTCAGTGTCATGCATCTTTATCAGGAATACATCATGCAGACAATGGAAATTTTCCATATCCTTCAAAGTTTTGCATTCTGTATATTTGGTGGTTAGACAAATAGAGCAAGCTTTGCTGACTTCATTTTCATTCTTGGCAGCATGTTTTTATCATAAGGCAGATAGTCATTAATTTACAGAATCAACGCTGGGAACAGCTTTTGTGATCTCATATTAAATTTTCCCCTGAATCCGCCCCTTGGCAAAAATTACTCACATCGTTAAAAAATATTTAATTAGGCTGTAGTTTATACCCAGCTCACTAGGGAAATGTTGGAATTAATATGATTTGCATGAATTCTGTTTCTCTTTTTCTGTTAGAGATTAGTTTTGAATTCAGTTCAGAGGGTCGCTGACACTGCCAAGGACTCACAATCGTGAAGGTCAGGCAGGTAGCAAATACTTCCCCTGGGTAGCTTCCCTGAAAAGACAGCTCAAAATTGCTTTTAATTATGGGTTACCTAAAAGGCCACTTGCTGTTTTTATTTTTCCACAGATCTCTGAAATAATATGTGGCTGAAAGTTCTAGGTAGACCACATCAGTTCAAATCTAAAACAACCTAAGTCATGCCTTCACTTCTTTTTCTTTTCTTAAAAATGAATAGGATACAATCCCCAAACAGAGATCTGTGCATGCACACAAGCAGGCATACATATATATACTACATTTTTAAATCAACCTATTTTTGGTGGCTGTTTCTCTATTGCAGTGGAGGGAAGCCAGAAATATCTTTCCTAAGGTTTGTAGGAAAAAAAAAAGAATATTTTGTAAGGAAACATATTTTCCTTCATACCAATGCATTCACTAGTTTAATTATTCTTCACGAGATAAGATGCAATGTTTAGTTATGCATTCCGTTGTTTATGATTTCAAGGGTTAGAAAAAACCCTGGGGACCCACAGTCCTGTGCTTTTAAAAAAAGATAATTTAATGGAAACTTTAATTAATAATCTAATCAATCAATTAATCTCCTTTACATAAGTGTTGAAATCTAATTCTTCTCCACAGCTCTATCTATTCAGAAAGAAACAAAATGACTGCCCACTTATCAGTATGATGGGGAACCATTACAGACACAAAGGAAAAGTGACACTGTAATAGTTTTGTGAAGCTGGCATAGATAGCGTAATGCTAACAAAGTACTCTTGAATTTGGGATAGATCACAATATATCACTGTGGGGAGCAGTTTTGCAGCTCACTTCAGAAGTTCATTTTTTTCTTTAGTTGAGTATAAAAAAGTAAGAACAGTCCCTCAAATTGTTAGGAGCTGACCCGTATGTTTTGTAGAAACTGACAATTATGGTAGATCAGTCGTCAAAAAATCCTTTAAATAGTTAAATCCTATTAAATAGTGAGTGTCACGTAGTGTTGACTTTTGCCTTGAGTTCAGAAAATGTAAACCATCTGCTTTATGAAATATATGCAGACCACACCGTGCTGTTGACTAGCCAACTGTTGATAAATAAATATTTATATATCGAGTGATTTATATAGGGCTTCTATTGGTACCGCAAAGGTGAGCGTCAGTTTGACCCTTATTTCTGGGACTGCAAGTCAATCCAGGGTCCTCTTTGGAACCTGGAGCCCTGCCAGAGGTGCCTGCAGTACTGATGGCAATTTAATTGATAACAGGGAAGATGAAGATTCTTTCACCACAACAAACTCATCTCCAAAGCAGACTCCGTGTATTTGTGTTTGTATGCTTTCAAATACTCAAAAAAATCCATTAAGAGAGCCGTATGCGTAGGAAAGAGAATTAAATCACAGATAGGTCTGCATATATGTTGTACAGCTTCTGTCACCAAGCGTCTACTTTCTTTTCAAAAGTGAGTTCTTATAAGTTCAGTGCATAAAAATACTTAAAGGAGAGTTTTACAATTTAGTGAAGAGCCTTTCGCAGAGAAGTATAAAAATATAAACCAACTTGGAAAAAGGAAATTGAAGATTTGTGTATCCTTAGCAATGTATTTACTATTTGGAGCTACATACCATGTGCCACAGTCAATGCAATCTGTATATCTAAACTCCTACAAAGTCTGAAATGTAAAAACTGTATTACACTGAGTAGAAACTGCACACATAGGAAAATATGGTTTATGGGCAATTTTTGGACTACGAAAGGCTAATTAGATATTTACATTAAGATCTCATTTAGCATCCTTTAGTTCTTTCCTACAGTAATAGAAAAGGCAAGGAACAAAATGTCATACTGAACTATCATTGAACCTAATTTCGTATCTCTTAAATCCAATGATTTACCATTTCTTTAAAGCAGTATATTTTTCCTTTTATCTCTGTCATATTCATTTTCCATTCTTTCCCAAGATGCAAGTACTGATGGCTTGATATTACACTCCTTTTTGGCAAGGAAAGGCCACAGCTTTATTTACAGCACAGATTTGTCCAAATATACTAGTATTAATTGTGCACATTATATACAAAAATAATAGGTTACCTTGCCAGCAGGCAGACTTTCCAGTCACTGATTATAATACTCTTTTCCAGCTGAAGAGTTTTGATTTTTTTGCCTGTCAGTGACAAACTGACCATTCTAACCCTCCAAAGTATATTGCTCTGAAGAGGGCAAAGCAGAATCTCTCACTCAAATTTGTAGCAACTGAAAAATTCAGTTGTATTCACTTGCCTGCATCCTTATGCTATCCTTCCGCTCCTTTTCATTTTCCTCTCTTCTGTTCCTCAGCTAGGCACCACTGTCCCTGGCAGTATCCAGGGACCATTAGTCCATAAATACACCATTCTGGCTGCATCTGATACAAAACACACATATTATACACCCAATATGATTTACAACAACTTACAATAAAATGCTAACAGTGTGCTGAATATAGGCTTAGGAAGTGCCCATCAAGCGTATGAATTTACATGTTAGTAAGTTGTGATACATCATCTGGGTTCCATCAGCAATGCAACACCATACAGGTTTCCAAGCAGACATTAAAAGCACAGCTACAGAATGTCTGAGGTTTAAGACATCGTCATACCCAAAGTATGACAGAGACTATTTGTACTGCCATTCTGTTCTTGTTTCTGCCATTTAGATCAGTGGCAACTCTATGGATAGCTCTGTGGGCACTGACCATGCAGAGAGTACTATTAACATGTTCATCTAGAGCAGTAGTTACAACTCCGGAAAAAGATCTCTGAGTAACTATGGATAGTTCTCCGAAATTGTCAACTGAATGGCCAGAAGCAGCCAAAATATTGAGCACCACGTGAAAGGATATAGAGGCCAAGATAGAGGGCATCATTCTGCCGTTGCATAAAATCTTGATGTTCTCATTTCTTGAGTACTATGAGCAGTTCTGCTCCCTGCATCCAAGCAGGATTATAGTGGAGTTACAGTACAGAGAATGGTAAGTACAACCATCAATCGAACAGCTGCATTACAAGGAAACAAGAGAAAGTCTGGGACTTTTCAGTTTGGAAAGAAGACTAATGGAGCAGTATGATTAAAGTTCACAAAATTAAAAGTGTAGCGATTTAAGGCAGGTCTTTTATTCACAAAATCCTGCAGTACTAAAATTAGGAAGCACTCATTGAATCTATGAGATCAGTTAAAAATAGGTAAAATAAAGCACATTTCTGAGATTGATGGGTGGCTACTTGTACAAAAATGTGCAAAAAGAGAGGTTCCTAGACAACAGACCCATAAACAAATGCTCAAGGGAGTAGATCTGTAACATGCCTATTGCAACAGCCATGAATATTGGGCAAATAGTTCTGAATGTAGCTGCTCTCACACACTTTGCATAATCACAGCTCCTGCTGCCACTGCTGGAGAGCAAACAGTGGGCTAGGTGAGCTACTGGTCTGACTCAGTAAGGCATTTCTCATGTCCTTGTGTTACTATCTGTACTCAATTAATCCTCAGAATATACATGTAGGATAAGGTAATGGTAGTATAGCCACTTAAGATGGATTATGAGTCCATGTACAAGCCCAGACTTCCAGCCCCTTGACCTAATTACTCAACTAAAAGTTTAGCCCATTAATAGAAAGGAGAAATGCATTTTGGCAGTTGTGGTAGGTTGACCCCAGCCAGCAGCCAGGCAGAGGGAACAGGCAGTGCGAAGGCTGTCATTCACGATCTCCCACCTGAACTTCAATATTCCATTAGAACCCCTTAGAGACATTTTAAGCCAGGTTAGTGTTTCTTGCCTGGTATTAGGAATCAAAGTGAAACCATATAAGGTCAAGCAAATGTTTATCCATGTGATTTTTTCTGTAAAAGTTGCTTCATTATTCATGAACTTAAAGTACTGTCAAGGCCTGAGAATATTTCTCAGCCAGAGCAACCATAAACAGAAGTGTTGGAGAATTTCTTAATTATTGGTATGTTAGGTACTCTGAATCTTTCCCTTTAATGTGATTGTTATATGATTTCACAGTGATGGCTGTGGTCCAGGTCTTGGTCATTCTCAGATCATAGCTGTAGCTATAAACATAACACCCGATTCCTGCCAACCAAAAAAGCCTCTCTTGCTCTTTTTTGCTTCTTCTCCTCTTTCTCTTATGTTCCTATATGACACTCATAGAATCAACCCTGTGTTCAGAACGGGAGCGGTACAAGATAGGTACTGAACCTCAAAAGAGATTGTGTGCTGGCAGAACAGCAAGACTGTTCAAAGAAGTAACAAAATGGTTCTCACTGTGATTGGTTTTGCAAGACAGATACTGGAATGCATTAGCTGTGGGGAGATAAAGATAAATGAAAACAAAAGAATCATTTCGTATATAAAAATATGAAAAAATATAATGAATAAAAGAAAAAGCCTAAAAAATATATGCTTACTTATTACAAATGCTTGAGGTAGGGACCATGTTTCATACATTTTCCTCTATAGTGGAGTCCCAACAGTGACTGGGTCATGGATGTTTTAATCGTGCAAACAACTTTAGTTGGATGTAATTAGAGGATAACTTTAGTTTTCAAAACTAAGATTAGTTGTCATATACCTCACAAGATAAAGATTGCTCAGAGTCTTAAACTAGTATAGTTTTATTCCCAATTTACTTTTTTTTATTTAGTAGGTATTGTGAGCGGTGGTGGAGGCAGAACTGAACTCCATGTGTTGGCCTTATTGTCTCGTTGCTGTTCGCTGTTGCTCCACTCCTTAGATGCATTATCAAAAAGACAAGGAACTAGTGTTCTAAATAGTGGGTTTCATTTCCAGATTAACTAAGTGAGAGAAAAACGCATATGAGTAAATGTTCACAGTCACTTAAAGCCATTAAAAAGGATGGGGCGGCTAAATGTAAAGTCAGCTAAGAAACATACTTGTCACAGGCTCTCAGGAAGAACCAAAGTAAGATTAAGCATATAAAATAAATACAACCTTTTATGATGTTTTGTTAGTTAGTTCAGGTGCCTGCAATCAGTTTGTATTTTAATTTTTAACATCCAGAAAGCCAACGGTACAAGGATCCCAGATTAACACATATAAGTTTATGCAATTATTAGCAGCGGGAAAAATTTCAGAGTGTGAAGAACTGGAATTATTTTCCTGAGGTAGGTAGGAAAGATATTTATTTTCACTAAATAGCAACTGAGTTGCATAGCCAAGTTATAACTAGTGAGTTGGTTAATGGACACTTGTATCTTTTGCTATTCTTTTTTATTATTGGATTTATTGTCTGCATTGTATTTATCATTCTCTCCCAGAAGCTCCACTTCCTTCCTTGTTTTCTGCAGTTCTGTTTCTCAGTGGTCATAACGCTGACTGGTCCTTCCTTTTCTTCTTTATTAGCTCTTAATTTCCCTCTATTCTGCTGATGGTTTTCTGAGTTCAGCTCCATTTTCACAGGTTTTGTCTCAGCTCTTCCAAAGATTTCCACAAGCCTGTGTAATTTTGAGTGTCAGATTTTTTTCCTACTTCTTTGAGTATTTCCCTTCTTACCCAGCCTTGCAGTTGTATTTCAATCACCTCCTGCGTTTCTTGCCCATGTCTCGGTCTAAGCAGAAGCGAACTTTTGGCCTAGTGTTTCCTAACAGGTATTAAGTGATGTCACATGCAGGCACTTAAGAAATTTCAGATACAAAAAGTATCACTAAGCTCTAGAAGTGTCTTCTGTCTTTAGAACTGGGGCCTCTGCAGTCAGTATGTCTCTCTGAGGCTGCAAAACCTTCTCCCTCCAGTCCATTCTTCGGCAGCACTGAATACTACGAAAGTACATATAAGAAGTACTATTTATCCATTCTTCTTTCTCTCTCACAACTTAAAAGTCACTGTCATCCAGTCACTGTGCCACGCCTTCCATAATAACTGCTATACACGTCGTCTCTCCCTAAATCCAATTGCATTTTAGATCAGAAACCATCCAAAAATTGTCCTTTCATCTACATCCATTTCTCAGTCATTTGGTTTTCTGTGGGCTTCATTGCTTTGATCTTTCTCTCCTGATCCAACGTCGGTCTTACTTATTTTGGAGCAAAATGTGACTTGCATTTTTTTCTTACCAACCTGTAAGAATCGCAAGAGTTATTTTTCTAACAAGTCTACTTCACTTCCTTTAGGTTTTCACAGTAATCTCTTGGATTGCCTCCATTTCCTTTCCTCCTTTTGGCTTTCTGGTTCTTCTCACGCTGCTTCCAGTTCTTGGCAGAAGCCTGTTCGTCTCATTGTTAACTCCAGTATATCTTGCTCTTCTCTTTCAGGCTACCTCTCACCTACATTAAAATACAAATGTTACCCATACTTTTCTGCTCAAAAAATGTTTTCTTTTTCCAGAACACTGGGGATTCGTTTTTCTTACCTGGATTCAGACATATCTTTAACACCAAGA
Organism: Neomorphus geoffroyi; assembly: GCA_033558235.1. Lineage (NCBI taxonomy): Eukaryota > Metazoa > Chordata > Aves > Cuculiformes > Neomorphidae > Neomorphus > Neomorphus geoffroyi. The sequence goes on from JAUMJM010000026.1 coordinate 18,433,011, forward strand.
CTCCTTCATTTTACTGTATCATTTATAATATGTGCAGTGTTGCATAAAATATTAAAAAAGAAATCTAAAATTTTAAAGGGAAAGATTTAAAGAACTAGGCAAGAAAAGAACATGGAAATTTACTTCACTTTTCCACATTGTTATCCTACAACTTCTATTAATTTTTTATTTTTCTTGTTAAATAAGAGAAAACCTGCATAGGTGAGCTAAATACCTGTGTCCTGATATTTAGAATAAAGCTTTATCAAATCGACAATGTTTGAGAGAGTTTAGATTGGAAGATTTAGAAGTCTGTCACAGAATAGTAACCTTCTATTGCTTCTCTTAAGCAAAAGAAATAGATTGGCTTTTTGGTGAATGTGAATGTTTAATAAACAACAAAATGCTGAATGAAGCTAGAATATAAATCCTTTTAAAATTGATATGTTTATTTTGGTAAAATTTGACAAAATCTCTTTCATTTGAAGGACAGTGCAAGCAATATCTACTTGAACAAATTTCATGTAGCATGCATATATATTGTGGGTTAATCCTAAAGAATGTGCATCTCGAAAGGTCTTCAAAATGTTTCAGGCATTTGTTCTTTTTTCCTCTTAGAATGCCTGAAATGGAAATTCATCTGTGAAGGGTGGTTTTTATTCATGTTTTTGCAGAAGCACATTTGCATGCCCTGGAAAAGAATCAATATTATGAATGAGAATTCTCCCCAAAAGTCTTTAATTATATGTCTATGTATCAATATGTAATACTTTATGTTTCCTCAGATTTTTATTCTTTTAGCTGACGCAGTCAGACTTTGAAAGGAGTAAAATCAGCAATGTAACAACGAAATGCATGCAAACTTGTTAAATGCGATGGCAAAATAAAAAGATTCAGTCAGTATGATCAGTTAAAAAAAAAAGATAGCCAGCAAACTGTCTATCATGTGATGAAATTTGACAGTAGGGATTATGGCTTTGATGGACCAGAACAGCTAATAGAAGAAGCTGACATTTTTGAAACCCTGCTAATTAAGGGTTCCTTCCTTAATATTAAAATAAAGTCTTTGTCTGGGTTTTATGGTTGGAGAATCAGGTGTTTTCATTAATATATGCCAGTCAGTCTTAATAAGCTTGGAGGGCAGAGGAAGTTATTATTGAGTGACCTTCTACAAAATAAGCATGTTGCTAAGGGCTCTAACCCTGCCCTATTCAGACTGATGAATCTCATTTCCAATGCAAAAGCTTCACAAGAAATCCAAGTATTCTCTGTGCAATCACAGAAAATAATCCTTGTGTCTCTTGTAATGTCCAGAATTGCCACTTACTATACTACTACTGTACAATGAATATTACAATACATATTATTTTTCTGGCACAATTGTCTACATTTCTGAATTGCCAAGAATAGAAAAACTTATTGTCAAGACACTTGTATTGAAAAGTCAGCTCATTTTAATACTTCTCAAATAGTCATCTACCCTGTTATGAATTATAATGCATAGAATACATCTGACAATACTAGCTTTGAAAAAGAGATATGTCTGTATTATTACATATTCATTTTCAAATAGATTTCAAACAGATTTTAAACCATTCATTGAAATTCATTGAAATGATAAATTCACAGTTGGATTTTGATTGACTCTTAATCTAATTTTACATTTGATAAGTTTTCATCTTTTTTTAGTAGTAATTTTGATTTTCTGTAGATTTTTCAAGCTAAGTGAAAGGGTGTGGTAAGCTACTAAGACTCATCATATATTTGCTGATAGAAATTAGAAAATGAGCTAGTGAACCATGTTAACTAAGTGCAGCGTTGAAACTACTAGTGATGTGTCTCACATCAACTCTGTGTGCACTGAGCAGTTTCCAACACCAAGACTTTCTGCAGATGTTTACTAATGTTTTGTTACTTTTTGCTTTCCTTTCTTTTCTGTCACTAGGTCAAGTCAGTACTCTAAATGGTTCTGTGAGATACTGCACTCATAATAAATAAAGGATGAAGGATGAAATTCAAAGCAACACATCCAGTTTATTGACACTATGTTAATAAAATAACATGGCTGCCAAGTAGAAATGTCAGAGTTGGGAGAATATACGTGTTCCCAGGTCACTGAGTGTATCTCTACAAGCTGAGTATTTAATAGGAAGCAATCAACAGCATCACGTTTGCAGGTCTCCTTCCTTTAAGTGATGACACAGCAGATGGATTTACTTTTTTCTTATCCAACACAAACCAATCCTAATATTTGATAAAGCTTATTCCAAAGAGGTTTGTTTGGTTCTTTATTTACATTGATGATGAGGTTAAATTGGCTTCAGAACTCTGCAACAGTAGTGGACATACAAACTCTTGGATAGTTCTTAACCAATATCATTACATACATAAAATACATTGTAAACCAGTGAGACAGTTCAAACCTGTGACAATGTTAGAAAAGATGACGCTGAGGCCCATGTAATTTTTTTCTGTACAGGCATTTTGTTCTGAGGGCATTTTGATAAAGCGTTGCATGAAAACATAAAATAAAAACTAAAATAAACTAAAGTAAACTAAAGTAAAGTAAAGTAAACTAAACTAAACTAAACTAAAATAAAATAAAATAAAGTAATACCCTGGGAAACAGATCTCATCTTTAAAAAGACTCGCTATCCAATGCAACGTTTGAGTTAATTCTGAATGCCTAATAGATGCCACATTTGAATACAATAGCACTGTTTAGTCCAGTTAGTCTACAAAGTGCTTTGAATATGAAAGGCTCTCTCTGTTCTCTGCATTGAAGTCAAAGCCTTCTATGCACCTTGGACTTCTTGTGTCTTTATTTGATTTGTGTAGTTGCAGTTAGGGATTTTGGGCTATTTTATCCCTTAGGCATTTTTCCTCCAAATGGAAGTAATTTCATTTAGCTCCATAACTAACCTTGATCCTATTCAATTTGGACTACTCCATAGGAAAGGGAAAAGTAGTAAGGGCAACATTTTTCTTAGATTGTGGAAAACTGATCAAATTAAAATCCTTGCAGATTAAAATCTTTGTGTTTCAGGGAAATGTGTGGGTGTGGCTGTGGATGGTGAAGGTCAGTTAGCTAATTTGTGTGATCAGTGATTGCCACTCTGTTTCTAGTGGACAGATATGAACAATATATGGAAAACAGCCCATATAGTACTTATTAGCATCTCATTGGCAGCTGCAAACCACAGGAGCAAAACATTAGATCTAACCAAGTAATGCCTCTTTTAGGTATTGTGTTGGGGCAGTTACCGCACTGCTGGTCTGTAGCTGTTTCTGTTCTTTCAGTATTTTGTTATTTAAATAAAAGCAAAATAAAACACTTGAAACACCCGGAAGTGGTCAAAAAGAAAGGAGCAGGAGTCACAACCCTTGCATGTCAATGAGTTTTGGAGGATTTTTTTTTTTCTTACTGCTTACAGTGAGTTTAGAACTCCAAAGCTTACCGTTAAAAAGACTGATCAAAAGCCTGATGACTTCTGGTGATAAAACTGTAGACATCAATGTGACTAAGAATGAACCCTCGGAAAGAAATATTCCATTCTCGTCCTTGTTGGATGTGTTGCTAAATAGTATGACAAGGTCTTTCTTACGCCGTTAGCAGTATTTGATGCAGTGCCTGCTGTGGCTCATCTAAAAGCCCATACTAGTGCTCATTCACCAAAAAAAGTAAGCGTAAAGCAGAAATGGTATCTTTATGCAGAAATCGATATTCATAAATAAAACAACAAAAGTCACTTCAATACTGTAAATGCTATATTTTTTACTGTAAATGTAATTGAAACAAGGTCATTCATTTTGCTGCTGGAAAACAAATGGAGTAGTAAGCTAGATTTACTCCTTCTTCAAGAATAAAGCATTTTTGTGAAGGAGGAAAGAAATTTATTCTACAGCAGAAACCAACAGGTGATTTCCACTTCTAAACATTGTGAGTGTAGCACAGGACAAAACTTATGATGAAAAAAGGATATTTGGAAAGGACTCCGTGATTGCTAACAGCGGGGTAATACTGTAAAAAGTGTGGTATCAAGCTTGAAAACTCCTATCATATCAGTGTCCCTTGACAAAGCGAAGTGCTAAATCTAGAATCAGTGTATCTTAATGGAGATTCTCCTGATTTAATGTTAATGTTCTGATTAGGAGTGACACATGAAATGTGAGGCTTGTGCTAAATATGGCAGGCTACAGGACATCCACAGGATCCCCCAATGTGCTGCATCATAGGTCTGCTTTCCATTAGTCATATAAATGTGTGAATAGTCACAGAGGGTGAGTTTAAGAGCCAAGAGCAATGTAAACCAATTGAAAGGATAAAAAACGACCACCCAAAGTATCACAGTATCATAAGGCTGGAAAAGACCTTTGAGATCATCGAGTCCAACCTATGACCCAACACCTACACGTACACCTACTTGTCAGCTAAAGTATTTATGCAATACACATTTAGAGCTGTGAGTAGATGGCTAATTTAGCACTGAGAGAAGAGCATGAAAGTAGATCCAAGGACAGCTGGAACAGTCAGCATATCCCCCTCTAATAACACATTTGTGACTCCTGTAATAATCTGACTGTGGAACGTATTACTTTAATACCTAAGCGATCAACATGGCTAATCACTTTTAAGAGGAAGGCATTTATTTGCAGATAATATCTAACTGTTTGCATCATGTATAACTACTGCCTTTCTCTGCAGCTTCAGGCTTTACTTTTCTATATGGTCTTATTTTCCTGTCTCTCTCACCTTTCATAAAACAGGAACTAAATGTCTTGGCAGTTGTCTTTGTGTCCTTGCCTTTCAGCCATTACTTTTGAATGTAGTACTATTTTTCTATGCCTGCCTCCTCATAAATCTTTAAAAATTTTCAAACGTGGAGTAGCCTCTAATTCTGGCTAGAAAGAAAAAAAAGAGGTACCCAAAAGGAGGCTGAAGAAAAGAGAGAGAATTCAATATGGGAAGTAGGGAAGGCATGTGAATGACTTGAGAAAGAGAATGGACTGGCTTGAAATGCAACAAGAATAATTGTTTAAACAAAGAAGCTGATAGGAGTAATGGGAATATTTTCCACAGTGATTAAGGAAAAGTGAATGAGAAATCTGTCCTCTTTCCCAAAGGAACAGCAGAATCTTTGCTTCTTTTACTCAATTTTGTAAAATGAAAATATGTTTTAGAAAGTAGATATTGAAAACTGTGGAATTTGAGCTCTTAGCCAGTATCCCAATTTCCTTCTATGTACCTGATCAAATCCATCCTGATACACTCTTAAAGACAGAAGCTATAAGTGCACCTAACTTAATTTAGAGGCTTCCTCCCTCATTCGGGGTTTCGACAGGAAGATCCTCTTCCAGCCTGGCACAGGCTCACAGCAGCTTGTACAAAGAACTGTAATTCCTTCATTCTCTGGTTATATAGGGTTGCAAAGAACTGCCGTGGGCAATCTCTGTACAAGATGAAGAGAAAATAAAAACAAAGGTGTGAGAGAAAATGGGAGCAGAGCTGAGCAAAAGCAAGGGTCCAAAGATGTCTCTTTAATAACGCGGTGCAAATGTTAGCTGCCTTGCATATACTTGCTCCTGGTAGACTAGGTGCAACTTTTTGTCAGCTGCAGAAGGCTACAAGCCCCCACCCTCTCCCAATAGGAAAAATTTCTAGTTGATAACTACCTAACATAAAGGTATTAAGGATATTATATCCATGGCAAAATTTTCAAAAGAGCCTCCTCAGTCTGAGCATCCAGAATCAAAGGCTGCTTTTGAAAAGTTGACCCTGGCCTTTGGGGAGACACTGCAAAGACTTTTCTTATAATGTTTCCTGAAAGGTAAATTTGAATCTCATTTTGTATTCCCACATTGGACTAAATTGAAAGTGCCTCCACTGATGTCAACAGTTTAATGAAAATTGCTGTAATTTCATGGATTTTTTTTGTAACCGATGCTAAACGAGTTACAAGCTGCTGTGTGTATGTGTATGTGTACAGTAATTGAAATACTTCTTATTCTATCCCATTTGCTATTGAAGTTTTTCTCTACTAGTATATACAAAACTACATTCACAAAAGTTTTCAATTTCTGTGTCTGTCCTTGAGATACATGAACTAAAATGTGAAGTAAGATGGATAGGGAAAGAACATGGTGTTTCTGCTGAAGCAGTTCAATATTCAGCAGAATCCTGTGATATACAGAAGTTGTGAAGAGGGAGCTATGATAGTCATTAGTCCAGAGGAAAACCTATTCTCATTGTGGTGGATCTCTTTTACTGGTGGATTATTTTATAAATTGTAGTACAGTGTGGCAATTGTCATATTGTATTCAATACTTCATCTCTACTCTTCCTTGTTGGGTTACGTAGAGCTTAGTATCTAGCAAAACATGAAATAACCATAAAATGAGTAACATAAATGCTTATTGAACTATCCACAATTTGGCGTACTAATCCTAATACAGAAAAATTCAATATGGTATAGGTATATTACTGTTTTTTCTGTTACTGAGCTATTTGTCACCATATTTCACCCTAAAAAATATGTAACAACACAGTTCTCAGTCACTCCTTCATTATTAAGGGTTTACGTTGCACTGTCCATTTCTACAACCTCTAAGTGCTGCTTATTCATTTAATTGGATGAGATTTACTGTAGCACTAACTTCTGGTGTTGCAATAATAACCACAGTTAGAACAGTATTGTTCAGTATTGTTCAGTACAGGGAGACCAGCAAAGGCTATTGATACAAATTAATCCGTGTTTCCATTTCTCCAGCAGATGTGATGATTCTGATTTAGAAAAGTCACCTGAACTTCAAAAAAGTTACATTAATCACCAAACTGTGAAGTTTCCAAGCATGCAATGCTAATATCTCAGGATTTTATGGCATAACAGCAACTTTTTTAAAATACTAAGTCCTCTGAGATTTTTAGAAATGGCATGAAAAAAAATGTTGCCTAATACACTGTAAAAGAAAAGAAAAAATCATTAACCGGTTTTTCTGCTAAAGAATCTGCAGTTTCCTGTTGCTGTAAGCAAATACAGAGTTCCACACTCCACAGTCACTTCATTAGTAGCAATCTGCAGCAATTCTTTTGAAGTCAGTACAGTTAACCAGCTGTAAATCCAGTGTTACTGAAATAAAATGCATACCTACCATGACCATACTTTCTGCCACGTACCACCCTCGATTCTCATGCTTCTTTCAGATTTTCAATAGTGTTAGTAATAAAAAAAATAATATCTCAGATACTACAGTGTGGTAACCACTGGTAAATTTACGTTCTTTATAGACCACTGTGACTGAAGAGTAGCAAATGCAGTCAGCATGCATGACTCGTCCTGCTCAGAGCCACGCAAGAGGAGTATAGCTAGAGACCTTTTGACAGCTAGCACAATACTCATTCCTCTAGAGCATATTGCATACATCCTATACATATTCAGTTCAGTTAGAAAAAAAGTTTTTTCTACCAGTCAGGGCAGTGTATGAAAATAATTCCATCTCTCTGTGCTGCATGCATCATGATTATAGATGTGCTGAAGCACCAATAATCAATCTCAGTTACTGGAGAATGTGTTGTCACTTGCTGCTCTTAGTCATGCAAAGTGTTGTACAAAGAAGCAGAAGCAAAACAGCTTGATTTTCATGAAGGTATTATTGTACATGAAGTACTGAGAGGTTATACATTATGATAGAAACACAAGCAGCTCAGTGCTCTTCGTTTTGCTATGTTTTTTATAAATTATTGTGGAAGTAAAATATAAGCTGCATGGCTGCACTGTCAGCCAGAGTACCCTGGACTTTTCTCCCACTTTCTTCCAGCCATCCAAGCAATTTACAGAGGTGGTGTTAATCAGGCAATTTTTCCTCTGCCCAGTGAAATTTTTTCTTTCTGCAGGGATTACTTTAAAATGATCCAACCCATATCCTATAGAACTGATATCTCTTTGTAAGTTGTAAGCGGCTAGCTGGCAACAAAACAGTTTAGAGGTCCAGAGATCGTCTCTATTAAGCAAAACAACCAAGCACTCATTTGCATCCCATTTACTTTGAGGAAACTTCAGCACAGGTTTGTTAAGCACGTGCTTAGTGTTTGTTGAGTTGCAGAACTCTGAAAATGCTGCTCTCTCCACAGCAAAAAGAAGCCTAAAACTCAGCGAGTGCTACTGAATTGACTTCCAATGAGTATAAAATGAATTAATTTGAAGGGTGAAAAAAATCTCTTTAGTCTGCTCCTCATGCTAAAGATTTTTTTATATCCAGAGCTGTAAATCTGAGAAAGAGAACATTGGTTGATGACAACATCCAACCTGTGCATTTATATAGGGTCTTCTCAGAGTCTGATATTTCCTTTTAGATTCTGTGTTTTTTAGGCTACAGGCTGAAATGAAACACAGTGTTTAACTGCCACTTCTGGGTATTAGTTTGTTCCTGGCTTTTCTCGGTTTTTTTGTCACCCAAGGTTGCAATGATATTCCCAGGGATTTCTGTTGTTATTGCCATACTAGTCCATTGTACAGTTGGGTCATAGTATTGTTTTGAATGATCTCGAGTTCAGCTGAAGATTTACAGTAAGAAAAATTAGATCATAGCTCTTCTTATAAGCCATATGCAGAAAAGAAAAATACAGTTGCATTTTTATTTCGTCTTTCATCTTACAGCACTGGTGTCATTAGCCTGTCTATACCCAGAGAACATACAGGTTTATTTGCAACATCTTGTAACAAGAATGAATTAATGAGCCACAATAATGTTATTTTTAAAAATCCTTTTATTTTTGGTTTGTTTAAAATATCTTAATAGCATGTATGCAAAATTCCCATTAGAGCAACTAAAATTCTGTTTCCGTGGGCTCAGTAATAATGATTGTGAACCTTGCTATTGCTCCTTACAAAGCACTCGTCATAGATAGTATGCTGGAATTTCCCTTACTTTGCTCCACCACTGGCTCCTCAGATCAGTGTCTGTTGCTTCTTTCCTGAAGACAAGTAAAGGTAGCCAAGGTCTGTGTCTTGCAAATGTCCTGCCCTATAAAGCCCATCCATTTCTGTATTTCTTCTATTAGAGCAGTCTGTCCCTGTGAATGTGCTTTCTTGTTTCACTTCTGCCCAGGCTGCCCTTGAACCATGACTGTTTTCTGGGGAGGTGGGAGCAGGCAAGCACGGAGTGGGGAGGAGTGAAGCAAGGTGCCTGTCCTGCCTCAAACATTTCGAGTAAATAGTTTTATATGTAGCGTGTTTTCAGGTGGGTTGTTTTGTTGCCATTTGCTATGGGATGTGCGAGTACTTGTATTTGAAATGGATACTTGGACTTCATAGTTTACGGTAGTAAATAATAATACCGAGGAATGAAAGATATGCTGAAGTATTTCAAAAGAGGAGTTGTGATTGAAATATGGTAGCGAAAAGCTGACAGATAGAGTTTATCGAAGTGCTGCAGTTTACCTTCATACAGAAAGAGAGTGGCTGTTTTCATATGCACTAATCCCCAAATAACCATCAAGAAATATTAAAATACA